>CM052443.1:102634479-102685670 GCA_028533085.1 Varecia variegata | reverse complement strand
CAGAACAAGGGAGAAACAGAAAGATCTTGGCAAGCAGCACTAATCACTAATAGGGTTATCTTTGCAACTTGACATATAATAAAACAGGTTAAACCTCTATTTCTTGTTACATCAATTTTAGTGGCATTATTTATTGACTCCTCATTTGTAAGATGAAATGACTATTACTATGGGGATTCCTTTCCTTCTATCTTTCCTCCTGCCTTGGCTCTGACTTCTTTCAGCTATCCTTTTCTCTCTTAAGCTCTGGGCCTCTGTGACCATATAAATATTATTTATGGCAGAGCCAAGCAGTGTGATGCAATTGAGTTTCTTTCTTTGTGCATCTAATGTTACAATCTCTGGTGCCATTCAGTGGAATTTTCAGACGGATTCTCCTACACTCTATAAACTTCAGTTTGCTTTATATTTGCACTGAAATTAAAAAACCAGTGCAAGCACTGGAAGATAAAACTGAGGAACTATGGGCCATACAAAGTATCAATGTTCCATGGGCCACAGCAGCCACAAAAGGACCACATGCCAACACAGAGCAAACACAGCCTCAGTTGGCTGGAGATTAGGACACCGGAGGCTGGACGAGGGACAGCTCCTGCAGGAACTGGAGGTGGAGCTCAGCATACAGGCCCAGGGGGCAGCCAGATGCCTGATCCTCACCGCAGTTGGTGCTGGCCCTAGTCTAATTGGATTAAGTGCCTGTCATTTCCCCTTGGATGCATAGTATCGGGGAGGGCCACGTGAGCACTGACAGTAATGGTCTCCAATCTCTACTCAGTTGGGACACTTTAGGAGCACTATAGAGCTCAGGAACAGCCAAAGGGCAATATGTTTTGTTTTGTTTTTTATGGAATCAGACTCAGAAATGTCAGCATCAGTATGGGCTCTGAGTGTGTTGGGACAGAGGTGGAGGGAGGCAATGGTTAGAGATCACTCAGTCCAACCTGTCCATTCCACAGACGAGAAAGTCAAGACCCAAAGAATGGAAGGACTGTCTCCAGGGTTCCGTGCATCAGGGGCTACTCTCGAGCTCCACAAGGCCCCGTGTCAGCGATCTCCCAGGTCAAAACAGCTCAGAGGACGCTGAAGGCTGGGAGATGCTGGAAGGGCAGAAAGACCCCACCTACCCGCCCACTGCACAGGTGGTGAGACCCACCTTAGGTGACATACACCTTAGGTGACATGGCAAATCACTGTCGGAACCAGGCCCGGAGCTGTCTCCCTGTGAACTGTTACCAGCTCCCTCCCGCTGCCCCGCCTCCCTCTTGGGGGACACTGCTTTGTGCCTCTGACCACCTTCGGTGACAGGGAGCCAGCTCCATCCCGAGCACTCTGCGGGCTCCTTCTTCTCCATCTCCCTCTCCAGACAGGAAGGATACTGGTGACAAACACCAGAGGGAGGGGCAGCAGGTCATCCGGTACCTAAACAGCCATTCTTACACTAGACTGCTTCCGAGGACGGGAACATAAGGCTTTTAAAAGCTCTGGGGCAGGGGCATTCCCATCACCTCCCCTTAACGAAGTCACCTGTCTCAACTTCCCAGATTTCCAGGCAGGGGCTCCATCCAGGCTGTCCCTTTGGAATACCCGATGTGTGGGTGACCGTCGCCCTCTTGTGGCCGACGGACAACGCACTTTTAGCTGGAGAACAAAGGCCCCTCAGTCTCCCTCCCTCCCCCACTGGTTAGGAAGAGGTGGCCCTGTCGGGTTTTATTCCGGAGGCCAGGGCCTCGGCTGTCACAGCTTGACTGAGGAATGAGATGTACATCAGCTCTGGAAACAGCTGTTGAGTGCCTGACCAAGGGGCTGAGTCTGAAGGAATGAAGTGAAAACTGGATTTATGTCAGAGGCTTTGGCAGGCACTGTCTGAGAAGTCACCGGCCATCAGAGCTGCCCCCAACGCATGCGTGTTTGTTGCCCCTCATCACCCACCCCTGCCCAGCCCACACCGCCACTGTCGCTGAAACCGACCTCAAGGCCCAGCTCTCACGCCCCCTCCTCTGAGAAGCCTTGCTTTTCCCTCCAGCCCCTGAGACTAGGTGAATGGCTATGCCCCAGCTGGTGCCATCTCTGCCTGGCGTCCCAGGGAGCCAGGATGGTGGCTGATGTCTGCTCAGTATCTGAATTTCTGAGGGCGGGGGGCGGTGTCTTGTGCAGCTCCTGGCATCAGGCCAGGCCCAGCCCTGAGTGAGTGAGTCTGTTCAAAGGCAGAGGAGGGGTCACTTCAGCCAGCTATGGCCTCCAAGCCTACACGGAGACCCACAGGAGACTCAGGCTCCTGGGAGGCAGACTCTCCAGGGAGAAGGCCACAGTGTCAGAGTGGTTTGCTACAGGTTTGAGGATGGAGCCACAGAAAGAATTTCCAGGTTGGGGGGTGAACAGAACATTGACACCCCCCAATGCTTGTTTCTTCACCCATTTGTCCAAGGAGTCCCCCCAGGGTGCCTGTTCAGCACGCCTCCTCTGGGCCAAGCCCAGAAGAGAAGAGGAGGACCTGGGCTGGACTCTGGGGGAGCTATTATATCTTGGTGCTTCTGTTTATTCATCTAGACAACAGGGGCAAAGAATAGTGTGCCGCAGAGTTTGGGAACATTAAAGGGGACAATGAGGAATTTGATGAAAACCCATTAGCTCTAGGGGCAGTGTTTCTAATCATTTCTGCGTTCTCAGCACTGGGTAGGCAGTTACCACCAAACAGTCCATTCAATCACTGCTACAACAGCATGGAATAGTGGTCCAGAGCCCGCACCCGGGAGCCCGCCTGCCTCAGTTTGGATTCTCGCTCTGACTCTGACCAGCCCTGGCACCTCGTGCACGCTATCTGATTTCTCTGTGCCCCTGACAGCTCCTCTAGAGAAGGGAGATGACAACAGCATTCGTGCCATAGTAGTGTTGTGAGCAGGAAGTGAGTTAACACATCTAAAGAAATTAGAACAGTGATTGGAGGGTAGAAAATGCTCAGAAAAGTGAGTTCTTACTGCATTATTATGCAGAAGCTGCTTGTTTAGAGGTTGGCTCAGGCTGGAATGGTATGTCTCAAAGATGGACCGGAGGGCATTTTACATAAAAATTGATCTTTCTAATGCATACACTTGGTATAAGCTTCTTCTCCCTGAGGTCAACATGCCATTGGTGTGAGAGGGAAAAGGTAGTGTCTTAAAGACATTTGCTGCTCTAATGTCTATTGAATGAATGAAATAATTAACTAATTAATTAATAGGGGGGGATTCCTACATAGATTTGCCCTGCATGCATGGATTTGTACATGAGGAAGCAAAAACCTACAAATGAAATGCCGGATGTGGCCCCCAACCTATGACTACATCAGGCAGAGGCCAGTGGCAGAAATAGGCGCCATGTATCTACCGAGAACCCTGAAGACCTTCTTGCCAAACCAGGACCATTTAATATTATCATTAATGGCTTGAAGGATGGAATCGAGACCCAGCTAATCACATTTCTGGGTGATACGAAGCTGGAAGGTATCTTAGCTACTTTGGAGGACAAGATTAAAATGGATTCCAAGCTTGACGAATTGCAGAGATGGACCTAAATCAATAAAGAGAGAACAGCAATAAAGATAAATGCAAGCTGGTTTGAACATGGCTGAGATAATTATCCAGGTACCAAATGGTGATGAGAAAAATGAGTTTTGAGGACGCCAGGAGGAGGTACCTGGATGTAAATTGATCGAGTCATACATAGTATTTGTAAAGTGGAAGCTCAGTTCCATCACCTAGTGGAACTCAAACTCCAGTGAGCATAGGCATAGTGCAGAGAGCTTAGAAAAATGCAGATTTCCCAGGCCCCAGGCCTGAGATTATGACTTGCCAGTTCTGGAATGGGACTAAGAAGATTCCGATACAGGTGGCCCGTGGGTGGCATGGCCACACCTTTATTTCCCAGATGTTCACCCTGTGAAACAGGTATCCCATGGGGTTCTCTGTAAGAAGTGAGTTCCATGATCAAATAAGCTTGGGAATGTCCCCTTTTAGAAATAAAAAGAAAAAAATCACAAGGCCAGTGAGCATATTAATGACTTCGAAAGTTTCTGCAATCAAATAAACTGCATAATTTGGTTTAATACACAGTTTCCCAAACTTTTTGATCATGGAGCTATTTTTTTCATATAACATCCAGCAACGTTGTATGGAACACTTTTCACAGAATTCCTGTTCAAGCCTCTCCCCCGTTAAATTCTCCAGGATTCCTCAGTCTTTGACTGCCCTGTGCTGAAACTTACCCAGGGGGCTGGGATTTGACGTCATTTAAAATGTTGCTCTGTGTCCTCGACTATCCTGGGTGTCAATTCTTCTAACATTGATAAGAGAGGAAAGCAAATCAACTGCAGCTCCGAGTCTTAGGTGTCTATTGCCTATTAACAGTGCCCCATGCACCCCGGACTGCTTTTCCTTCTTTGTGCATCATCCTCCTTGAGCTCGTGCCAAAAGCCCATTTTCTATTCTCTCCTTTCCCTTAGTAGCAGAATTCCTAAATCAGTGAATGTGGCAATGTGCCCAGTTACAAAACCACATTTCACAGCCTCTTCTGCAGATAGGGGTGGTCAGTCAGTTATACGCAGAAGTCACTGGGGGGATTTGGAGGGAATTACGTTAGAGAGGGCTGACACTTTGGAAGGCACTCTTTTTGCTCTTCCCCAATTCCTTCTTCTTTTCCCTGCCTGGAACACAGATCTGGTAGGTGCACTGGCAGCCATCTTGGGCCAAGAGGTGACCTTATAGATGAAAGCCACTCACGAAGGAAGGCAGAGCAAAAGACAGAAGGAGCTCAAGATTTTAATGGCATTGTGAGGTCACCAGAGTCACCCGGTACTGCCTAAAAGAAAAAAATGTACCCTCATTGTGTTTAAGCCACTGTTTTTCAGGCCTATGTTGCCAGTGGTTGAATGCAACAGAGGTATTTTGAACTCACACAGAGCAAAGCCTTTTTGCCATTTTTCACAAAGCTCAGCCTCTCTGGGCTACCATATCACTAGATGTTCTTGCTGTCCCTCGTGCATACATATGTGTACTTTCTTGCCCCATCTTGGGCACAAGGCAGTAGTTATGCCACTTGAGCCAGCACAGCTACCACGCAGCCATGCCTCTGTCTGTGGCTGCCTCTCTCCCATCTCCTTTATTGGAATTAACTACAGAATGGAATTAACTCAGAATGACATTTTCGAGCGCCTCACATCCCTCTAGAATGAATCCCTTTTGGAATCTCTGTCCTTTATTTCTAAATGCTTCGTAATCTACATTAGACATAGAATTCCTATCTGAAGTCAGTGATTGGCTCCTGAGAAGAGGTGGGTTAAATGGAAATACCATCTCAAGAATTCCCTTCATGTCACCCACAAGAGTTGATGGAAAGAAAAGAAACACCACGCAACTGCAAAGAAAAACAAGAAACGAGCTCAATCCGGGTCAGAGGCACACGCAATTCAGTCCAGGGAAGGATCAGAGGGCAGCCGGGCCTCTTCAGCCTGCATCCTCACGCCCCTTGGCCGCCTGCCTCCTTCTCTCGGCCTCTGGTCCAGGAGGCCCACCCTCTGTCAGAGGTGCCCCCAGCCTGGAGCAGGCCCACGGTTTGCCATGTATGTGCCTGCCACAGGAGACGCACTGGAGTTTCCTTCTGTGCTGGCTCTGGTGGCCTCAGTCCTCAAAGTAGCACAAGGTCTCTAGACTTTTCTCCTCCACTTTGGCTGGGAAGTCCATTTGCAAGAGCTTTTTTCCAATTTCAGATGTAGTAAGGCTCTTACTTTTTTTTTTTTTTTTTCCTGAGATACAGTCTCACTCCACTGTCTAGGTCCAGGCTAGAGTGACATGGCATCAGCCTGGCTCACAGCAACCTCAAACTCCTGGACTCAAGCGATCCTCCTGCCTCAACCTCCCGAGTAGCTGGGACTACAGGTGTGCATCACCACGCCCGGCTAATTTTTTTCTATTTTTAGTTGGCTGGCTAATTTCTTTCTAGTTTTAGTAGAGACAGGGTCTCACTCTTGCTGAGGCTGGTCTGGAACTCCTGACCTCAAGCGATCCTCCAGCCTTGGCCTCCCAGACGGCTAGGATTACAGGCGTGAGGCTCTTATATTTTCTGAGAGATTAAAATGGGACACTCCCCTGGAGGAAGGAACTAGCATTCACTGAAAACTCATCAGTTCCTTCTGTGCATACTCGTCAACATTCATCTTCAGGTCAGAAAGGAGAAATTGGCCAAGTCCTAGCAAACTAAGAGGAAATTAATTGTAATCCTCACTTCCGGCAGATTCCAACACTGGGCATAGATAGATCTCTTTACTCAAGGATGTGCTAATAGATAGTAAGACAAACAAAACCTCAACAGGAAGCCTTATAAAAATTGTACGACAAAGAGAATGGGAACAAGGCAGTAAGGTCCAAAGGAAACTCTCCTTTGAAAAGACAATCCCTTCACGAAATAGAAGGAAAATCTGGAAACAGATGGGGGCATGTTCTTAATTAGATACAAAAATATGTAAGTTCTATTAAATAAGAACTGTGTGAGGTAAGGAAAGAAAGAAATTAAAAGAAAAATAATTTCAAGATAAAGCGCATTGAGAGTAATAAGTAACAAACTTAACACTGCAGAAAACCAAATCAGCGAGGCGGATAGACTTACAAAACGTTTCCAGAAATGAGAAATTAAGAAATAAAAAAGATGAAAGCAATGTCAGTAATGGATATCCAACCTATGAATAAAAGACAGATGGAAAGACAGAATAGATTAGCAGCAACACCAGAAGTATAATGGGAGAAAAATTCCCAGATCTGGAAAAATACCCAAAAGTCTGACTTTGTTACCATGAATCCTTCCAAAAAGAAAAAAGAACCAAGGATGACGGAGGGCTCAGGCAGACTGGGAAGAGCCGGGGGAGGGACCCAGTGGGGCTCAGCTCAGCCCCTGAGCCAGGAATGGCGGCCTTCTCTGCCGCTCACTAACTGAGTGGCTTGGACAAGTCACTGCTCTGTTTTCAGACCTCAGTTTTCCCCTCTGTGAAGTGGGAGAATGTCCGTTTTAGTTTAAGTGTCCCCAAAAGCAGACCCTGAGGCAAGAACTTAGGTGTAGGGGGTTTATTGGGAAGGTGATTTCAAGCAAAAAGCAAGGAGGTGAGGAAACTGAGACAGAAAACTGGCCTCCAAAGCCAAAGAAGGCAGCTGTGGGCTTAGACCCTTTGAAAATCCATGACACCCAACCTGAGAGTCCTCCTGTGGGGACACAGGGCAGCTGTGACATTTATCCACAGACCCCCATCCTTACTGCTGCTGGTCGCTTCTCATGCCCACCCCATTCCCACCCGGTACTTCCAATGCCAGAAAAAACTCTCAGCAAAGAAGAAGTAGGATGGGTCCAGCGCAGTGGCTCACACTGGAAATCCCAGCACTTTGGGAGGCCAAGTCAGGAGGATCACTCGAGGCCAGGAGTTTGAGAACAGCCTGGGCAAAATAGCAAGACTTTGTCTCTACAGAAAAAAAAAAAATTTAAAAATTAACAAAAGAAGAAGAAATAAGCACTTGCAGTGGATGGAAAGCAATCAGCATGCTGGGATAGGCTGATTGCAGCTTCAGGAGAATTCGGGAGGCCAGAGGACATGGGCAGGGTGGCAAAAAAACTAATGCAACTTCCATTTGCTGTCTGAGTAGCCAGGTTGGTGTCTGAGTTATCATCACAGCCCTGGAGCCCAGCACAGAGCCTGGCACATGTCAGATGCTCAGTCATTGTCACCTCCGGCTGTCCTGGGGGCAGAACTTGGACCCATGATACACAGAAAACATCTGTAGGTTTTCTCCACGTGACCCCTCGTTTACATTACACAAATGCACACAAAGCATCTATTTTCTTCCAGTGATGCAGGGGCACGCATGAGCCACATGTTATGCATTCTACATCCCCAGTGCCTCCTGTCGAATGAATGAATGAATGAATGAACAAATGAATGAATGCTAAATACATACTGAACCAAACAAATATCTATAAATAGGTACAAACTGCCTTGCTCCCATAGGAAAGAAGTTCAAGTTGAAGGCGAACCTCCTAAGGTTACTTTTACTCCCTGCCGCTCAAAATAAAACTGCCCTACTCTTTTCCCAGATGATAGTTCCTCCTCAGAAATAAAACTGCTCCCTCTAACACCAGGGGCAGGTGTCTCTAAAACGTCAGCGACTTTTCCGACATGCTCACGGGACTGCTTATCGGTGCAGCATCTCTGCATCCTGTGGCCAGATAGACCATTCTGTGCTCAATTCTGCAATTGACTGGATGGCTCAGGGAACAAACCCTCAAATCTGATTACAGGAAAATTCATTACTCTAAGTCTTCCCTCAGGGTTCAGAGCTCATAAAAGAAAGCTCTAGAGGCCCCAGCTTAGGGGAAGAGAGGCTCCCATACTGCAAATCTACAGATTGCTAATAATTAACCTGAACTAATTATTGTCAAGCCCGGGGTCAGTTTTCCCAGATCAAGGCTCCCTCCTGACAACTGAGTTTTCAGAGCCAGAACTTTTCACTAAGCACAAAAGGAACATTCAGCAGATTTTAATATAAAAAAGCATGACCCAAACAGGATCCTCTGCAAGGCAAAGCCCCAGCGGGTGGGAGGTTCACCGGCAGGGACAGTTCAGAGCCCTGGTTGGCACCTGTCCAAGGGCTCTTTCCTTGGCCCTGCTTAGGGCACTCTTAGGATTTCAGAACAAAAGGGACTCCACACCTTGACACATGAAGACAAATAGCAAGTTAGGAAAGATGCATATATTTTATGCAATATATTAAAGCTGACATGAGAAAATAAGACAAAAAAATGAATACTCTGAGGAAAAAAATAGTAAATTATAAGGAAAGATAATTCACCACAGCAACAACAGCCAATAAATACAATCGACATGGGTTTTTTTAATGTTCAACCTCACTCTAGTCATTTATAAAAATTAGGGAGAGAACTTATTGTTTTTCTGAATTGGCAAAATGTTTTGGGGCGTTGGGTTTTTCTAGCGGTAGTGCTCCTATTCATAAGGGGAGTGAAATTGGGCACCGTTACACACTGTCATCTGGAGTATAAAGTGATGACTTTATACTCCAATGCAACTTGTAGAAGGCAATTTGGCAATAAATAACAAAAGTCTTAAAATATGCATATTCTTTTAATTTTTATCTTAATAACTTTATCCTTAGGGCAGTGGTTCTCAAGCAGGGGCAATTTGGCCACCCAGGGGACACGTGGCAATCTGGAAATATTGATTGTCACCATGTTGGGGGGGGTGCTGCTGGCATCCAGTGGGCAGAGGGCAGGGATGCTGCTAAACATCCTACAATGTGCAGGACAGCCCCTTAGAATGAGAATTATGGGTCCAAAATAATGGTGTCACAGTTGAGAAGCCTTGCCTCTGGGGGCAGGGGGTGGGGGGAAAGCCCAGGTAAGCACAAAGGGATACATATCCAAGGCTATTCAATGCAGCATTGTTTAAAAAGTCAAACAATTAGAAACAACAGTGTATCAATAGGGGACTAGTTAAAAAATCATATGCCATGCACACACTAGAATACCATAGGGCCACTAAAAATCAAATAAATCTGTGTTTATTGACATGGAAGTATATTATCATATAGTGCTACGCGAGAATAACTGGTTTTAGAATCCTCTGCCTACTGCGAGAATATTTTTGTGTGTGCATATATACATATAGAAAAAATGTGAAAGCTTTTAACTACCATGTTACATGTTTAATAGTAGTTATCTCCAGGGGGAAGCATTATGGGTCCTTTTAATTTTTTGTTTTAGTTTATAAGTGTTTTCTATTTTTCTTCCATTATCATGGCTGATGAAAACCTTTTAATGCAGATCAAGGACGTTAGAATCAGACACCATGAGCTCTAGCCAGTCCGTTCCCAGCATTACAAAAGACTGAAGATCTGGCGACAGTGAGCTGCGTCCCTACCTGGCAACAACCAGCTGAAACTGCTCCTCACCGGGCTTCACCCCATTCCCACAGTGTCACCTCACAGCGGGATGTCAGTATTTCCCTTTTCTCTTCCTGAACGTCATCCCAAAGCAACAGTTTTTATTGAAATGTAGAGACAACCCAAACTCCAGAGCCAAAATTATTTGGAAGAGCCGCCCAAAGACATGGAAATAAAACAGGAGATCTCCAACGGGGGAGGGGGCGGGGACTCACAAGGAAGGGCAGAGGCCGCAGACCCCGAGAGGGTCAGCAGACAGAATTCCCCAAAATGAGGGGCGCCCCTGATGTGCAAAGCTGGAATCCCTTGCTCAGAGCAGTGGGTTCATAGTAGGGGCATGGGCTAACAGAAGGGGAGTTTCTGGACCTGGTTTGCTTCTAAGAAGCAGAGGAAAGGGAGCTAAAGGAGAAATCACCCAAACTAGCTACATTTGCTGGAAGCAGTTTGGGGAAGCAGGTGAGAAGAGTGAATCTGCATAGCAAAAACAAGCATCACTCCTTTTTCTCTTCCTGGGCATAGGAAAAAAAAAAAAAAAAAAAACCCACTCCCCTCCCCCGCAAAGACAATAAAAAAAAAAACAGCTTCTCATCTCCACTGGCTTGGGAGCAATAACAGATAAACAAACTCATGTACAATACCTTGGATCACTTAAAAAAAGCATTGCACTGGGGACATAGTGGTGAGGCAACTGGATATACCTCCCACCTTTGCAGAGCTCACAATCTGGCTGGAGACTCATAAATTGCAAATGCGGTATGGTGGGTAAGAGCTTGGACTTTGGGGTGAGATAAACCCAGGCTTTCACCCCTACTTCCCCAGTAACCCCTCAGAGACTCTTTGGTCATCTGCAAAATGGTGTATAATAGCACCTACCTTACGAGGTTGTTGAGGGCTTACAAGAGAGAATGCAGGTAAGACACTTAGCACAGTGCCCAACGAGTAGTGGGTGCTTGACAGATGTTTGCTATTCTTATTATTAATACTACTAACATGATGAGCAGCAGCAGCAGCAGCAGCACCAGCAATAGTATGATGAAGAAAAAGCAAAAGTGCTGTAAGAACTTATAATAGGATGAGGTTGGGGGAGGTCTTATTTAGGTGGTGGGTCATGAAAGCTTCTCTGGGGCAGAGCTAGAGGAAACCAAAAGAACACGAGTCTTCAGAATTTATGAAAATCTTGGGGATGATCTGGATTCGTCAGGTGTGCAGCAGGGATGTTCTAGCTGAGTCCCTACCAACATGGAAGCCACATGATAAAGCAGAGCCCCCTCCCCGACCCCGTTGTTCGCCTCTCCTGTTGGCAGGTGCAGCAGCCTGGCAGGAGCTAATGAAATGTTTACTGAAAAGATTAGCTTGTCAGTGGAGCCCGGGACAGATGGCTATTGATCCTCTGCTCATCTGTCACCCTGTTCCATCTGAGACGAGGTGTGAGAGCAGGCTCTCTCTGACCCAGAGCTCGGGTGGGGGCTCAGGCCCCAGGTCTGCATCCCCAGCGGGACACAGGAAAAGACATTTGCAGTGGGAGGTGTCTTAGATCTGTGGCCTGGTCAGAGTGGTCTCTAAGTCACCGGAAGCCCCCACTCTGCTCCCTCAGAGTGTTTGGATGTGGGATCCTGGGAAGAACATAGGAAATGCCAGACCTGAGTTCAAATCCTGCCTTAATTATTTTGTGAGCTTGGACTCCGTCAGACTCAAATTTTCTGCTCTGTAAAATGAGGACAATAAGACCTACCTCAGAGAAGGTGACAAGACTTAATTAGGAAATGGAGATCGAAGTTCTAAGAATCAACATTGTTGAGGGCACATTTGTTTTATTTTTTAAATGAGAAAAGTGAGGCTCCGATTAGAACCCTTGTAGAGTTCGGGAATTTTCCCAACATGTCATGCTCCTTGGGGATCTTGAGGAGTCTGTCTTATGTGCTAAAGAGCTTGACCCTGAGGGCAAAGCCATCCTACGGAAGGGTTGACTTGATAAAATATGGGCTTAGCAAGATGACTCTGCCTGTAGGGAGGTAAGGCTGGAATTCGTCACAGGGAAGGTGATGGCAGTGGAATATAGAGGTTTGTTGGAGATTGGATGCACAGGACTTGCAGATTGATTGATTGGACATGAGAGAGGGGGCAGGGGACTCCCATGTGCATGGGAGCGCTTTTAATGAGTTGAGAAGCCCTGAAGCAGAGCAGGAGAGGGGAGACAATGAGCTCATTTTGAACATGGCCGGTGGGAGGTGCCTGGGAGGCTCCCAAGGGAGGTGGCTCAGTCTGAGCCTGGGGAGTCGGCTCCCAGCCCAATATAGAGATTGGGGGTCATGGTTGTCATCCTCCTCCTCCTCATCATCATCTGGTTGGTACCAGAAGCAACAGAGTGGATGAGGCTGCCCGTGGAGAACACGTGGCGGGAGAGAGGGGCCCAGCACAGAAACTCCTGAGGCCACAGGCAGGAGATGCCTGTACAGCAGGGCGCTACCACCGAAGCCGGGTTTCAGGAAGGCGGGACGGAGGGAGGGATCAACAGTAGAAAATGCTACAAAAAGGTCATATAAAAAACAAAAACCTAAAATGTGTTTTCTGGATTTGCTCACAGGGAGGTTATTTTGCACTTGGGTCACCTACGGCGAGAGCGGTGGAGGCGAGAACGGCAGCGCGCCTGGCGTCCACCTGGAGAAGCTCATCCCTGATGGGAGGACGCGGGGACAGCGGGGCGGTCTGGGGTGGGGGTCCCTCGGGAGTGTTGCAGGGCTGAGGGAGGACCCGGGAGAGAGGGAGAGTGGAGACGCAGGGGAGTCAGAGGAGCCCGGGAGCCCTGGAGGCAGGGCAGGCCGCCCCAGCGGGCAGGGAAGCTGAGCGGGCTCCACTGGGGGCGGTGGGACTCGATCTCCTTGGGGAGGGAGGCGAGTGTGCACAGGAAAGGCAGAGCTGGGCTCCAGGGACGCCGAGCATCCATCGGACCGACAGGACTTGGGGGCCGGGGGCAGGCCGGGTGAGGGAGGGGGGTATCCACGAGGCCCTTCCTCTAGCTGGGCTGGGGGTGCGGGCGCCGTGCACACGTGGGGACAGCCAGCGGGCGCAGCGAGGGGAAGAGGCTTTGGAGCGGGCAGCCTGGAGCCGGACAGCGGCTCCCCACTGGGAGGGGTGCCCCTTCCTCCCCCTTCCCCAGCCCTGGGCTTCAGGGGCGCTGGCAAGCCCGAAGTCTGAGTTGCTGCCACGGCAGCGTGCAGCCAGGCCCAGGCCAGGAGGCCGCCAGCAGGTGTCTGATCCGGGACCCTGGGAACCTTCCTCAGCCTCAGTTTCCCCACCTAGACACTAAGAAGGTTGTCTCCAGGAATCCCTAAGGCCCCTGGCCACTGCAGACATTCTTCAAAGTGAAGTTTTATTTATTACTGTTTTTTATCCTATGAGCCGCTGACAGGAGGGTGGGGGGCCGGGAGGTGGGCTGCGGAGCTGAGCTCGGAAACACAGACACATAGTTAACTGTCTAAACAAGGTCTGAATGGAAACGCAGCCCCGTTAATTAATGGCTGCTTTTGAGGTTATTAAGTTAGACTGGGTAGGTGTGTGGCCTTTCTTTCCACTGCCCTTCCAATTAACAGGCACTTTGCTTGGTAAATGTTAATTTAGAGTAATTGGGCGTGCAGAGGAGGGGTGCGGGCAGGGAAACAATGCTCCCACCACTGCAGGTTAATTGCTGGTACGCGTTGTTCCCAGCAGCCCAGGGCCCAGATGATTAATGGCCTGGGAGTACTGGCTGAAACCCCTGAGGGTCAGCAGAAGCTGCAGCAGGTTTAACCCCTCAGTGACCAGGACAGGGAAGAAATCCCAGTGGCTCCTTTTGGGTTTATAAGCAACAGAGCTCCTCACTTGCAAAACAGGCTAACAGTTCATGAGGATGTTAGGAAAGTCAAGTACCAATCAAGATAATGTTTGACCAAAAAATGCTTCCTTCCACTGCTGTAAGGAATACCCAATACCAGTGATTACCCTGAGATAGTATCACCTAGGGAGAGAACACTGATCCCCCCCAAAAAACTCTAACACCTAACACCACTCCCACCCCCACACACAGAAACACTAAGCCTCTGCTCTCACATTATCCCTTTCAGCTAAGTGACTGTGGTAGTCAGTTTGATGTGTCAGTTTGGCTAAGCTACGGCCCTCACTTACTCAGACAAGTGCTAGTCTAGGCATTGCTCTGCAGGTGTTTTGCAGATGGCATTAGTCAGTTGACTTTGGGTAAGGGAGATTGTCCTAGTGGAGCAGAGCTGAGGCTTTCCTAAAGAAGAAATTTCACCTGTGGACTGCGGCTTCAGATCCTGTCCCAGGGTCCCAGCCTGCATTTCCTGGTGGCCTGCCCTACGGATTAGGATTCAGACTCACCTAGTCAGCACCCATAATTGTATAAGCTAATTCCTTGAAAGAAATCTCAGTATATATCCCCTACAGGTGGAACTCATTGATACACACCCAAAAGTCACTCAAAAGTGGGGGACAGTCCACCAAGCCAGGCTTATTTTTCCCGACTGCCTATCTCAGAAATGCAAGTCGGGGCTGGCTCCTCTCAGAACCACCTGGTAAGAAAGTTTCTGTGCCCCGCTGGAGGCCATAGCCTCCCAAGCCCAGTCTTCTTTGGGGCTAAGGATCCTAGGGTCGGTCACCAGGACAATTTCTCCCCTGAAACCTTCCTCTCAGGAAGAGGCCATGGATGGATACATTTTTCTTTTGAAGAAAAATCAGTTACTGTAACAACATGAGATTGTAGCTATACATATTGTGAAAAAGAAAATGGATATATATTTTAAATTTATTAATTTAAAAACCTCCAGGTTACAATGGGAAAGAATAAAAGAACATATTAGATACCTTCGGTACAGGAAAGGAGGGAGGAATAAGAATATATGTTGATATTTGCACAAAGAAACATTGGAAGGATAAACTAACAGACACAGTTATCAGTGGAGGGGCTGGGGTGAGGTGAATTGGACAAGGGCGATGGGGAGACTTCTTAGTGAAAAGATATTTTTATTTATGAATTAAGTATATTATCTATTAGCAAATAACATTAGAATTCAAAAAGCTATTCGATCTACAAGAAGCTCCTAAGCACCGCTATGGATGGAGTCTGGGAACAGAGAAATGAATCAGACACAGCCTCTTTGTGTCTGTGTGTGTTTAACAGAGAGACAGGCAGGCAGACAGACAGACAGACATTGCCAGCTTGGAGAGGGAGGCTACCTGGAGTGGAGGATAGAGCTTTGAGCTAGGTGGGATTCAGACAGTCAGGAGTAAGGAAAATCAGGGAGATGCAAGTTTGACAATACTACCATGGCCAAGGGCAGCTATAGCTGTACCAGCTCTGAGACTGATCTCATTCCCCACCCTACACGCCTTTTCCCTTACCCGCCAGCCAGAGTGGATTCCTGGCTCCTCCCTCCTTTTTAGAAACGGTAGAAAGTTCAGAGGAGATACTGTCCAATCTCCAGGGCTTTCTCTCACAAGGTCAGTTCAGGGTACGGAACCAGTGCGGGAACATGGTCGTGGGGGAAGGGAAAATGGACAGAGAGAAGAGAGGCCATTCAAGGAGGCTCCGTTCTGCAAAACATCTGTGCTCAGAGCTTCCATAGGCGGCACCAGGGCTGGGCCAATGGCTGGGCCCCCTGAGCATCCACCTGGAGCACCAACCTTGTCACTCAAAGATCCCAGAAAGATGGGAAAGAGGGGGAAGGAGGGAGAAGAAATTTACTGATTTGCTGGAACTCCTCACAGGGAGATTAATCTGTGTGGGTAGATCATTTCAATAAATCTCTTTTTTTTTAGAGCAAAAGGGCTAATGAGTCCCTGAGGAATATGCTTGAGTAATAAACTGCCTGAAAGGGGAGTGGGTTCTGTTAGCTGCAAAGTCTGGGTTTGCTAGGGGGGCAGTGCATGTCAGCAAGAAGAAGAAAAGCTGAGCTGAGGTCTGTCACCAGCAAGCCTTCTCCAGACAGAGTTTGGCCTCTTTTTTAAAGAATAGCTGTTTGGTACAGTACCATGTATGCAAAAGTGGAGAGGGGGCTATATGTATGTATGTATGTGTTTATGTATATATGCATCATTCATGCATGCATGTATGTACTTGTTAGTTTATACATGAAATATCCCTGCAAGAATCCAGCAATATGATCATGTTGGCTGCATCCAAGAGCTGAATAGCCTAGAGATTGTATCAGTTAGGAGATAGGATAGGCTGTCATAAGACGTGACCCTAAAATACAAGGCTTAAGCAAAATAGCTTTTCTATTCCTTCTCCCATAACAGGGCAGGCACAGTGGTGACGAAGTGTCAAGGGCCCAGTTCCTTCCACTCTGTTGCTCTGCCATCCCTACAGTGTTGCCCTGCTTTGCATGGATGAGGATGGTTCACCATCACATCTGCAATCCAGCCAATAGGAAGAAGAAAATAAAGCAAGTGGAAGGCATATCCATGCCCTGCAGGGGAGCCTCTGGAAAGGTAAGCACATCGCTTCCACTCACCTACCACTGGCCTGAACTCAGTCACTGGGACACACATAGGAGATGCTCACCTTAGCTGAGCATTCATGAGCCCAGCTAAAATTGGGGGCTTTATTTCTAAAGAAAGAAGGGCAGAATAAATATAAAAGGAAAACTTGTCATCTTTTCCTGGGGTAGGGTGAAAGGGACAATTTCCACTTGATATATCCTCTTTGTACCTTTTGAACCACATGAATTAAGAAACAATTTAAGTTTGAAAAATACATGAGATTGGATGTCACAAATTGAGCACATGCATCCACCCCTCCACTATTACCATGGACCCATGAGAATAAAACATAAGGTATTTTTAAAAGCATGAAATCATATCAGTGCTAGAAAACAAGACAGGGTGCCAGTAGATCAGAAAGCCTGAGAAAATACTGGAAGCTAGAAAGTAGATGGGATAGGATCAACTGAGAAAGAGCAAAGGCAAACCACAGCCCCAAACACCAGGACCAAGAACTTCCTTCTTAAGGGAGCCCCAGAGATACTCCAAACTCAGAGCCAAGAAACAGAAGGCAAGAGCAGGCCACAGGGCAATCACCAGAGTAATCGGGCCAAGGACTGCACTCAGTGGCTGGGCAGTTGGGTCCCCCATCCCTCGCCCATTCCCAGCCCCTCAACATACCTTCAACCCATAAGGAGCGACTAGCAGTAATTTTGTCCCATAGGTTCCTAGGATCCAAAAATTATTCTCAGAAAATGTGGATGATCTATCCAAGAAGGGATCCTCATAGGTGTTCAAACTCAGGAGAGAAGCAGGACAGGAACAGGGCTGAAAGTCAGTCTAGACCTCCACAGCAGACATGCATGGCAAGTTGAAGGTGGAAGAGATGAAGGGTGTGGAAATTTCTCTGCCCAAGAGGAAAATATAGCACGGTACTCCAGTGCGTCGTTTAAATCCCTCCTTACATCGGCAAGTGTGGGCATCTCAGGCCACCTGCTGCCATGGAGAGGGAAGCCTGCTGACAACATGGCCCAACCACTTACAGGAACCTGAAGCTGATCCTCCCCAACCCCCACCTCCACCCCCCTGCTTCAAGGGAGAGGCCTCTTGGGGAAACAGGACACACTAGCAGTCTCCACAGAGTCATCTAACCCTTCATTTATGAAAGTGGATGAACAGCCATGGATCACCCAACATTTGAGGAAAACCAATAGCATGACGGGGCTGAACAAAAGATGAACAAACAAAATGAGCCATCCTGGGGGAAAAAACAACAAGATGTAGTAGAAAATGTTAAAGAATGTTAAATTATCACCTTTGGAGACATTTGAGAGCATGTGAAATCTCTAAAAGGAGAGCCAGCTGCCATGAAAAAGGAGTCATCAGAGAACAAGCAGTAATTTCTAGAGATTTAAAATGACAGTCAAAATTTTAAAAATCTACCAAACAGAAGGAATAATAGAATGGCGAATACTAAAAACCAGACCAGTTGTCTGGAAGTCAATGAAATCTCTGGGAATACAGGAAAAAAACAAAGCAGCAAAAAAGGAAAGAAAAGCCTAGCAACAGAGGAAAGATCCAAGAGGTCAATATCCATTTTTAGTAGGAATTTCATAAGGAAAGAAAAAAAAGAGAGAGAAGGCATCAAATCGAAGACATAGTAGAAAATGTACCTGAGCTGGGGAAAACACTAGAGCCCACTAGGTATGAAATAGGATGAATAAAAACAAAACCCATACCCAGATACTTGTAGTGGAAATTTCAGAACTGTGAGAACAATGAGAAAGTCCTAAAAGCTTCCAGAAAGAAAAAAAGCAGTTCATCTACAAAGGAATGAGCACTAACATCAAATTTCCCATCAGAAATGCTTTAAAATTCCAATGGAATATGAGTTTGAGCCTAAGTTATAACCAGATCAAGCCAGCAATCAGCTATGGAAGGAAAATGTATCCTGTGTGCACTCAAATGTAAAAATTGCTCAAGGAAGTACTTGGGCAAAACAAAAGGAATATAAAAATGAGATTTCAAAAAACATGAGACTAAAATAAACAAATAAAAAACAGGGAGAGTTGAGTAAAAGTAAGGAAACGAAAAACTAAATGAAAAGACAAAGATTTGAACATTGTTAATTGTGTGGCAGGGGTTAAATGCATGGAATATTCTTTCTTTCTCTATAGATTTGATCACACTTGGTTCCGCAGTGACTAATATTTACATAACCACAATATGGTAAATGCTATTTTTATTGGGTTTAAGTATTCAGGAGTTCGAGCCTAGAAGACTCGATGATAGCTCTGGAACAGAATGTAAATGCTGTAAGCCATGAGAGTGGGAAGAACGAAGATCATAAGTATTGATGTGAAGGATCCACACTATGTAAAAAAGCAAGTGTTGAGTTGCAGAATAATATGGGTACTATGACTATGATAATGTTATATATCTGTATGTTTTATATTTATATGCACAGGGAAACACCTGAAAAATGTTCATTCACTTCCTACTTTCTATACTTCTGCAACTTTTGAAATTTTACAACCATGTATAACTTTTGTAATTCAAAAATTTTAAATAATAGAATGTTAGTTGAAGATTTACCTAATTTTTAGCCTGCCTAGGAAACTTAATGCTTTTGGCAAAGCCCCAAGCAAAAAAGTCTGATCAAGTATAAAAGGACTACATTTGTGGGACCCTCAATCTAAAGCTGAGTAGAGACCGCAACTATTCTCTTATATGAAAACAAAACAGACCAAAAATGCCCGTAGACTAAAAAACAGTGAAAGATCAACACTGCCACCTATTGGGGATTTATTGGAGAACAAGCCGAGTTGGGAAGGCTTTTTGTTTTGTTTTTTAAACACTACCTTTTGAGGTCTGCACAGACCTGACATCCGGGTTATCGTCCACCAGGCACATGGATTACTGCCAATTTAAGTAAGAAACCAGGATCATACATAGAGATTCTTGGGAAAGTATGAACAACCTTTTAACAAATGGAGACTGTTCACCCTGGGAAAGAGCCCACCCAAGGGGACTTTTCTCAGTTTCTGACTCACTGTGCTAAGGCAAAAGCTCAGGATGTGGGACTATAGAAGACACATGGGGAGGACTTATAGGGAAACATATTTTGCTCTGCTAGATGAATTTTTATTTATTTATTTATTATTTTAAATTTTTTTTAGAGATGGGGTCTCACTATGTTGCCCAGGCTGGTCTCAACCTCCTGGCCTCAAGTGATCTTCCTGCCTCAGCTTTTTGGGTAGCTGGGATTACAGAAATGAGCCACAGCACCCAGCTATAAATAATTTTAAAATAAGTGTTACTTTCTAAAAATAACATAATGTTCCATGAAAATAGTGAATGCACGCTGGTCACTGAAAATGTGTCAACAGAGAGGCACTGTGACCTTCTGGAAGTTACAGAAGGATGCCTGCATTTCTGAGGGAGTTAGGTTACATGACTTCTGCGTGCATGCATGTATCCAACAAATACTTATTGGGGCCTACACTATGTTAGGTGCTGTGTAAGGTCCCTTACACCCAGAGTCACAGATCCCATTCAACTGGCTTTTGAAATGACTTGAACATAGCCAAGCCATCAAAGGGTCCAGGAGGAATCAAACTATGTAGCTGGTGAGTCATCCTGTGACACCCACCCTGTATTTGGCGAGCTGGATTTGAATTTCCGGATCACATTTAAGCATGCGTAGGACGTACTTTTTAAAACTTAGCTGCTGCAATCTGATGAACCAAACTCTTGTTCACTTTTAAAGTGAAGGCTGAAAATATGAACATCCCAGTAAGATCAAAACAGACTTCATTCACTTATTGGTTTAAAAAAGAAATGTAAAGTAAGAGCTATATTAGAATCACAAAATATTAAAGCTGGAAAGACTTCCAGAATCATCTGATTCACTAGGCTCATAAGCTGAGCTGAGGTCTAGAATGCTGTAAATAAGAATTCTGGTTGTTTTTAATTTGGGAGGACAGTACAAGAAATATAGAGGTGAACCATATGTACAGGACTTGCTTGTTACATAGTCCATGTACAATCTTTATTGAGAATGTAAAAATATTCTTTCACTTTAGTAACTTAAATCAAAAGGTCCTAAATGTCCCTCTTCCTAAAAGGTGCTGGGTTCTGACTAAGGAGAGCCCATTGTTTTAAAAAGAATGATACCAAGTATGAGAAAAATACAAACTAATAAAAAGATAATGGTAGTGGTTGATGGAATAAATAAACAGAATAGCAAGAGGAGGCCAGAGATTGGTGGGGCAGTAAGGAAGAAAAAAAAAGACCTGAGGGGAAGCCAGGGTCAAGAATGGCTTTATAAAAAACTTGCAGGCCCTGCATTTGGGGAGCACAGACAGGGTGAAGGACTCTGCTTCTACAAAGTAAATATCCACCTCCATAGCTGTGGTCTGTCAGATCAGTTCGTATTCATTTTGGATTCCTTTCACTGGATGTTCATTCATTCAGCGAACTCTTCTTGGGGCCCGCTCTGAGCCAAGCCCTGGGCTAGGCAAGAGGTTCACAGAAATGAATCATGTGCATGGTTCCTGTTCTCAGGGTGTTCATACCTCGTTCCAGCGGCAGTCCTTGGAATCACACAAGGATGCAAAATTAATACTAGCACTTGGAGGGAAGCCTGTGTACAATAGGACGTGGCATCAGAAACAGGCGTTGGAGAGGAGCTACGTAGAGAAGGCCCCCTAAGAAGTGGTGCTGTTCTTTGGACAGAGAACCCCACAAACACGCCAGGCTCCCTGAGCATCCAAGGATCCAGCAGAGTTAGCCTCCAAATAATCACTGAACCTATTTCGTTAATTCTTGTGTTAGGTGTTTGGAAAGGGAGAGGTGTGGAAACCAACTACTTCCTTCAAGGGGGGGAGGGGAGAGAGAGAGAGAGAGACTCCTAAAAATCCCCCAAGGGGATTAAAATGTGAATGAAGTGCCATCAGAGGCTGAGCTAAACGATTTGGAAACCCTGGGCAACAATCAGCAAGGAAATAGGAACCTCAGTCCTATAACCACATGGAATTGAATTCTGCCAACAAGCTGAATGAGCTTGGAAGCTTATTCATCCCAAGCCTTCAAAAAGGAATGCTGCCCAGCCGACACCTTAATTTTGACCTTTCAAAATATGAAGCAGAGAACACACTGAGCTACATTATGCCCAGACTTCTGAATTACAGAATTCTGGGAATGGGTGTTGTTTTAAGCTAGGACATTTGTAATTATTTGCTATGGTGGCAGTACAATCACAGTCTTTTGTATTTACCCACATAGTCACCATTTCTGGTGCTCTTCATTTCATCCTATAGATCCAAGTCACCATCTGGTGCCATTTATTTTCTGTCCGAAGGATCTCTTTTAGTATTTCTTTTGAGGCAGATATCCAGAGGCAACAAATTGTCTTAGTCTTTTTGTCTGGGTATGCCTTTATTTTGATTTATTATTATTTTTTGGCCTTCATTTTTGAAAGCTAATTGTGTCCAAATCCTCTAATGCTTATCTTCAACTCCCTCAACTGTTTTTCCCTTTCTCCTCTTAGGAATACTAAAGTTGCCAATCCCTTCTTTTTCTAATTCTGTTCTTTCATAGTAGGAAAGAAAATAGTCTTGAGTTTCTTTGCTTTTCCATTTTTTTTTTTTTTAGTAGAGATGGGGCCTTGTTCTTGCTTAGGCTGGTCTCGAACTCCTGAGTTCATTCGATCTGCCCACCTTGGCCTTCCAGAGTGCTAGGATTACAAACATCAGCCACTGTGCCTGGCCTCCATTTTTCTTTAACTCATACAAAAAAATATTTTATTTCCATAATGACTTAATATAATATTTAAACTGCATTTTGCCTATGATTCTTGAAAACCATACATGGCTGAACGATGCACAACTGAACTCTAGCCTTTCTAACATCACTTTTTCTACTCATTTTTTCAGAATAGTCCCACTGTTTTGTAAGTTCCCAATTACAAAACCAAAGACATGAAGAGTTGCAAGATATGTCCATCAGGCTATATATGTGAAAACACTTTTCTCCAAATTGGGAAACACAAAGGCAGCAGAGACCTGTATAAAGCTAGTTCTGCTGTTTCTCTGAATCTATGATGTTTTTAAAATAAATTCACTTTTTTCTAATTTCCAACAAAAGCTCCATATCCTGGTGATGTGTCTTCTTTATTATGATGAAAGAAAAAAAAAATCCCCCTAAATCAAGCCTTCAAATTGAAGTGACCAGTCTTTACTGTAAGAGCAATATCATCCATAAAACCAAGGACTACAACTCCTCTCTGAACCACCATTTCCCCAGTTCAGCCAAGTTCTCACCCCCAGGAGACTATTCAAATATACTAAAAGAAAAAAAAAAAAAGCCTATTGCTACAAATTATGCCCATCCTTACAAATCCTTAAATTAGGAAAGAAGATGAAAATACGCAAATTTTTCCTTTAAAAATCACTGAAAAACCTTAAGAATCAAAATAGCAGTACCATTTTAACATAAACTTAGCAAACATGCTGAGCCAAAGGCAACGGAGTTCAACAGTTCACGTGTAGACAGGTCTTGTCCACTGGCAGACCCACACCCCCAAGCAAGTGGAAAGTAGACATCAGGCATGGAGACACACCTGTAAGCAGGTGGGCACTTCTCAAATATGCTACAATATTGTAACTTGCACTGGGTGGGGTTGGGAAAACCTCTAAAGACTCCTGTAACCCAAAGATTCCAGTCACTATCTCCAGCAACTGCATTTTATAACAGCATGGCTCACTCCAATATACACACTTATGTTAAAATATACTACTGGCACTTGGGAAAAAAAAGTATTTTATTTGCATTGCTTCCATTGCTTCTACTGTAGTGTTAGGACTTAAGCATCACTCTTCTATTTCCTATTTACAGCTCATTCGGAATATTACTACAAATACAATATACAATTAAAAAAACTTATGGGGAAATGCAGCTTATTTTTTTCTCCTCTTTACAGGCTTCTCAAAATCATTCAACTTAAATGAAAATTTATATGGACATTTTCTGTACATATCTGAAAGGGCAGAGATTACAATGATAAAGCCAAAAGAATTTTGCACAAATACAATAAAATACAGAAAACAGAAAGTATAGATGATGTTATCTGGGGTACAAATATAAACAATACAGTACCATTTGAGTAATTTAGCAACATAATACCCATACTTTATAGAAATAAAACTGCAAACCTGGAGAATGCTCTGACAAATATTAAACATTATATATACAATGAGGTAAATGTACCTTGGTCTCTTGAGAGGTAATTTAAGTTTAAAGCAATTGACATTTTGAAGCATCTCCTTGACATATAAAGAAATATCAAACACCCGATTCCATTGGCACAATGTGAAAAAGGGATATCAAAACATGGTTCATGATATTCGATTCATAAATCTTATTAAAAAAATAAAAACAAATTCACTGAAGTTCCTTTTCAGTTTTAAGAAACAGGTTGAATGTTATTAACCACATTTTTAAAAGTTTACATTTACAAATAAGATTGCATAATGGGATTGAAAAATCTAATGTACTGACAACCCTTATAAAGAAGTCCAGCATTCTTAGAGAGAGGGCACACAGGTATCCAGCGTTCCAAAGCAGACACAAGAAGCTACAGTACATGTCCAGAGCTATTTTTTAGGATCTCAAAATATCCGAATTTTCTGACATTTTCTGCTGAGCTATAACAGAACCATTATTTGGAACCTCCACCATTTGGAGCCAGAACACTGCCATGGTCAAGAAACAAAAGAAACAGTTGACTTACAATCTTTCTTTCAGTGCAAGGATAAAAATAAGCTTTTGATATGACATGTCTAATGGGATATTGATTTTGTTGTGCATTTTAATTAGCTCTTTGCCATCTTGTTTTACAAAATAGTCTGTATCTGACAGTTCTCAGACACAAAGAAGAAAAAGGTAACTCATGCACAAGACTATAAAAATGGCCAAGTTGCCACTTAAATTTTGTAATAAGAACGGAAATCTGAAATTCTTGATGGCCATGGCACTGTACTCTGACTCAAGGCACTTCTTGAGCACTATCATTACAGCAGAATTACAGGCTCAGCTCTTCGGGCCTTACCCTGTCCTATAGGGGATACAACTGGCCATTGCTTCTGGCACAACTCCCACTGCCACAGCTGCCATCCCCCTCCTCGTTCAAGGCTAAAGTCAAATAAAGCAGGGCAACCAGCAGAAGCACCCCAAGCCTCATCTTCTCAATGTCCAAACTTGGAGATCCCTCCCTGCCACCTTCAATGACTCAAGGAAATGGAAGTATGTCCCACAACTTCCTTCAGCCCTTTTATTCTAAGTCTCGAAAGTGGCTCTTCACTCAAAAGGCTGGGGGGAGGCAATGGTCTTTGAGTCAGGGCCAGCAGGAGAGCAGGCTGGGAGAAACAGAGCTGAAGATAGGAAGGAAGGATGGACCAGGGGTGTCCGTGTCCCACTAAGTCACAATTCCCCCAGTCCCACTCCTTCTGGATACTGACGAAATGAGTGTGTACAGGTAATTTGTCAGAAGATATGTTTTAGCCAAGTCAAATCTTGGAAGGTAAGCATCCTAGGATAGGCAGTATAAACAAAGGATTGTGTTTCTAAATGAAAAAATTATTACTCTAGTCAAATCTACCTGCAGTTATGGCCACAGTAATCACGATCTATCTCATCTTTTAAGTTACTTTCACTTTCATTATTAGCCAATTGGGGTTTATTAAACTGTCCCTAGCCAAAAAAGGAATTAACTGCAGTAATATGTAAACTCAATTTAGAACTAAATTCCAACTTTTAAAAAAATTCCCTGATTGATCAAAAGCACATTTTATCCACTTAGGCAAGAACAGTATAATTGCAACTCAATCTTTGACTTAACAAAGAATATCTTCAGCAGAAGTTGATTACTTTATATGAAAGTGAGAAATCATGTATTACAACTTTAAATCAGACAACTTTTGGTATGTTCTTAAAATTATATAAAAATAGTTTTAGTGATAAAATGCATTGGTCCCCTGGATTTAATAAAGCAGATCTGGTAGGCTTAGAAATGGCCCAAAAAAAAAAAAAAAAAGAGTACCTGATCACAGAACTAGAGATTATTATTAAACAAGTAATATAACACAACTATAAAAACAAACCTCTCAAACTCATTCATTTGCTTCAATGAAATCATGGTAACTACAGAAAAAAACTCAAATTTGTAATCAAAATAGTAACCTCTAAGCACATTTTTTCCCCATGATGTTTTTATACACATGAAAAATTGACATTAAATTCCTATGTAATATGTCATTCTAAAATTACTTTGGTTTTAAGACCAAATAGTCTTTTGAATTTATTCTATGTGTAAGAGATAAGACATTATCAGAATGCAACTCATTCAGTGTAAATGGCCACTATCTCTTCCTGACCAAAATACTGGAAAGGTTATTCTGACCCTTTTATTGGGGAATTGATAGCACTATAAAGTCAGTCTTGCCTAACAGCTATGATAGTTGCCCCCCCCTCAGAATAAGATCACAGTGATAAAAAGGACTTTGAAAACTGTAAAAGCCCTGCAGAGACTTTATAGCACTGGAAGTAAAAACCAGTTATTATAAGCTAGTTTCAACTTAATTTAAGAAGACCACAACAAGTTTGCTTTGAACATTTAATCTGACCGAAAACATCTGTAAATGGAGAACCTATATTCAGAATGTTCTTTAGCTACCACCTCTCCCAAATATCAAGGGTGCACTGAATTAACTACATAAATTACATGTAAATTAAGCAGTTGCGATCTGCAAACATAAGGAAACACTGAATTAAAAGCTGCCTTCCTCAAAGTGTAGTGAGACCTCAAAACCACACTAACTCTAACCTTGGTTACAAAGACAGAGAACCCACCGAACACTTACTCCTATGTAACAAATGTGACTTTCTCACACACCTGTTATCTATTCAAATTATTAACTACCTTTGCCTTCCTAGAAAAAGGCCTATTATTTAACATTATCCATATTCTAACTTTAAATGTAATTCATCTCTTAAAAAAATAACACTGTCTTTGAACAGATAAAGAAAAAAATGGCTTACAGAATACCACACAACTTTTCACAGGCAGCTAGACAAACTTTCCCTTTTAGAAAAATTAGTCTGTACGCTACAAACTTTAAATTATTAAAGTACTTACTATAAGCATCTAGAGTGCCACTTGATTTTTTAGAAGTATACTTAGACAACACAATCAAAATGCTTGATGTGAGAATATTCAAACATGACCATGAAAACAATTTACTAATTAACACCACTTCATTTCTTTAGTGGTTTAAGCACATTTTGGTAGGAGAAAGGCATTTTCAAAATGGAATACCAAATGACATACCACAAAAACCCTTCCAAAAAACAAAACAGAAAAAGTTTGGATTACCCAAATAAATAGACTTTTTAAATTCAAACATTATTGGTTTTAACACGCAGACTTTAAGCAATCCTACTCGTTTCCATTGAAAAGACACAGAAGTGGCACTTACTGGTATAGTACAATCCCATTTTGAAGGCATGTAATGTTCTGAATATGTGAAAGAACGATAATAGTATACAAAATACAATTGCATAAATTACGTTCCTCACTACTATATGAGGTCATTTTTAGACTCAAGATAAGAGTTTTATAAGTGTTAGTTTTAAGATCCTGAAAAATGATAGAACAGTACATTCGAAGTCTGAATCAAGGAAATTCTTTAGTGGTTCAGAATCCTCTGAGAATGTACTAACCAGGAGTAAATCACTTTCTTTAAAAATAAGAAATGTTTCATTATAACTTAGCAATCCAGCTCCTTTACCCTTAAAGATGATCTTCAGCACAGCAGAGTTACCTCAAGTTAAGACCAGCAATCATCTTTTTTTAAAAAACAAGTTTTGTTAATAAAAAATTAAGGTAGACTACACAATATTTTGTAACTGTCCTGGGAAAGAAGCATTCATAGTGCACAGAAAGGACCCTCATGGCTGTTTCCTGGGTCCAAAGAAATCCTGGGAAGTTTTTAGCTGACTCTATTACACTGCTGCAAAAGGAAGCAATATCCTTCTGTTCCCTCTCAGTGAGGTAGAACAATTGACCTCCCAAATTAAAACCCAGGAGCAGATCTGAAGAAAAAAGTAGAGTTCAGGCAAAGCCATAGAATTACATTTTGATGCCCTCCTGTTGACTGAGTTGTGACAATGTTTTCTTAATGCGCAAAGCTGTAAGCCTAGCTGCTCCATTGGCATACCAACATTCTCTCATGATTTTAGCCATTACTCTCAAGGCCTACAAGAAAATACAAAAAAAAAAAAAAAATTAATACATGCTCTACTTTCCATTGATCTGGATAAAATCTTTACCCGTCAATTTTCTTTTTATATATGTACAAGTTTTTTTGTTTCAGTATTATTTGGAATAGCAAATGAGTAGAAACGACTTAAATTTTCATCAGAAGAGCACTGGTGCCAGCTGCTGGAAAGCAGATGGACAAGGGGTAACTTACTTAGCAGACCTGAAAAAGATGAATCCTAAACCAGAGCTGGGCAAGGCAAACAAGGAAGCTGACTCACATTGAAAATTTAAGTTTGTACTGTGAAGTATCCACCTCGAATTTTAAAAAGATAAAATCTAGCTCTATTCTCGTTGTTTAAACTATGTCACATACAAATTCTTTGAACGTGCTAAGATATATTTCATCTGGGCCTGGATACTTGATTTTGTTGGAGGCAGCAAGCTCTCTCAATATCAGAGGTTCTGCTGAGTCCCACGTTTTTTTTTTAAAAAAAAGAAATTTCTCTTTTTCCCCTTGTAGCATTAGCACAGACCCACATTATTTTAAGATGTAAAATCAACCACTGAAGTGACTGGCTTTTTATAGTCTTTTTAAGCTACAAAACTTCCAGTTTGGAGGAATATGGCCTGCTTCACCAATATTATAATAGTAACAGCTAGAAATTAAGGAAAGATAAATAAAATTCATCTTATAAATTCCTCAAATTTACAATGAAGAAAACATTTCTAAAACTTTTGGTGAGAGCTAAGGTTAAGAAGCTCAGATATTACTGTAAAGCATTTTCCCCAAATTCTTGGTTAATGGTCCTCTGGGTAATCATATAAATAAACTACAAAATCATTTGAAGCATCTTTGTAATCATCTTATCCAAGTTCTTCATTTTACGAAGGGATATTAAGGTCCCAAGAACTGAGACTCTAAAATGGTAGCCAGGCTGGTCTAGAATACAGGTCTGCTGACTCTTGTCCAGTACTCATCCCACTATGCTGGGCTGCCCTGGCTGAAGGGAAGCATTCATTTAAAAAGCAGCCTGTGCCTATAGTCCTAGCTACTTGGGAGGCTGAGGCAGGAGGATCACTTGTGCCCAGGAGTTTTGAGGCTCCAGTGAGCCTAGGTGACAGAGTGAGATCCCATCTCTTTTTTTTTTTTTTAAAAAAAGCATGTGCCCTAGTTCATTTTGTTCTGTTCATCTGGCAGATCTAAACAATGTTCTGATACATTAATGGCCATTGCAAATGCTCTATGGGCCTTTCAATGTGCTTAAAATTGAACATGAAAACCAGATTACTGTTTTTACTCATTGGTTTACCTGCTATGAGAAAGAAAGAAAAGAGAATTCTTGTCTGTTTTTTTCAAAGAAAAGTAGAAAATTTCAACTTACTAAGCAGAAGCAGTTTAGAAAATCGCCTAATACCAAAAAGAAACACTCACTTCACAACTCTGCCATCTGTTTGGAATATTTGGCCTTAACTTCTGTTCACAAACAACTTTTCTCATTTCTTCAACTGACGGATCAGAAGGTACAAGATCATAATAAGGCAGCTGGTAATCTTCATGAATTCCTATATTGGTAAAAAGAAAAAAATTCTATTTTGAAGAATTTATTCAGCTAATGCCAAACCATTAGAAGGATCACCTGAGAGTTATGTGCCATTACTGAATTTGATAGGTGGAACACAGGGTTTACAGCTTTCTCTAATCTCATCCACATCTGCATCATCAACAACCCACTTCCCTGAGTTGGTACTGGGCCCCCACCTTGAAATGAAGCATTGCCATGAGATTAGTAAAGGCTATTTTAAATGACTATGACTATGTTAACTATGAGCTGTGATGACTAGATTGACATGTTCCCCTAGAAACCTGCTGTGCAGCAAATGAGATTTTATTCTGTGGGTATACAGCCTCTCACTTGTACAGGGATATATACTCTATCAGTGAGACACAAATCCTACAAGGCAAGCCTGAGGTGCAAGTCCCTTTCTCTGCTTGCACCTGTCAAATAACACACCCTACTTGCTACAACACAGAGACATGCCCTGTCCCTCACTGCCTCAAAATCCTGAGGCTCTAGGTCTCTGCCAAGCCTGGGCCCCCAGCCTAAGAGATAAGAGACTGTTTCTTGACTAAACATTAAAAAGAACTCAATCTAAAAACCTAAAAGTTAAAACAAATTTACTCTAACAAGTAATGTAATGTTAATTGTATTCTGTGTATGTAATCTCCAAATATCAAGTTGGAGAAAATGACCGCAATCTCAAGGAAAAAAAATAAGTTTGACCCAGATACATGTTAGAAACAGCTTCCTGGCCTCTCAAGCAGCTGTTGTTCTAAATAACTATATTCCAAGATAACAGGGGTTGGGTTCTGATGATTCCCAAGATTCAAATGGGAATAGGAAGTAAATACCCGGGGCTAGGGCCCTGCGTCTGCACACCATGCCACGCCCCTCCTCATAGGTTTCATCTCCTTTGTTTTCTCTGGCACTCTTAGTGATCACTTGTTTCACACTGTTGACTGTATATAATTTCATTCAATAAAAAGGAAGGCAAGTCTTGAACAACTTCTGTTCATAACAAACTGTTGGGGGAGAGGGGAGCAATTTACCACCAATGGAACATCGTCGAGCAATTTCCCAGAATACTAAGCCCATTGCATAGATGTCAGCTCGTTTGAAGGATTCAAAATGTTTCATATTTATGGAATCATCTAGAACTTCAGGGGCCATGTACCTAAAAAAAGTCAACATTTTGTTTTACTGAATGGCAGACACAAAATTTTTGAAATGTTTCATAAATTTTCTTTTACTCCTGAGAATTAAAAAAAATTATTCACTTTAAGACTTCCCCCCCTTTAGCATGGTTCTGCCGTCTTTAAAAATGATTCATACTTCTTATAAAAAGTTTCCCAAAGTACATAAAGCACTTTGAAAATCAGCCCTTTACTGCCACAGTGTAAACATTTTGATGAACATCCTTGCAGACATTTCTCTATACATAAACATATACATACAGTATTATATAACTGAGATATTAGACTCAAGAAAAATATTAAATATCCACACTTTTGCATATTAATGATGTCAACTAAATCCCACTAAATGCTGAAACAGCAGTTTCATGCTATCTGCTTTATGATCTTAGTTTCTAATGAAAGACACATATATAACTGTTATGAATGTCCTGATGTGCACCATCTGCTTTGTCACGTACTATGCAGGGACTATGTATTTTAATCTAGACATCTTCTCACTGAAACAGGATGAAAGGAAGGGCAGGAACATATTCCAGGAAAGAAAATAAAAGACACAAAAGAATGCCAGTCCTCACACTGATGCCACATCATAGGGTTCTAAAGCTTCAAAAACTCTAAGGTTACAGTTCAGGACCCACGAAGACCTGCAGCAACCACCCCTTAGCTAATCAAGAATTCTGAGAGTCCCCACTGAATCCAAAAAACCCAAAATCATAAATACAATTTAGATAGACTAACGCTGCTGGCTCTCTGTAAGGCCAAGGCAGTAGTTTTGAAGAAATATTGTGAAAACATGATGTGATATGGGCTTTTGGGTCAGAAAGGCCCAGTTCAAATCTCAGCTCTTCAGCTTACCATCCATATTACTTAACCTCCACGAGGTGGTTCCTCATCTGTGAATTCAGGGTAACAACTCCTACCTAATTAGGTTCCTTGGAAGACTCATGGACTCAATAAATATTTATTGAGAATCTACTGTGTAGTAGGCACTGTGATAGGTGCTGGAAATACAAGTCTGCTCTCAAGAAGCTTGTAATCCAGTGGATTATACAGAAAAATAAATGGACAGTTACAACCTAATATGGTAAGTGCGTCAAAGGGTCAAGTTCAGTGTGCTATGACAGCGCTTGGCAGGGACACCTAAGAGTCTTGAGGATCAAAAAAGGCTTCCTGTGGGAAAGGAAAGGTGAGTATGAGTTAGGGGAACAGTAGAGTAAAGTATGCTCCAGGATACAGAACATGCAAAAGTCCTATGGAAGAGAGAAAGGCGTATTTTCAGAAGCTGGAAATGTGCAAATAGCTGGGCAAGCTATAGCACAGTATTTAAGCAGAGCATCAAATGAGGTAATGTATGTAAAAAAAAAAAGAGAAAAGCCATTAAGATGATTGGCACATAGTAGGTACCCTATAAATGTTAGTTATCATTGTTATTATAATTAATATAACTAAAAAATAGTATTTTCTGGAAGGGCCACCTTTCATCAGCAGGCATCTTTTTAAGTCAGGTAACCCTGGCTTCAGAGCAGGCAAGCCCAGGAGATCTTCTACCTGCAGGCAATCTAACAAAGAACAAGTTTGAGTCGAGTTTCAGAAAAGATATGTATATACATATGAGAAGGAGAAGGAAAAGAAGTTGATTTCAAAAGATATTAAACACTATTTATTCACAAGTATACCTTTTTGTTCCCACTCTGTGGTTTGGAGCAATATCAATTGTATCTGTGGCTGAATCGTGTCTTACTGCCAGTCCTAAGTCTGCAATACAGCAAGTTCCATTCTTCTTCACCAAGATATTCTTTGATTTCAAATCTCTATGAGCAATAGCTGGTTTTCCTAAAGAATCAAAAATAAGACATGGTTGCTTACAACCCTCACCTTCAGGTTCAAAGGCTCTCCTCTCCGTCCAGAGCATTTCAGCCCACATCACCCACAATACCTAGGCCATTACTAAAAAAAACTCAAGTGAACCACTGGCGAAAAGTTGCTAAAATAACATCTCTTTTTTTTTTTTTTTTTGAGACAGCGTCTCACTCTGTTGCCCGGGCTAGAGTGAGTGCTGTGGCGTCAGCCTCGCTCACAGCAACCTCAAACTCCTGGGCTTAAGCGGTACTACTGCCTCAGCCTCCCAGTAGCTGGGACTACAGGCATGCGCCACCATGCCCGGCTAATTTTTTCTATATATATTTTAGCTGTCCATATAATTTCTTTCTATTTTTAGTAGAGACGGGGTCTCGCTCTTGCTCAGGCTGGTCTCGAACTCCTGAGCTCAAACAATCCGCCCGCCTCGGCCTCCCAGAGTGCTAGGATTACAGGCGTGAGCCACCGCACCCAGCCTAAAATAACATTTCTTTAAAGAAAAAGATTAGAGGTGAAAAAAGTTATCAGTTTGTTTGTTTGCACCTTATAAATTCTTTACAAGAATCCTAGTCACAGACTGATATTCATGCCCAGGAGCCAAGCATGTAGATCATCATTTCCCTTTCCCATCAGCTGGAATGTACTCAGAATCAAGTATATTATCTAGAAGAAGTGCTATTAAAAATAATAATTAAAATGTGGAAAACTTGGAACCTTTATACGCTGCTGATATGAATGTAAGGGCTCAGGCACTTTGACAAAATTGCCTAGCAATTCTTCAAACCATTAAAAGGAGTTACCATACAATCCCATAATTCAACTCTTAGGTATATACCTAAGATAACTGAAAACACGTCTACACCAATGTTTATTATAGCATTAATCCTAATAGCCAAAAGTGGAAACAACCCAAATGTCCATCAACTTATGAATGGATACACAAAATGTGGTATACCCATACAATGAAATATTACTCAGCCATAAAAAGAAATGAAATACTGATACATGTTACAACATGGATGAACCTTGAAAACATGCTAAGTGAAAGAAGCCAGTCACAGAATAAGCAAATCTACAGCCAGAAAGCAGATTAGTGGTTGCCTAGGGATAAGAAGTTTATGGGGAAAGGGGAGTGAGCACTAGTAACTACAGGGTTTCTCTTTGGAATGATGAAAATGTTCTAAAATTAACTGTGGTGTTGATTGCACAACTCTGTGAATATTCTAAAAACCACTGAATTGTACACTTTGAACAGGGGAACTGTATGATATGTGAATTATAACTGAACAGAGCTGTTATAACTAATAATAATAATAACTACAAAGATGGAGCTGGCTAAGATGTGAAGGAGCACATGTGCAGTACAGCGGGAGTGGCAGAGCCATTGGCAGCAAGGGGACAATGGCCAAAGCAGATAGGTATATTGGTGTCTGACAGACTACAAGTCACGGATACCACAGCAAAAACATTTCATAACTAAAACAGCATTGAATTTTTCAACTGTAAAACCATTTCATGCAGTCTCCTTATCTCAGGGTCAAATAGCATTATTAGTGGCCACATAACATTTATACAGCATGGTAATGTTTACAAAACACTTTCACATTTCATTTGATACTACATATAAAAATGCATTCACTTAAAGACTTGAATTCTGAAACTGAGATCCTTAAACATCATAAGCAAGACTGAATGCTACTTTTAAGAACCGACAAAAATATCCCAGTGTTATTACAAGGACTAGAGAATCTAAATAAATTCCCAGGTTCCTAACTCTATCTGAGATTTAATAGAAAGATAAAATGTTCTCATCTAAAACATTAGTTTTAAAATCTCCTGTTAGGCTAAATTCTATTTTCTTAATAGACATTATTCATAGGAATTTAAAGCTTAAATAATAGAACTGCTTAGTTACCTTGGGTACCAACAATCTCCATGTGAAGATGGGCAAGACCACTCGCTGTGGACAGAGCGAGTTTTATCATTCCTTCCACAGTAACTGTGTATCTGTTCAAGTAATCAAAAAGGGATCCATGCTCATGATAATCTGATACCAACCAGAGCTGAGTCCAAGTACCATTGTCTGTAAAATAGCATGACAGTGTTTCAATTGGGTTGCAGAACAATTATGATTTATTTATTCAAAGGTTATTACTCTCAATCCTGAATCACACAACTGCAGTATGATGCCACCTTTAGTCTGTATGCACCTCCTTCGCATTTTCTTGTATATTCAATTTGTCTTATACTTTTATATACATATCCTTTACATCTGCAGAGTAGGCCCCCCATTCTTAAGATATGGCAAGGATAATTAATTAATCCCATTTAAAAGACAAGAAATTCTAGCTCAAAGATGGTAACTTTCTTGAGTCTACACAGATAGGAGCAGAGCTGAGACTCCTGAGTGCCTAGAACAATGCCTGGGTCAGGTTAGGTGCTCAGTGGCTGTTTCTGGAAGAAGAGAAGGAAAAAAGAAAGGCAACAGGAGGGATAGAGGGAGATGAGAAGGCTCCCAGCATGGCCACAGAAGGAATGGAATAGTATGGGACAAAACTGAAAGTGAGTTTTAATGAGAAATGACAAGCTTTAGTGACAGACTGTAGACACGGTACACAAAGATGCAAGACAAGGTGACTATAATTCCAAGGTTGCTAGCTTAGAAAAACAAAAATAGTGGTACCTCTGACACATGGGGAAGCTGAGATAGAAACTGAACCGTTACTAGAAAAAGCAGGAAAAGCTCAGAGAGAAACCAGTTTTACACAGTTATTTTGAACCCAAATGACAAGGAACATGGGTTCCAAAAATTCCTTTGTAAGCTAATACATGAGTTAAAAATGTGCTTTCTCACAGGAATAATGGTAAAGATATTGGCTAGGCTCTTAGGCTAGATTCATCCATGAAAGCCTGTTTAACCCAGAAGTAGCTGGAAAACCCACATATTTAATTAAATCATGAAAAAAAAAAAAGACACTGCATCATTAGGAGACAGCACAATTCAGTGAGAGATGCACACTTGGAGTTATTCTGACCTGAGTTGGAATCCAGGGCCTGCATTATTGGTTATGCAACTTCAGACAAGTTTCTTAACCAATGAATCTCTGTTTCTTCTTTTATATAATAAGAATAGTACCTTACCTTGCAAGACTATTAAGATGATTTAAAAACAGAATGCTAGATTTAAGCAGTTGGTACATAATAATCTAAAATGTGCTGTTTCCTTACTAGTTGTGAAACAAAAGATAAAAACCCCAAATTGACATAAAACAATTCTATATTTTGAAGGCTGTTACTTGAAGAAAAGCAACTCATTAGAAGTGATTAAGAAAGGAGATACGAACTTTTCAGAAGATTCTGGAAAGGACTTCTGGGTACTTTCAAAAGGCCTTAGAGATTCATACCAGCTCTTTGTTAACTTGTTCTTCATAAACTTTATAAACTGATTCTGTCCCAATTTGCACCTTTTCTTTTCCCTCATATAGCTAATTTGCAGGCCTTTTAACCATGGGTGAATTTTGAGAGGTTCACAAATACAAGAACTACAGCGGAAGACAGGAAGATGGAAGAAAGGGAGATCTTCTGAGGTTACTGACAAGTAAGGTTATATGAGGGGCTGTGCATACAAAGGGCTGTCTGAGGTGGAATTCACTAAATCAGGAGGATGAAGATAAAGGAAAAGGGAATTGGGGTGGAGGGCTAGGTTCAGAACAAAGTCCATTAACCCCTGACAAAGTAGAAAAAAGTGGGTAGGAAAAAGCCAGTAGGGTCAGCTAGTTCCCGTGGTGACCACCAGATGACAGCATCAGCTTGGTTGGAGAAAGTTCAGGGCACAGCAACACTAGCATTTTGTGCCTGTGTGTTTGCAATTTGGAACATGGTACAAACAGACCCTGGGTGAGGTTTAAGCTTCAAAATGCAGATTTCAAAGCCTCACTATAGTAGAGTTTGAAACCATGAATGTAGTTAAGTTCTTTAAGGGAGCAATTACTATTTGTAGAATTAAAGCCTTCAAATGAATCAGTAAGAAGAGTAACAGTTTGGAAAAAAAAAAGACAACTATTAAGAAATAAGAAGAAACAAAGAAAGTCTAGGGTCATACAAGATAATAAAGGTTATTTTAAGAGTTGAGGGAGGAGCTAAATGTTGTCGAAGGCAGATAAAATGAGAACTAAAGCTTTGGTTAGGCTGATTACTGCTTTTGTTTGTTTTGTTTTTAAATTAAGTAATACTGAATTGTTAGTAGCCACTAATAACCGCTGCCTACACCCATCACTGCTCTTGTCGTAAACATTATATACCCCATGATGTGATGCAACAGGAAGTATACAATATCCCTAATATGTATTCTGGGGAAAACCAATAAAACCTCAATCAGATTCAGCCTCTAAATCTAACAGTTTTGAGAAAATACAGAGGAGCTAGTTAAGAGACACCATGGGAATTCAATCAGCAAAATCGAGAATGTGATAAGCCCTACAAAGACAAACAATCCAGTCTCTTCAACAAATGAACTACAAGAAGGAAAAAAAGATAGAGGGGGGAATCTAAAGATTTTAAGGGATGTAAGAGAAATATCAACGAAATGCAGCGTGGACTTGAAATCCTAATTCGAATAAAGAATTGTTTTAAAAAAATAGGAGACAATTGCAAAAATTTGAACCTGACTGGTTATCTGATGACATTTTAAAAATCGGCAATGGTAGTATGATTGTTTCATAAAAGTTTCCTCATCATTTAAAGATACGAATTAAAATTGTTTATGGATAAAAAGATGTTATCTGGGACTGGCTTCAAATAATGGAGTTGAGGCAGATTAGGTAGGATCAATTGATCAGAGATCAATTATAACTGGCAGTGAACTGATAATTATTGAAGCCAGATGATGGAGGAATATTATACTAATTCTCTACTTTCCAGTATGTTGTAAATTTTCTATAAATAAAAGTTAAAAAATAAAGACGCAATACATGCTTGTTGTATATAACTTTGAAAATACAGAGAAACAAAAAGAAAATCATAAAAATCACCCATAATCACCAACTGAGATTAACACTGTTAATATTTTGAAGAAATAATACTGCTGAAGAAAATGGAAGGGGAAAGGAAAAAGATGACCACAGGTCTGGCCAAGCTAGAAAAGATAATGTTTACATTTTATAAAACAATTAGAGATTCATGAACATATTGCCAAGAGTCAAGAAAATCTTTAAGAAGTTTCTGTTTTTAAAAGTTTCTAAAATACTGTATTTGACTTAATGGGTCTAATTTATATGACAAACATCTTTTTCTCTTTGAATTTGCTGATGTTTAGTAGCTACATCTTTGAAAAGGCTTAAATAGATCTTGTTATACAAGCAAATGTTACCAACCCTTATTGTCTGCTGCTATAAATCCCAGGATGTTTTCATGACGTAACATTACAGTTTGATAAATCTCTGCCTCACGGAACCACGAGCGCTCTTCTCTGGAGGAGAATATCTTAACAGCAACTTCTTCTCCCCGCCACTTTCCTCGCCAAACTTCTCCAAATCGACCTTTGCCAATGCTTTCTTGTAACACAATAGTTCTCGCAATTGTTCTCTGAACAAGCAATGGTAAACCTAAAGATAAACATAAATCATATTCAACACAATCAATCAACAATATTATGTGTTTCAACACCATAATAAGCACTAAAGAGTGATCCAGAAAGGTATTATTCCCTATGATATCTTACAATCTCACTGGGGAGATACAGACTACATTTGCAATAAAATAATTAATGAAAAAAGGAAAATAAGATAATAAATACATTAAATAGAATCCAGAAACTCCTGTCTAGAGGGTAAAAGTGGCTTTGTAAAGTAAGTTGAATTTTGACTATTCTTTACAGAAGGGATAGGGCCAAAGAAGAGAAGGAAGTAAGGTGGTTAGGTAGGGGAATATGCAAGCAAAGGCTGAAGAAGGAAATGAAGGATACATGTTTAGGGAACAAGCCTTGATATTCAGAGAGGATATATGTGGCAAAGCAGTGACAGAGAAAAGTAAGCTATCACCAGAAGATGAAGAGTGCTGAATAACATGCTCAAAATAACAGGTGAGAGCTTTAGGTAACAGAGGAACCACTAAAGATTTCTGAAAAAAAGGGACCATGAATGGGAACAGGGAGGAGATAATTTTAAAAATCTTATTTTAGAAAGATGAATCTGGTAATGGTTTTACTGATGGGCAGAGAAAATGATGTGGACACAAGAAACAGAAATAAATTCTGGCCTCACTTTCAATAAATCAGTAGAAATCACCACAGAAACTATTTCAAGGCACAAAATTTACTTGCTAGGAACTGGCTAATATAGGCGATACTAGTGTCTTAAAGAACAATGCCAAGTAACTTACCTTGGAAACGGGACACTTGTGTTTTTTTTTCACTGACTTGCCTTACTTCAAAATGCATATTTTAAAATATTGCCATACTTATTTCATTTAAAAGGATTTACTATTAATAACTACCTACAACACTAAAGTGACACTAAATTCGAGACAATCACTTAATATCATATCCCCCATCTGCTAAGGAACTATCATTTTAAATTATACTGACACTAACAAATAAAATGCCATTGTACATCATGTTCTACACTAGTATTTTATTTATACTATCTATGTACATATAAATCTGTGTAATTTATAATGTACATTCCAAGCTGCTTGCTAGATCAAATTAACCCAATGACAGTAAATGAAATTATCTGCTCTCTTTGGTTCCTCGATGTGAAATGCTTATAAACCCAAATGTTAAGTCTTTAAAGTGATCAGAAGCTTTTTCTTTTTCATCTTTATTCTCAAATGGGTCCTTTCTTCCCCTAGCTCTACCCTCCCTACCTCCTGTAGTTAGCAATCTAATTATAAACAACTGTTTTTGTTTATAAGGAGACTGCTAGTTAAAAATAGATCTGTTCCAAATCTTTATTTAAATCAAGGTGCTCTTCTGTACTATGAATAATCAATTCCTAACTATGTTGTTTATTGTAAACACTAATTTATTAAATTTTCTTAAAGCCTTGTACAGGGCCATACCATGTACTGAAAAGTATACTTAAGAGTTAATTTCAGGAGACTAATTTGGAAGTTACAAACTCAGGTAATAAAGAAGAAAAAGGCATCACAAACAGGAAGTCTGAAAATGTCTTAACAGGTTCAGGACTCATGTAAGTGGTATGGTCAAGAAAGGCTAACAGGACAAGGGAAATTTCTGTCTTCCCCTTCACCACTGGATTCTAGACACAGAACTAAAATTAAAAACCAAATCTAGATTTGTCGTACTATCTATATTGGGTTACCATACCTCACGTGAATAGTTAAACATTTTTTAAAAGTAATTTTCTTCTAAAGACAAAATTAAGTAGGCCTAATTTATTTTAATAGATCTCTGAATTCTGTGCTTTACTCTTCTGTACCTTTAGAACTGCTTGAGAAAAAATTCCAACAGGGAAACAGGGTCCCAGCAGCTTCACATGCAGTGAACAATGGAAATAAGACCTGAACAACATGCATATATTACAAGAAATCATAAGCATGCACAAGACATAATGAACATTGGCCTAATCTGAGACTCACTCTTTCAAAAACTGGCACATATGCACATGCACACACTCACACACTTGGGTTCGAGCTGCCAGAACGTAGCTCTTCATTGTCTTCCCTGTTAAAAGTACAGTCTTTGAGAGGTAGAGATAGGGCACTCCTTAACTATGGTCATGGTGTTGAGTAATAAACATGTGGATTAAAACATGAAATGCTTAGTTTTACCTTTTCCTCATTAAGTCAAAGAACTAAAAAGGGTATTATAGATAGACATTTTATGTATTCATAGGCACAAGTCCTATGCATAAGGTGGCATTAAGGCTTTATAGTGAATAGAAGGGAAACAGATGGCATTTTCTGCTATCATTCAACAGAAGATGGCTTCTGCCTGCATAAGTTCAGAGGGAATTCAGTACACAATGAACTATGATACGGAAAGGAGGCCTTAAACTAAGCTTTTTTGTACGATGCAGCAAATTAATACTGTATATCAGATTTTTCTTCCAAATATGTGTTCAATAACAGTAACACTTGTCTTTGGACATAACTTTACAATTTACTGAGTGCTTTCATGCAAATACTTGTCTCATCTGAACTTTACAACAATCTAATCACAACAATCCACAGGGCAGGATTCATCACTTTCATTTTAAAGATGAAATAATTCAAGGACGAGACATCAGCTAACTGCCCAAAACCACAGAGCTAGCAAGCAATATAGACAAGTTTTTGCAGGGTAAGGCATAAGAGGGAGACAAGCTTTCAGACAACAGAGAGCTGTGGTCCCCGATGGATCTAGAAATGTATATAAAAAGGAAAAAGAATAATTCCATTCTTATTTCACACCTACATTTAAAAAGTAAACGAATATATTCTTATTCAGAAATCCTCTTCCTAAGCCAGCACTCAGCAAGAAGGCCATGTTCAGTTCAAGTGCCAAGATCATGAAACCCAATGTTGAGAAGCCAGACGAGTTCAAATCCAGCATTTCCTAGGCTCTTCTGGAGCTGGAGATGAACTCACACCTCAAGGCTCAGCTCAAGGAGCTGAATTAGCAACAGCCAAGGAGACTAAATTGGTGGTGGTAGGAAAGCTATCATAATCTTTGTTCCCGTTCTTCAACTGAAATCTTTCCTGAAAATCCAAGTCTGGCTAGTACATGAACTGGAGAAAAAGTTCAGTGGGAAGCATGATTCTACCTAAGCCAACTTGAAAAAGCCATACAAAAAATAAGCAAAAGTGTCCCAGGAGCTACACTCTGACAGGCATACACACTGTCATCCTTGAGGACTTGGGTCTTCCCAAGCGAAACTGTGGGCAAGAGAATCTGCATGAAACTGGGTAGCAGCCGGCTCCTGAACGTTCATTTGGACAAAGCACAGCAGAATCATGCAGAACACAAGGCTGAAACCTTTTCTGGTGTCTATAAGCAGCTCATGGGCAAGGATGTTAATTTTGAATTCCCAGAGTTTTAGTTGTAAACAAAAACAACTAAATAAAGTATATTGGAAGGAAGGAAGGGAGGAAGGAAACAAGGAAAGGAAAGGAAAAGAAAAAGAAATGAAATCAATTGCTATCCACACAGCAATTTCTCTTAATCGTTTAGATGGGCTTGTTCCAATATACCAAGTGGCATGAGCTGCTTTTGATTTCCCTTGCTGTTGGCTGTTAAGTTTGTTGACAAGAGATCAGGTCTAAGGGATTAATTCAAAATGATCTGTAGCCACCCTGATTTTCGGTAACTTTGGTCCTTGCTTATTATAGTTTTGGACCAGGCTAATTTCTGGAATGAGCTAAATCTTTGCGAATCATCTGAACTTGGAATCAATGGGAAACATCAGGAAAGCCCTAAAGTAATCTCTCTCCACAACTTCTGCCCAAAGACTATCACATCTTCAGTACTAAGGCTGCTCCAGCTAAGTCCAACCTCTCATTGCCTTCTTCCCACAACTATCTCAGGGGTCCCTAAAGTTGCCTTAAAAAACCTAGGCTCCAGTGCAAGCCTGTATGTGCCCTAGTAGTCAAGAACAGAGCTCAGTTATTGACTATATATGGCCAAAGTCTACAGAAGACTTCAGGTAATGAAATCAGTTTCTCATACTAAATGAATGAATAGATATGCATACATAGCAATATATATTCATTTCCTTAAAATAGACATTTGTCATTCTATGAGTTTTCTTTAGTATCACATATTATTTTTTGCTTCAGCGTTACATTCTTGCCCAGTCGTAACTTCTGCTTTAGTGTTCCTTTAATATCACTTGATTATATAATAAAATTAGTGAAATTTTCATTGTTTTCAAATCTTCACTTTATCCATGAATTTAGCCCTTATTTGAAGATGATTTATATTAATACTTTTCAAAGGATAGTACATCTCAGTTAAAAGTCCTAACAAACCACTTTAAGTATTATTATCAATAGTATCTGTTTCACATTTCTGATGAGGAAACAGAAGTCCAAAAGGAAACATGGTTTAACCAAGGTCATATAGCCAATCAATGACAAAGCTTGCACTGGAATCTAGATCTATTGACTCCTAGCCAAGTATCAAATTCCAAAAATGTAGGAGATAGGGTGTTCCTTTCTCAGTATCCTTCCAAACCACATGCAAGAAAATGTAAAATTCCCCTGCGGTTTAAACGTGAAGCACTGCTGTGCCAAAATCCATCTTGGGATGATTCTGGCAATTAGCCAGTCTATTTCTGCTTCCATAAAATCCAACAAACAGAACTGAGAAAAGCAAACATCACAGGGGCCATGGACTCCCACAAAACATTAAATAACAGGGTGGTTAGATTTTTTTTCTGAAGTGAGAAAATGACTAAGAATTCATTAGTGTAATAAAAAAGAAAAGAAAACAGGCCTACACTAAAGATAGCAATTTCATATAATGTCAAAAAAGCAAATAACCTTCACAATTTCAAACACATTTGTCTCATGCCTGCTTTCAAATATAAAAATAAAGCTGCTAAGTAATCCTGAATAGAATGGGTAGTTGCAGACTGAACATCTTTGAACTTCAGCCTCATCTATATGAGAATAATTGTCCTTATCCTTTCTACCTTACATAGTCATGAGAAGCAAATTAGATTATATAGGTGAGAATGCTTTGAAATTTATACAACTATGGGGTTGACTTACTGACTTGTTTAAAAAGTAAAAGTAAGTTCCAATCTGTCTATACTAAACTAGCCACAGTCAAATACAGACCACGCTTAAAGACCTTTATTATGCTCAAACCTGGAATATTGTTTACACTATCTCAAATTTTAACAAACTAAGCCAACTGGCTTACCAAACTAATAAATACCACAGTTAATTTTTAAGACTTCTTAAGAAAAAGGAGAAAGAATTACATTACCTGATCCAGAACCTGATGTTGTCATATCATAAATTAAGTCTTTTAACGTAGTACCCTCTGAAATAAAAGGGCGATCTAATGAAGGATCCTCTTCATTTGGCACTCGATGGTGAATGACAGTGCGGTTATGGCAGATATAGACCATCAACATGAGTGAGATGCAGACGAAGCAGACTGGTCCAGCAATGACAGCTGCCAGTTCGACAGGACCAAGGCCAGGTGACGGCTTTACTGAAAAAGGGCCTCAAGTGAAATAAATATCAGCAACAACAAAAACATAGTAGGTGGCACCCATGAGTTCCTAATCCTCCACAATTTCTGCAGTTGGCCACTGCCACCACTTAGTCTAAGAGCCTCACTACAATAGCTCATAGAGACTCAAATCCAGAACAAGTAAATCATTCAATCTCCTCCCATTGGCCCTCTTTTTAAGATCACCAGCTCTGTCAGTACCCACTTATTCTTCCCGTGTTCTCCAGCCATCATCTAAATCACAAGGCCAGCTACCACCAACACCCTCTCCATTTATCACCTCAGGTCACTAACAAATGAACCAATAATCTGGCACCACTCACATTAACATCTTCTGAAAAGTCTTTTTTTTTTTTTTAAAGCACTTTTGGCTTGTCTTCTTGTTCTTCTTGTTTAAAGTACTTTTGGCCTTGTCTTCAAGGCCAGCACATGCTGATAGCAGGAAAAAGTACATATAAACATATATATCACCACCAATTTTTTAAGGCAAAATATATCCTTTGTTTTATTAATAGAGTTTGCACATATATACTTTCTAGTCCTTTTTTAAACCACCTAGACTTTTAATTCCAGATCATTTATTTACTTATAATCTCTTAATAATTAACATTTTGTGTTGTTTTAGAACCACATTAAGTACAATTATATTGACATTCATCCTGTGCCTTACTGGTTCACTGTTTACCAACATTTCTTTCATATCATATCTTTCCCATTCTTGAGATGTCCATTTGGATTGATTTCTTATACAAAATCCTAATTCCAGTAATTTCTTTCAGGAAGAGTCCATATGGATCCTTGTACACTGAATACTTAATTATTGAAAGATGGCTATTGCCTTTGTATATGAAAAATCTTAGCTTATTTTGAGTGACAACATATGTTATAAATAATCCATTGCCCCCTGATACGTAAAGCAGAAATTTGAACTTTTTTGCTTTTTATAGGTAACCAGCATTTATGTTTGCCAAATCCTTATGTAATTTTTTTGTTCTTAAAATTGATACTTTTTATTATATGTACTTGGATTAATATTTTTTCATTAGTTTTGCCTGATATTCTTCTCTTTCTGCTCTTGTGCCTTTTTCTGGAATTCTGATAATAAGCGTATTAGGTCATCTAGATCTGTCCTATATAGCTCTTAACTTGCTCACCAATTGTCTTTTTCTCTGAACACCATTGTAACACAATTTCTTAAGCTTGTGTTGCCTTCAGCTTGTCTCAAACTTGACTATAAAATTCCAGCATCCAGTCTGCTGTTCACTCTCAATATTGTATTTTTAAAAAACATTCATCAATTGAGCTTTTCATCTGAAAGCATTTCATAACGAACTGAAAACAGATGTTGGACTGTCTGAAAGTTCCTCCTGAACATGTGGTAAACCTATTTCACAAGACATTGACTCTAACTTATTCAGTTCAGAGTACTTCTTTTGAACCCCTGAGTCTTCTCCTTTGTTAATTTTTTACTGTTTGCTTATCCTAAAGCTGGAAATAAGAATTTTATGTATGTTTAGCATTAGAAATGAGGTAACTTCTTCACAAGGTTTTGTATATGTCTATTCAGATATTTCGAACTCAAAAATGGAAATGGGAATTATCATTTTCTTTGCCATATTAGAACTGTAGATGCCTTCATAAAAGTCACAAGAAATTATAGTCTGAGAGAACCTTACCATGAGGAGCTTGACTACCATGCTGAATGGTGGAGGGCTGCCTACCTTCTGTAACTCATAGAACTGGCCCTTTTCCCCTGAGCTATGGTGGTGCTTCTTACTTAATTAGCATGAGGTCTGGACCAACTCTGAGTGGGAAAGTGAGCACTGGGGTCTGCTCCTCTGAGCACTGAACCCAGGTGCTTCCTAAGAGAGAATTAAGAGTTGCCCCTATAGCCTAACCTCATCCTCAACCCCTCATCTTAAGTATTGGTGGGATTTCTTGAGAAGTCCTTTCACTTACTTCTTTCTTGTATGGTTAGTCAATTCTTCGCTAGTCTGGTGTCATCTGTACTCTAAATTGCAGAAGTTCCTCACAAGTGTTAGCGTGTGGGAGGCATTCTTCCATTAATTCCACTGGCACTAATACAGGTTTCCCTCATTTTTCTATTCCTTTGATTACTCCTATTACAGTAGGAATTTGGTATTTGGGGAAAGTGGTAAAAGAGTTGAATACATGTGCTCACACTTAAGATGTGTGCTCCATCTTAAACCAGAACCTTAAAATTAAAGAGTTTACAAAGCTTTCAAATGACTGGCTCTGCCAGAACATTTTAAAATGTAAACTATGGGTGAAGGAGCAAAAATCTAGAAATCATGTATAATTAATTTATACACAAAGATCATAAACAAGGTGAAATTACAAAATGAAAACATCTGGACTGTTTAGTGCTACTCTAAATCCTTGCCCATTAAAAGGCTGTTGACTGCTTTAAAAGGTAGGAGCATTACATAAGGAAGAAGAAATTCACTCTGAGGACAAAGTGGGGACTCTGAGGACACAGTGCTGCTGTGGGCTTTGTCAGAATTTGCTTTTATGAGGCTACCCTTTTAGGCATAAGAGACCTCAGAGAAATTCTATCCTGGAACCACCTTCTCAAACAACACATATCCTGGAGGCAGGATCTTGGCTATTCTTATAGCTCTATAACTGTGGACAAGTTACTTCTTGCCTCTAAACTGAATAAGTTAGGCTAGATGATACCTATGATCCCTTCCAGTTCTAAGATCATAGTCAGGGTTTTAAGAACTTTACTTGTAGTATAGAGAAAAAAAAACAAAAAGAAAACTTATACAATAACTTACCAGTAGTTGGGAGTTCTATTTTATTGCAATGGTCCTGATTGCAACAATATGTTGTAGTAACAGACCCCGTTTTTGAAGAGGGTGCACATACAAATGGCCTGTCTCGAGGAATTAGGTCAATTTCAGCTATACACATGCTATTGTGTATAACTTTGTCTGTGGTCTCTGTGACAGAGACAAAGCAAAGCCCATCTGTCACACAAGTAAAATTGTCTTTTGTACAGAGGTGGCAGAAACACTGTAATGCTAGAAAAAGAGAAAAAGATTATATTAGAAAAAAATCTCAAGGTTAATAGTTTGAAAATATCCAACATTCATTCTAACAATACACTCTCGATCCTATTATCACACAATTTCTATGCACTTTTCAAAAAATAACTGTTTCTCTTAGAAATTCCAAATTCTGTTGCTAGCCACATACATGTAGAAGCCTATGGAAATGTGGTAAAAATTTGGACCCAGGTTTTTTCCTAAAAATTTTTTGCTTCCAAGTATAGAAAAATTTTTGTTACATACAATTTCACTGGAGTAAGGCAAGTATTTGCCCTCTCGTTTCAAACAAAGTGCATATAAATTTTTAATGGTTATACTTGTTTTTATCACCCCAAAACTATACGTCCACATACTCCGCCATTGCGGAACAAAGTGTGAAAACACTACCAGCCATTACTGTTAAGCTGGAAATGACATTTCAGTGATTTACAGTAATGGAGTAATAGAAATAGATTCGTAGTGAGCCAGACACTCTCTATTCCCCTTGGTGCAAACCCTAAGACATGTGTCTTCCAGCTAGAATTGGGGTACTCTCAGTGAAACCAACCAGACTGCACCATTATCAGCACATATATGCTCCAACCACATAGGCAATCTAGCTACAGAAATGACTAGCTCCATATTCACTTGTATCTACTTGATCTTTATGGCTCAACTCTAGGAGTAACCTCTTTAGGGAAGGAAGCCTTGCAATTACCACCAACACCTTCCCATACACACAGATACACACACACTCAACCGTGCTCTCCAGTGAGGTTAAGTGATCCCCAAAGCACATACTGGTTACCAGAATTGCTCCTTTTATTTTTCTCTGGTCTATGAAACTGTAAGCTCCTTGAGGCCAGACACTTGTATTAATCATTTCTGTAAATCTGCTATCTAGCAGTAAGTCTGATGCAGAGTAGCATTCAATAACTACTTGTTGAATGAATGATAGACTGGGTACTTATATCTCACAATGGGTCTCACGAAGTTGCAAAGCACAGACATGTCCTTAAGTCCTATCAAACTTTCCAATTACTTGTTGGCAAGGGAAAAGTAAGAGTCTAGGTATGTGGAATGGCCATCTAGGATGAGACCAGGGAGGTCCATGGTATCTAGAAAAGGAGTGGCTACGCAGACAGGCAGGCCAGAAGAAGGCTAACTGCTTGAACAGCTAATTTGCTGTATAGCAAAGGGCAACCCTGAGTTGCTCAAACCCTGCACATTCCCAAGAAAGTCCTATTTTCAGAAATGGCCTTGTCTGGTTCCCGGGAGATGAGCTCTGTGCCTCTGGAACATTTTCCCTGATAAGAATGTTTCTGTATGCCTAAGGCCTTGGGTAACATGGTACCAGTTTGATCAGATAATTTATGCTAAAAATGTTTTATAATGAACACCTATTATTGCCATGAAGGGGTAGAGTCTGAGTAGCTGAAGCCAGTCACGCAGATGCTGCAAAACTATGTAACTGACCCCAATAAAAACCCTGGACACCAAGGCCCAAGTGAGTTTCCCTGGTTGACAACACTTCACCCATTATGTCAACATATCATGTTGAGACAATTAAAGCCATCTATGCTACACCACTAGGACAGGATACCTGGAAATTTGTACTTGGTTTCTCCTGGACTTTCTCTAGGTGCCTTTTCTTTTTGCTGATTTTAATCTGTATCTTTTTGCTGTAATAAACCATAACCATAACTATATCAGCTTTTCTGAGTCTTGTCACTCCTTCTAGCAAATCATCAAGCCTGAGGGTGGTCCTGGAGACCCCCAAATCACTTGCTAAACTCAAACTCAGGAAGGTCACATTCTCCTCAAGCAGTTGCTTTTTGGTTGCTGGCTTAATTACCACACTTGTCTGTTATTTCTACAGCAAAGTTTTACCTTAATCACTACAAACATGTTTTCTTTGTAGACAGTTCAGCTAACTGTTTGACTTAACTCTTCCTAAGGAGAAGGGAACTCAAGAAAAGTACAAGGAAGAGACACATCATAATCTATTTAAAGACTGTTAAAAGAGCCAGTTGTTATTCATGATGATGTTTGATGGTGATAATTTCTCTGGTGATAGGTTCTCTGGGTATAATTTCCTAAGGAGGGATTCTGAATCAAGAATTCATGGACTGGCTTCAGAGGTACATGAATCCCATAAAACCACAGGCCAAATGCTGTATATATTTGCATTTTCAAGGAGAAGATCTATAGCTTTCAACAGGACTAACAAAGGGATCTGTGAATCACAAAAGATTAAAACCACCACCACAAGAGATTGTCATCAATCTCTCCTAAATCCTCTTTACTCATAACTAGTTATTCAACCCATATTTTCTAAGCATTACTTTTACCAGTTATTCTACCAAAAGCTTAGTATTAATAACTGATGGTCACAACCCTTGAAGAGCTCCAATGACTACCGAAGGAGAACATTATAATACAATGTGGTAACTGCTATATATAAAAAATATTGCCATGAATACTCTCTCAATTCTAAGACCACCATGGCTCCCCTGGTGTAAAGGAGACAGCGATTAAACATTTGGTCTAATAATTAAGACTTTTACTTTTGGGTTACAATTTACCTTTCACATTACAAATGCCATCCAAGTCCACATAATTCTCACCATTATAATAACCAAGTCTTCTGTGACCTTGGTCTTTACACATACTATCTCTCTGCCTAGTTTAAACCCATCCTCTTATCTGTCTCTTATCCTTTAAGACCTCATTCAAACAAGATCTTTCCCGTGATGTGCTTCTAAACCTCTCCCCTACCCTTCTGACAACTGGGAGCTCCTTTCAATATGTACCATAGCCCTCTTTGCATACCTTTAGAACAGCACAAATCAATCTATTTACAGTTTGTTGTTAAAGTGTCTTTCATCGCCTTAGGAGCCACATTTGTTTTGTTTTCCACATCTTTGAATCCTGGACCCACCCCTGCCCCAGATTGCAACCAGAAAAATATTTGCTAAAACATTGTTTCCCAAGCAAGAGATCACAAATATATCAGGAAAGGAAGGGGAATCAAGGAGTTGTCTACAAATTTTTAAAAAATATTTTCATTTCAAAGATAATCTAAAAACAAGGTCTATTAACTAGGCTTTCACTGCTTCTTCAGCTGTGTGAAGATCTCCTTCAGGCCAAATGTCTTCATAGAACACTATATATACATAGAGCAAAAGTTTCACAGTAATTGTAATAGAAAGAGTAAAAAATATAAAGAACTTGAGTCTCAGAGCATACACTAATATAGGCATGGCACATTCAAAAGCCTAAAGCCAAACAGCCAATACCATATATGCACTGTATTAATATTACACCCAAGTGTTATATATGGGTCCTATCTTTGTAGTATGCAGTGATATTTTTCCATTCTCATTTCCAGTAATAACTGGTTTAGAAAAACATTTAATGAAGATTTCAATAATGTTATAATGTTAACCTTATCTTTCAGTGAACGAAGTAACTGACATCTCCTTAAAACTTAATATTTGAGGAATGCTTGCTGGTAAGTGTTTTGGTTACATATGAAGTCTCATTATCCTGAACTTACCAAGAAAGCCTTGAAGTCATTTATACCATCTTACACAACATTACTGATGAGAATAGGCACTCACAGCTTTCATTATCACTGAAGTTAAAATACAGAAACAGATTTAAAATGGAATCAGACCTAAAGCTATTTTTTCTACTGTAAAACCTAAACATCATCTGTCACACTGTATAACTGTATTAATTAAAATTTTGTTTTTTTGAAGTTGTCTTGCATTTAATTTACAGATTTGGTTTATAGTGGTAAATGATTAAAAAACATAAGGGTTTTATATCTAGTTTCATGCCTATACAATTTAAGTGACATGAAAAATACATTCTGTACTTCTTTCAATGGGGTTATTTCAGTATGGTAAATTTGAAAAAAATCAGTGGTAAAGAGCTTCTCTTTACTCTTTCAATGAGTCTTTCAATAAGAAAAACAGGTCACTAGACAAATATAATATCATATAACACAAATCTTAACCAGGCAAGGATTTTCCTCTAGAAGGAATTTTGAAATTCTATTTCAACACTCTAAATCAGTCTTTTTTGAATACAAGATTGCTATTATGTGATATCGTAAAATAGTTTATGGAAATACTAAAACAGGAATTTAAAAATTCCCATGAACACATGGGTTTTAATTGTCATTTTTTAAAAATTCACATTTATTTTCTTGAGAGATGTTTCTGGCCCTTGGCTGCCCTCCCCCCTTTTATTAAACTAGGTTTCTGTATTAATTTTTAAATGCATGTAGAGGGCAAAATCCTATAAAAGGTATATACAATGATGTCTCCTTCCTACCACCCCAAAGCCCAAGTTCCACTCTCCACTCCACACCACCGGCCCATCAACTTGACTCTTTCATTTGATTCTGCAGTTACGCCCTGAGCATCCCTACCTGCCAGGTACTATGTGGGCTATGAGGTGTAAGGATGGATAGGATAAGGTATTTGCTCTTAAGTAGTTCACTAGAGTAGAAAAGTAAGGCATTAAACAGATAATTAAAATCCAGAGTCCCCAGGAGAATGATCAAAGC
>CM052443.1:102589316-102633979 GCA_028533085.1 Varecia variegata | reverse complement strand
ATGATCAAATGAGATACTCTACATTAACACATTTGGAAACTAATATAAATTATTATATAAACACAGAATTATCACATATGATAAATTCCATTATTTCAAACATGTTTTTATTTGTAGGCCACCAAAGGAACACCTCTTCCCTTAGTGCCTAAAATTCCACTGTAGAATACTAGATTGACAGAACCACATGAAGATCATCTAGTTGTAATTCAGTTCTGTCATTTTATTAATGAAGAAACCAAAACTTAAGGGAACCAGAATGATTTATAATAATATTCTACCTTACAGATGAATGTGAATCCCCACTATATTATCATCATGAACACAAATGAAATATACGCAACCATGTGCGTATATGTATCCCTATGCTCAGTAACCCTAAACTTTAAAGACTCCCAGGTGGACCAATAGTACAGCTTTGTGTTTAGACCCCTAGAGTTTGACTTTTCTGCTTGATAGCAAAGATAAGAACCAAACTCCCTATTTAGTAGCTTTCTACTACTCTAGCTTTGCTTCCATGCCCCAAACTACCAGTAGGCATAGTTTTCTTAATTTTGAGACACACATTTCCCCACACTTTAACACTTCTGAAATCTGGATACACTTTATAATCAAAGTCAAAAGAAAACTCCAGCCTCTAGACAGAAAGGTAAGACAGAATGAGTTGTTGCAATCTATGCATGTACAAACTTCACTGTGCATAAAAAATATTATGAGTTGAGTATACCTTATGAAATGCTTGGGACCAGTGTTTTGGATTTCAGATTTTTTCAGGTTCTGGAATATTTTCATATACATAATGAGATACCTTAGGAATAGGACCCAAGTCTAAATATGAAATTCATTTACATTTCATATATACCTTATACACATAGCCTGAAGGTAATTTTATACAACATTCAATAACTCTGGGAATGAAACAAAGTTTGTGTTAGGTGCTTATATGTGGAATTTCCCACTTGTGGCATCATGTTAATGTTCAAAAGTTTTGAATTTTGGAGCATTACGAATTGCGGATTAGGGATGCTCAACCTGTATTCATTTCATCATCACTTTAATTATGTGCCTTGGTAGCTCCCCTGTAACTAACATTTAAGTTTGATCCTCATTACATTGTCTGAACAAAGATTTCAATATGATTCAGCACTACAAGGAAAAGTTACTGTGTTCACAGAAAATTGTCAGTCCCATGCCAGGAAATACAAAACTAGCAGTGACACTTCCAAATACTATGGAATAAATCAGAATTGTCAAAGCTTGCAGATGTTGCTATGATGTGAAGGACCATCAGAAACTAAACATGTAGCAAGTCAAAGGAAGTGACAACAGTAAAGAGGCAGCAGGACCCTTGGGATTATTATTTTCACTGTACCAGGGTGATAAATCCCAAGTTGAGATTCTTTATAGTTGGACTCCTGGTTCCAACTATAAAGGATTTCCATGGTTGCCTCATTCCAGTGTGTCTTGACGTCACACACGGAAGCACTATTACTTCTACCTAATGCCAGAGCTACGAAGTGTTGATTCACAAGCCCATGTCTAGCTAGAGAAATGGAGTGGTAACAGCCTATGTATAGTATATTGAACAGACATTTCTATTTATTACTTTTGTTGGAGAAATAAAAATTAGCACCAGAAACTTTGTCTTCCCAGACCTAGAGTGACAGCATCCACACAACCTAGCCCTCTTTTAATGTATACACTTCAATACTCTACTTTTTCAACCCTTCTTGGCCCCCTCCATCCTTCCATCATCCATCTTCCCCCAGTCCAGAACTCCACTGAAACCTCTGTTTGAAATTCACTAGTAATGCCCTTCTGGTTGAATTCAACATTCTTTTCTAAATGTTTCAGGATATGAGACACAGTGCCACTCTTTCCTTATTTGTTCACATGACACTATACTTTCCTTACTTTGCACTCAGCCCTTTGCTACATCCCAGATCTACATCTTCAAACCTCATGGCCTTTCACCTGTGCTCGAAACTCATATTTTAACTGCCTCCAGCAAACATTTTGCTTGGCTTATGTATCTGTGCAAAGCCAAAACCAAAACACAGCATTATCCCCTTAATACTCTTACTGGTACAGTGATAAAAAGGACCCTGGAAGGACTCTTAGGTTTCTTCTGGCTGAGACAGCTCAGCAGTTGAAAAAGAAGAGTTTCTCCCCAAAGACCGAACTCGAATCTTTTCACCACTCTGACTTTATTGGTGATGACCCTTGTTTCCCTTACCCTGCCCACTACAGCACAATTTTACTTTACTTTGCAGTGTAATATTTCCAAATATTACAAATATGCACCAACTGGCAAGTAAAAGACCTAACAGGCACTATGTCCACTTAGCTACAGTTAAAAGCAAGTCACAGCACTGTTGGCAAAGGTGAAGGCAAAAGTTAGATGGTATAACAAATCCTTTCCCATACTCATGTCAAGCCCTTTAATCACCCAATCTATTCCTCTACTCTAGTTCTTCTGAGTAATCTGCCTTCCCCCTTTTTCTCCATTCTCAACACCATGCCTCTCTTCTCTTCCTCCTAGTCCACGTCTGGGGTAAAAGCATACCATATGGACTCCCTTTTTCTTTTTTTGGTATGTTGCTTATCTCTGCAGACAGGGCTAAAACCCTGCCCACCAACTCTCTCCAGCCTACTGTCTTGGGTTTTGTTCCTCAAAGCACTCAGTGGTTCTTCTCAACTCAATCCCCATGGGGTTACCCTGTGGCAGTAATGTCAAAGTGAACCTGTCAAAACACAGAGCACAATATAATGTAAATTTTCCTCTAGTCTAGATAACATTTTACCCCTAAATTTAGGGCATCAGAATAAAAATCTGATTTCTACAGACATTTTTCCAGATAAATTCCATTTACCTCTGCCACTTTTAAAGAACGTAAGAACCATCATTTATAATTTAACCCACATCTTATATTAAAATGGGGTACTCCTAAATTCCCAAGCACTTGTTTTTCCACAATACTTTCATTTTCCAGTCTCCTAGGCTCCATGGATCAACTAATATATTGTTAACTGATATTGGAGAAAAGCACACTAAGAATAGACTGCCCAAATGGCAAGATGAGATTCAACAGAGTGACTAATACAAAGGTTTTCATTTAGGTTCAAAATAAAACAAATTACACAAGTCCAGGATAAAGATCTGCTTAGCAGATTTGGGGAATTTGTTTAACAACAGATTTTAAAAGAGTCAACATATTTACTGTTAACTGCATCCATGGTTGTGAGGGAAACAAGGAGAACTGAGTGCAAAATCCCACAAATGTTCAGTAGAATGATTAGTGTCACTTGAATACAAATCTGTCATGTAAATATGAGTAAGAGAAATAAAGATTTAAAATTGGAACTGAAAAGTACCCTAGTCCTGGAGACAACCACTTCATTTTATAGATATAGCAACTGAGTCCATTTATCTTACAATATTATTAAAAGTCAAATCATGATATCAGGATGCAGCAAAATTTGTGTCATAAAAAAATCATTTCCTAAAGACTACAACTTGTCCACAATGGAACTGGCTGCCTCAAAAGGTCACGAATTCCCCGTCATTAAAGATATTTAACCAAAGGTTTAATGACCAATAGTCAGATGTGAAGTAGGGATCTCGTTCACTAAATGAAAGATTGGTCTCAAATTCTACAATCCTTCCAATAGTAAGATTCTATTCATATTATTTCACAAGTTACATCAAGTCACACATCCCTGTTTTCATTTTATGACTAATTCAACTTAGGTTCACATCTTCGAGGTACAATAATAACAGCAGTGCACCTCATTCTATGTTTATCTATTTCCTCCATTAAACTGTGAACTTCCTCAGATCAGGGACTGAGTTAGTACTGTCTGCATCTCTGTGCCCCTAGATCTTTTTTCAGTACCTGGCACACAGGAGAGATCCAGTATCTTTCTTGAATAAACATCCAACGAACCTTTCATTAGCTAGCATAGGGGTGGTTGCTACAACCAGGATCCTCAATAAAATGGCCTTTTACTACCTACTACCCTTTTACCCTTTACTACCTACTACCTCCCTCTTCCTATCTCTCAGTGCTCTCCTTTCAACTGTCCAAAATTCCCACTTAGGTACCTCCCTCAAGCCCATTTGAAGTAATATATCCCATTGTCCAGAAAAAACCTCTCCCTCCATATAAATGGAGGGCAACGTGACACTTTCAAAATTACAAATGAACATATATCCTCTGTCCCAGAAGGAATGTAGTCTATAGATGTACTTGCTCGTGTGCAAAGTGGCTTACTTACAACATTATCAGTTTGCTAAATATTTATATTAGATTGTTTCTAATCTTTCCCATGCATTTATCAATAGAACTGGTAAAAACAAAATGATGGTACCACTAAAAAATGGAAGATCATATAGCCATATTAAAAAAATGTTCTTTATGTAGTAATGTAGACTAACCCCTAAAATATTTATTAAGTGAAAATCACATAATATTAAACAGTGTATTTGATGAAGTAACATTTGTGCTTAAAAAGGAAGTGGGGGAGAGAGAGAGGAAAAAGAGAAATGTATACACATATTGGCTTATGTCTATTACAAAGTATCTCTCTGGAAGGATACAAAAGAATGAGGTGACATTGGCTCCCAAGGAAGGGAACTGAGTGCCTAGAGAATAGGGGTGGGAGACTTTTCACAACACACCCATTTGTACTTTTAGAACTTTGAAAAATGTGAGTGTATTATATCTACTCAAAGTTAAAAAAAAAAATTAAAATGCCTTTCTATGCCCCATCCCTTTCCCTACACTCGCTTCAAACCTTCAATTCAGCACATTTACCCTATGGAGTACAGCCACTTCATGCTGATTTCAAAACTTTTGCCAAAATATGGTAAGAGCCTTTAAAAAGTTTCTATCTTTTAATCCATTAATTCTCTTCTTGGAATTTAGTCTAAGGAAACAATAGGAGATGAGAACAAAGATACAAGGACACAGATGTTGTTTACAGTATTTTATGATTTAAAACAACCTATATGAATGACAATACAAAGATAGAATAAATTATGATACAATCAAAATGGAAGACTGTATAGCCATTGAAACTGATATTTTAGAAGCATGCTTAAGGACAGGGAAATGGCCGTATTATTAAAGGGCAGGATTAAAGCTGTAGACAATGTGGTTACAATTAAGATCTTGTCAAGTCAATCTTGTTTTTGCTCCATTTCAATGAGTTGAGGAGTATGTAAATACAGAAAGCAGATGTGTACACTCTGCCTTACCCTAGGCCCTGAAGTGGAGAAATTTCTATTTCTGATGGTGAGTGCTAAAACAATAACTGAATTTCTTATTTTCCCTCAATCTAAGCATGCTTTCACATAGTTTCCTATTAGATTTCAATTTGACTAGTGGATATTACAAGAATATGGTAGTTAAACTCATGGAATTCAGAGACAAAAGGACTCAACTCTTATCTTTGCCAGTCAGCTGCCCTGTAATCCTGAGGAAGTCACTTAATTTACTTGAACCTAAGTTTCCTCAACTTACTTCCTAAAGTAAGCATATAACATATAACATATAGCATACAACAGTACCAATCTCAGGTCTGAGGGTGAATGAGACAATATATGGAGAATACTTAGTACCACGTCCAGTACATAATAAAGTGCTCAAAAATCTGTTTATATACTCATTTAACAAGTCAGCTCCTACTATGTGGCAGTTCCTGTTCTAGATGCTGGACAGAGAATCAGAGCTAACCTTTTATACAGCTCTAAGAAGCAAAACAGAACACGATGCAAAATATATGCACATAAAGCAGTGAACATTCATGGTAGCTATTACTTCTCTTTCTCCATCCATAGATACTCACAGAGTTTTTCAGCAACAAGACTGTTTGAACAGGGCTAGCTCAAGAACTTCATTGTAGTAGCAGGAGAGGCACCTACAGGAAGTATATTTTCAGTTCCAATCCAAATTGGAATACATCCAGTTTGTACATTTATATGTAATGCACCTAACTAATAAATAATAACTTATTAACCATCAAATGTTCATGCTGGAAGAAATCTGAAAAGAAATATCTGATCCTAGCCCCTTATTTTACAGATGAAGAAACAGAAATGTCCTAAGAGCTACATCAACATAAAACAGACTTATTCCACAGCATAGAAAGAAAAAAAGGACTTTTGTATAATCTATGGTGATTACCCCAAGTAGGACAAGATGAAAAACTCAACCTTTTCTCTTTGGAAAACAAGAGCATCTGTAGGCAACATTGTGACTTGGCTACACAGACAATGAGGTGTAGCGATGAACGTAAATGAAAGCAGCAGATCATCCGGGCTAGGAGAATGACATATGAAATAGAACAGTGGTAAAAGAAGGAAGTGGTAACCAACCCCCAGCTGCCAGTGACTTAGAGCAGAGGGGAGTAACACCTGGGCCAGCAAACAGCAAAAGACCTACAGGGGCCACAATTGAAGAAGTGAGCTGATGGTGCTACCTAGTTCATAATTTTAAAAGCAGAGAGCAGGGCCTGAAGACCTGTTCTCAGAAAAGAGCAGTGTATGTAACCTGCACAGGAAGAAAGAACACACCTTTGAGAGGACAGAGATGATTAGGGTGAGATTCTTGCCCTCAAGTTCACAATGTAGACAACAAACATGCTACCAATAAATGGTGACATAAAGTGCAGAGAGAGAGAGAATAGAAAAGGGAGATTTCTCTGAAAGATGACACCTAGACTAAGACTCAAGGAAGGCTGATGAAGAAAGGAAAAGTCATTCCGGGGAGATGATATACAAAAATATTGTAAATATTAATATATGCAGGAATAACAGAGTTTGGCAGTTTAGATGATGTAAACAAAAACAAAACTGATAACATTCGATACTTGTTCCTGATTCTTAAAAAATCTTAGTAAACTGTAGAATAAAAAAGAAATTGGAAATAATCAGATTAAGGAAAAGGCACAAAACAAGCATTACATTTAATGATGCATGACTGACAGCTTTCTCCTGAAACCACAAATAAGAAAAGGGTATCTATCACTACTTCTCCTCAACATTGTATTAGGGGTCTGAGTGCAATAAATCAGAAAAAACAAATAAAAGGAAGACAGTTGGAAAGAAAGAAATAGATCTGTCATCATTTGCAGAGAAACAATTATGTACATAGAAAATCCAAAAGTAACCCACAAATCAACCATTAGAATCAATTAGTAAATTTAGCAAGGTCATTCAGTATAAAAAAAAAAATCAGCTTTTCTTAAACCTGCAACAAATAGAAAACAAAAATTTAAAAAGATCAAAAAGAATCTAACAAGACATGTAAAACCTCTACAGTGAAAGGTTCAAAATATTACTTTTTGATAGAAATTACAAAGGAGATAAAATAAAATTAAAAATTTTATTCATAAATAAACAAACATGCCAAGTTCCTAACTGGAAGATACAATACTGTATAGATATCAATATTCTATAAAGTGATTTATATAGTCAACAAAATCAAATCAAAATCCCCACAGGTTTTTTTGGTAAGAACTGACAAGCTGATTCTAAAATTTATATGGAAAAACAACATCCCAAGAATAACCAAAGCAATCTTGAATAACAATGCTTTTGAAAGACCTACACTACTACATATCAAGACATGTAACATTATAATAATTAAGAGAGTGTAGTAATGGCACAAAGACAGACAAATAGACCAATGGAATAGAGAGTCCAGAAACAGACCCTCACATAGACAACTACTTGATCTATGATAAAGGTGACTCTGTAGTACACTGGGGGAAGAAAGGTATTACCAATAAATGGTTCTGAATCAACTGGATATCCACATTTTAAAATGAAAAGAAAATACACCTCATATCATGATAAAAAAATCAATTATAGATGGACTGTACATCTCAATGTGAAAGGTAAAATAAGAAACCTTTTAGATGAAAACACAGGAAAACATTTTTAAGACATTTGGATCCAGAAAGATTAAACAGGACTCAAAAAGTACTAACCTTAACAAGAAAATAACTAAAGTTGGACTACATTAAAATACATTAACGTTCATCAGAAAGACACCATTCTTCTTTGTCATTTTTCTGTTCATGTTGTCCCTTTTTTTTGATTTACCAAATATTTGTCTATTATAATAATGTATTTACAAAGAAACAATTCAGTATTTTACTGATCAAATATTTCTAAAAATTTTTTTTCTATATTCCCATTGTGTTTGTATTTACTTAGTTGATCCCTTTCTAGCTTGACTTTTCAAACATCTTGCTTTCAAATTTTCCGTTGAAACTACTTTAGCAAAACTCCCACTAGTTTTGGCATGTAGGGCTGTTGTCCATTTCAAGATAGTTTGTAATTACAACTGTGACTTCTTTTTTTTTTTGAGACAGAGTCTCGCTCTGTTGCCCGGGCTAGAGTGAGTGCCGTGGCATCAGCCTAGCTCACAGCAACCTCACACTCCTGGGCTTAAGCCATCCTACTGCCTCAGCCTCCCGAGTAGCTGGGACTACAGGCATGCGCCATCATGCCCGGCTAATTTTTTCTATATATATTTTTAGTTGGCCAGATAATTTCTTTCTATTTTTAGTAGAGACAGGGTCTCGCTCTTGCTCAGGCTGGTCTCGAACTCCTGACCTCGAGCAATCCACCCGCCTCGGCCTCCCAGAGTGCTAGGATTACAGGCGTGAGCCACCGTGCCCGGCCACAACTGTGACTTCTTTAAGAGATCATTGAGAAGAGTAATCTTAAATTTTCAAGTAGACATATTATTTTGTCTTTTTAAAAAATTATCGTTAATTTCTAATTTGAGTGTTCTTTGTGAACCTCCATATAGCCAATTTCCTGGGAAACTCAAGAAATACTTTGAAAGAATGCTGTGCATGATTACAAAAGTGGAATACATTAAATCTTTGTTATTGTTATTTAAATCTTGCTTTCTTTAAATCTTGCTATGAACTATGATTTTTATCAATTTCTTCTTGTATTTTTAACAGTTTTGGTCTTATATATTTTGAGGCTATTTTATCTGCTGCATAAAGATTAGTAACCTGTCTTGAGGCATGGTACCTCTTATCAATATAAAATACACTTCTTTCTTCCATTTAATGTTTTGTAGCTTGACTTTTGTCAGGTATTAATCTTACCATATGTACCTTTTTGTCGTTGTTAGATTTGCCTTTTTCTAATCCATTATTTTCAAACTTTTGGTGTCATTTTAAGTGTTTCTTAGAAAAAAATAGCTAGATTTGCAGGCCTCTGTGTGTGTATTAATCCAGTCTAAGAGTCTATTTTCCAACAGGGGAACTTAACCCTTCAGATTTACTAAGCATTCATAGACTTATGGCTGCCATGTAATTACCTTTTTTTATTTTTAATTTAGACTTTATTTTTATCAAAGTTATATAGCATAGAGTTTATAGTGTCAAATAGTTCTACAAGGCTGCTGCCATTTAAAAAAAAAAAAACAACAAAAAAAACGCAGCAGCTCCCCAACATCCAACCCTTCCATTTCCTGCTCCACAGAAGCAAACACGTTTTACTCTGAATTGATTCTCTTGGTATTTAATGGCTTTATTATGTTACTCCTACTCCTATGGAGAAGAAAGAAAAAAATTACTGAACCTAACCAAAAGAGAGAAAATAGATAGATAGTGTCAGAAATCTTGGAGACCTGGTGAGCCACACATGTAGTTACACAAGCTGTAATGTTCTTGCCTTCCCAAAAGAAATGTTCATCTCCCTTGTCAAACAAAATGTCAAAGCATGCAGTTCAATTCTGGTTGCAGTCTCCCAGAAGAACATAGCTGAATTTGACCAAGCAAGGATAGAAAAATCAGCCAAAATGGAAGAGCTTTTTTTTTATTTCTATAATATTTATATTTTTTATACTATTTCTAACCATTGAATTGTGGACTCCCTTGGGGCATGAAGATGCAAGCATCTAGTGTTGACTGAACTCCTTTCAGGGGAGCACTTGCCCTTTGAGACTGGACTATGTATATATGAAAAATGAAGCTTGGGATCCGCTGTAACCAAGCTAATGAAGTTTTCAGAACTCAAAATCTAGATGTCCAGAGACCTGGCGCCAGGAATATGGGTTTCCAAGTGCTGATGGCATTGATACTAGCATCTTGGTTACTGAAGAAGGCCTCTAGTAGGGGGTTGGTTATTAAAAGATAAGGGTCTGTCAGGGTCAGAGGTATAAGGGTCTTTGTATCCCTCAGAGAATTAAAGATACAACATAGAATATCTTGCAGAATTATGACATCTATATACAAGTCAATAATTACAAGGCTCTAGCTATGGTTTATAATGGTTCATAGGTTCATTATACCCATTTCTTCCCTGAGACTTTTCCCCTGCCAGTTACAGGGACGCTAAGCTAAATTAGATGGAAATACCTAATTGCTTAGGGCAACTACAGTATTTCCTCAGGGACACACCATCTGTTTGCAATGCACAGCTAATTCTGAGCCTGTTGATCCTTGCTTAGTACGCCCTAAGATTTCTGCCTGATGCCTAAAATCCTTGAAACTCCTCCCTCTTTTCCCTTCTCCCATCATAAGGCAAGGGCAGACTGGATCTGACAAAACTTAAATGATAGATGAGATATAGCTAAAATATTTATGTGGCCCTTTTTTTTTTTTAAGAATAAAGAGGAAGAAACAATTGTAATCATAGGGAGAAAGAGTATGTGAGAACATAAAGACTGAAGCTTATATACATACATCAAAATAAGAAAACAACAAAAGTAAAATGTACCATGGAAAAGTGGAAAGCAAAATAATGGAAAGGAAAAAAATAGAGAATTGGTTCACAGGAAAGTAATATACAGCACAGTGTTAATTTAACAATGCTTTGGTGGGAATGGCAATCAAAAATTATCTTTCCTCATTAAGAAATATGAGCAAACTCTGGGCCCTGGTTTGTAATTTTTTTCCAAATGTAAAATGAGATAAAATAACTAAAATACTTTAACTTGCTTATTTTAGTAAACTAATTATATGTAATTATTGTTGAAGGAAATCTACAATACACAATCTTGGTGTTTTTATTTAAATCTATTACACATTGAATAACAAAATTAAAATGTCAGTTTTTCAATGAGAAAGTACTCAAATCAACAGCCATGTGCTAAACAAAGAGACTCAATTAGAGCACATTAGAGTTCGATTTGGGAATGAATACATCGAGCAAAAAAAAGCAACCCATACATACATCATTTGCATGTGAGTGCACATGTGTTTGTGTGTGTACACAAATGGAAAGCCAGTTATTGCTTTTCTTCCTCTCTATTCCTCTTCAAGCTAAACTATATCCACCATGTTAAGTGCTCCCAAATATGTATATTAGTCCTGGCTTCTAGAAGAAAAAGCCATTTGTTTTTGCTTTTTCCCGTAGGAGCTATTTGTATTTCAATGCATATTTAAGGAACTTATATTGTAGAAATGTAACAGGATGCTTGAACAAGGTGTCCTAGAACTATAAATACACACTATTATGTAATCAGTGAGGTTCACACCTAGGAAATCTAGGTGGAATGGTTATCCTGAAGCAATGTACAAAAATAAAGAGGTTTAGTCCTGTTGATGAAAACAAGAAAACACTGGAACAGACGGACCTAAAGTAGTTGAGCATCTGCAGAATAAGAGAAGAAAGTGAATACCGTACAAATCATGTACAGTGATAAACCCAAACTGTTCACTTTATTTCCCAATGGACCCTTATACAAAGACTTCTATAATAGGTTCTGCTCAAGAACAGGGAGAAGCTTGTTTTTCCCAATGAAATTAGAATGTTCTAACTAAAGAATGCCCCCATGCTAATGTATGTGCATATCTTTTATATGACTATTGGGATTACTGTGAGACCAGTACAGTAGGATAACACCCTCTGGGTAAGTGCGGTCTCTCCTAAAGTAATCATTTCCAATGTCCATCACCCAGAAATGAGGCAGTTCTTCAAACAAGAAACCCAAGCAAAGACATTCTCTGGATCTTGCTGACTTAGACCTGTTTAAAGAAAGGTAAATGTCTGGCTCTTTTGTAAATGTCTGGCTCTGTTCACCTTTGGTGGCAATACTCAGATGAAGTCTGCCAAATAGAGACAGGCCAAAAGATAAGGACATGAGAAAAACGTCTTTGTAAGCCAGACTGAATAGGTTCGTGTTGCTCTCTATTCATTATCCTCTAGCTTTTAGCAAAGCTTGATTTAAATGTCCTAGCCTTTCATCAGCTGTTCCATTGGCATTAGGGAAACACTAGTGTGTCCATACTTGGATCAGAGCCTTAAAGTGGAGAAGAAAGATGGCAGCAGCAGTACTAAATTGAACCCTCAATATGTGTTAAAGTGGAAGCCTGAGAACAAGAATCATAACTGCCAGGTATAGCAACAACCCCTTACCACTTGGAGATTCTCCTTGCCTTGCTGTCTTGGTGTTTGGGGCTCCATTTTTGTTAAGGAAAGTGGCAGCCTCCTCATGAATTCTCAATAATAGCCAATGAGATCTACACAAATTATCAGGCTTGCTTATTTGCCCCTGCTACTAGAAAACTCAGAGCTAAGTATTGTGCTCAATTGCTAAAGCTCTCCTCAGCTAAGTTTATGGGTAACTGTTCTCTTTCTTTTCCCTTTTTACTTACTGATTCTTATCTTTTATGATCATTAGTTTTGGTTTTACTGAATTTGTTTTTATTTCAAGCTTCCTAAATCCTTTTTAGAAAATGCCCAGAATACAAGCCAATCAATGAATAAACTTTTCTAATACAATAAGTAAGTTACAAGATAGTGTCCACCTTGAAGCCATGAATCCTAGAGAGGTTTAGACCTTATTGTTGGCTAAAAACAGTAAGCAAGGAAGCTTGGACTACACCTAAAAGTACAAAATTCTAGAGTGGAAACCGAGCTTAAAGATAATTAAGTCCAACCTCCCACTTAATGCAAGAAATTCCTTCTACAATTTCTCAGAAAGTTATCCAGCCTCTGCCTGAATATTTCCAGTGACAGGGAACATACTACTTTTACAATGTCCCATTTCATGACAGCTACAGTAGATAGACAGTTCTTCCTTATATTGAGCTGAACTCTATATTTCAGCCTACCAATTAATTCTAGTTCTTCATTACATAGACATGTATTTTTTCTTCCAAAAGACATTCTTTTGCTCATTTAAATATATAAAAATTCCCATTTATTGAATGCCTACTGGTGTCAGGCTATGTGCTAGGTATTTTATAAACACTACTGTACACTATCTTCACAACCATCATGTAAGTTGGGAATCATTATCCTTTGAAAAGTGAATCCCAGGGAGATACACTGATTGGAATCTAATTCCAGACAAATAATGTCAGGGCTTTTATACACCTACTCCTATACAAAAAGATTTTATTAAATTTCTGGCAACCAAGTCATATGAATTGAATCTGCCTTCATAACTGGAAGAAAAATAAACTTAAGTTGGATTAATCCAAACAGAAAAATAAAGATGGCCTAGAGATACAACTGCATGAGTGATTCATACAGAAACACAGCATGAAAAGCATTTAGCAAGATAGCCATCAGAGAACTCCAGGAGATCGCAAAGGTGACACCTGTAACATCAGCAAACATGACATAAGGCCAGAGGTGTAAACCCAGGCCCCAAACAGGAAACTTCCTCTCTTCTACCTCAGCCAGGAACCAGAGCGGTTTCCCAAAACATCAAACATATTACTGCAGAAAAAGTAGAATGTCTGAAGGCTAATTTCAACCATAAGATTATATATGATTCTGAATATATATTTCTTTGGTTTTAGGGCGGTGAGGGAAAAAATACAAAGCATGGACCTGCAACATAGGAGGGAAAAATATCCCAGTGAACTGAGCAAGACTCTAGATCCAACCTAAGACTTCAGGGTCTGAATAAAAACTACAGTTAAGGTGGCTTTTTAGGCCACTGAAATCCAAAAAAGGGGGTGGGGGGGGAGACGGAGAGGAAGAATGAGAATATGAAGTGAAGGGGAAATGCTAATAGTCATTTCTTTGCCTAAGGTTCTCTTCTATTTCCGACCAAGTTCCAGTTTTTTATCTTTGCTGCCTACCGAACAATTTCATTTGGCTACCTTCACCTCAAACTCAACATGCTCAAACCAGAATTCATTTCCCCTTAATCTTTCTCTTGCCAAATTCCTTATGAGTTAAAGGCATTATCCAGGTGTAAAAAGCTTGGAGTCATTCTTTTTTCTTTCATGGAGGCATTCTTAATTTCTGTACTCCACCTTTTTACAGCTAAAACCTACTGCCATTAAACAAGTATTTACTGAGTGTCTATGATGCACCAGGCACTTTCTATGCACTTGAGATACATTAGTGAACAAAACAAAGATAACCATTTTCAGAAAGCTTATGTTCTGGTAGGAAGGAGGAGACAATAAACCTAGTAAATAAATATATATGGTAAGTAAATACAGTATGTTAGAAGGTACTAAGTGTTAAAGAAAAGAAAAACATAGTAGAATGATGACAATCTCTTAAAAGGTGGTCAGGGCAAGCCTCACTGAGAAAAAGTCACGTTTGAGAAAAGACTTGCAAAGAGGTGCAGGAGGAAGCCACGCAGTTACGTGGGTGAAGAACATGCAGGCAAGGGCCACAAAAAGGCCCCACTACTAATTCCTCTAATTTCTTTGAAATGTCAAAGAGCTACCCTTCTACTCCATTCCCAATGCCATCAAGCCAACTCCAAAATCTCCCTAGGTAACCATCCTGCTCCATTTCTTCTGTGGTACGGTAAGACATTCTGTTTCCATATTAAGACCACCAGCCTGATTTTCAAGGTTCATAATTCTCTGAGCCCACCTTTTACATCATGAACTTCCACTCCTCTCCTTAAAATTCCTGACACTTAGCATGCTCCTTCTCCACATATGCCATCCTCTTCAGCCTAGAAGTGTGTCCTTTCCAGCCCTCACTGATTCTAAACCCTATCCATCCTGCAAGGCATGGAGAGATCAAGTCCTACCACCTCCATAAAGTAGTCCAGAGGTTGCTATTATTTAGTCTGTATTCATCATATTTCCTCAACATCATATTTCTTAAAAGCAAGTCTGCCTCTTAGTTTTCCTGTACTTCCCATCATGTTGATCACTACTAAATATTTGCTAAGAATAAACGAGCTATTTCTTCTACAAACTGAAGCTGTCAACTTAGAAACTTTTATTAGTTAACTTTTATTATCTTCAATAAACCGCTGAAATAGAATGAATAAAGAATGGCTTATTATACTAAAAAAAATGTGTGAGATAAGCCAAAATGTTAATGATGGCTGGTGATAGCTTTTTTCTTCAATTCAAATTTTCAGTTATTTTCAGCCCTATGCTTATGTTACTTTTAGAAGGATCTGATATGACTATATACAAATTAATACAAATAGTAAGTGATCAACTATGTTGGATTCATTAGTGAGATTCAAATTACCTAAAAAAAATAATGTCAAAGCAAGACTGCAAGTATTGAGTAACCTGGAGTTGCAAAGAAATAGTCAAACAGGGCCAGGCACATGCCTCACTCCTGTTAATCCTAGCACTCTAGAAGGCCCAGGAGGGAGACCAGCCTGGGCAAGAGTGAGATCCTGTCTCTACTAAAAATAGAAAAAATTAGCCCGGCATAGTGGCGCATGCCTGTAGCCTCAGCTACTCGGGAGGCTGAGGCAGGAGGATCGCTTGAGCCCAGGAGTTTAAGGTTGCTGTGAGCTAGGCTGACACCACGGCACTCTAGCCCAGGGAACAGAACAAGACTGTCTCAAAGAAAAAAAAAGAAAAAGAAAAAGTCAAACTGTAATTAAGACAAGCTGAAGCAAATTCTTATGGTTTAAAACAAAACGAAAACTTTCCTGCTGATATGACTCTTAACAATTTATTTACTGTATATGAAAGCAGCATGATATATGTAACCCCATTGTAGTCGAGAAGCATTTGTATAGGAAAGAGCTAATACCCTGGAGTGCTCAAATGCAGGCTCCACCATTCATTAATAACACAACCTCAGTTTCCTGGTCTATAAATTGGGAACAAAGAAGCTCTTCTTTCATAGATACAAACTAGGTTCCTATCTGAGCAAAATCCTGTCAACTCTGCCTACCCAGGCAGATGGGGTTAATGGTAAGACATAATCATTTGAATCTTAGTGGTTGGACTACTGTTAGTCTACATCTGTTCTATTTGAAGCAGTGTCCTCCTTTTATAAATGTATTTGTGATTAAAGGATGAAAGACAGAATACATCTTTGGATAATGTTTAAGAAAGTTGAAAAGTATCTTAGGTTAGAACCAATGTCATCAAAACCTATAGTTACCTTCTGAGCACTGGTCCCTGGGAACAAATGGACTTTAAAGAATTTTCTGGAAATTAATCGGCAAATAAGGAAGAAGTTTTTGTACTACTACACAACTACTATCCAGGGTTGGTTATGAGAATTAAATGAGACAAAGCAGGTAAAATGCCTGGCACATTTTTATAATATATTCCTTCAAGAAATGTCAAAGCAACCTACGTATATACCCTGCAAGTCGTAATTTTTTAAAAAGTCAGAAATCATTCTTTATAATGCATATTGCTCTCAAACTGCAAAATGAGGGAGCAGCTTTACAGAAGGCCAGATCTGATCCAATTTTATAAAATTGGACCCATAAAACCAATCAGACTTACTCTACTAGTGTTTGAGAAAGTGATGTGTAAATCAAAAAACTCAACCTTCTTTATACTGAAGATTGGTAGCCACGAGAAACCTACCTGCATTATTTGGGCTGAAAGCAAACTAAACAGCTAAAATTGAATCTAACTCAGAGTAGCAGAAAATTTTCATGTTTATGGAGACTTGGATTTGACATTGAGAAAATTCAGTTAAGAGAGCCATTAAATATTATCCTAACTATTGGAGTTAGGCTAAGTCAAAATAGACCATAAATTCTGAGACGACTACAAAAGTTCCCTTGAGCCTATGGGACAAAGCATAAAAATCCCTGAGAAACATGCCAGCATCTGCCCTCAATTCCAGAAGCAGGAAGCAATGATGTGACCCAATCACATGATATCAAACCACAGTCCATCTGTTCAGAGAACTCTGTATTATGTAAGCCATGACCAAGGAAGAGCAGCAAAAGGCATGTGGTTTGTCAACATTTGCAGGGGGCTCTGTGGTTTGAAGAGACATTTCTCATTATAAAGGGGCCATCCATAGGATAATAGCATTTTCAAAACTCACTTCATTACACATGAGCATATTTGATGCAACACAGTGGTACTACAAGAATCGTGTTGAGTCCAGATAACTGTTTCAACTAGGCCTAGAACCTTTCAACAGGGGTTTTCCCCACATGAACAGCCCTCTTCAAGGAACAAGATTTAACATCCTTTTGATTATTCTGATCATGTCAGTTCCCCATTTAATTTCAATAACAAAGTAGATCATCTAAAATTCTAAAGCTAACCAAGGCCTTTAAATTACACCCCAATTCAATTAAACCCTACTTAATAAAGACCATCTCCCAAACTACTATAAGCCACTTTTCTCAATAAGTACTACACCAGGTCCTTTTATGAGCAATAAAAAAGATACTGACCTTTCCCTTGAGGAAGTTTAGCCTATAATCATTCCCCCTCCTTCCACCTTCAGAATCTACTTTTCATAAATTCTGTGAAGTTCAAGACCCACCTCACTTAGGTAAGTAAGTCACTCCATTACTCCATTCATTAATCCTATTCCTCCCCCACCTCCAAGTACTTCACATTTTAAAGCACTGTATGGGACACAATATTTGGAATCAGAAAATCAAAGTTCCTGTCTCTGTTCTGCCCCTGTGCTACCCTAAGAAATTAACATAATCTGAGTTGTGTTTTTCTATCCATAAGTTGAAGTGATAATACACTTGTAACTTTCACTGTTTGAATGCCTATACCAAGTCTGGTGGGCATTCCATAATGTCATTCTCTCTCATTCATCTTGTTTAGATTACCTTTCTGTTTTATTTCTAGCCACATATTAAAACGTTTTTAGGATTAAGGGGGAAAAAAGATGGAAGTTAATAAATACATCTAAATCCCACAGCACAGAATAAGGAACCTAACTCTCAGTCAATAAGAGCTTTGTTTCCTGCCCTCGGGTAGGCCATAGGACAGTTGGGAACACAACTTAAAGAGAACTTTAACACTCATCAAATCCCCCTCTCTGCCCATCTGAATTCTAGCCACCCTCCAAAGTCAGTTTAAGTCCTAAAATGTCCAGGAAGCCTCCCCCAATCACTTCAGCCTACACTAATCATTTTCCCCTTTGAATATTAATGCTTCTCTACAAGGATGATATTAAAAATATTTAGCAACTGGCACTACAAGGGTATCAATCAATCAGAAAGGATGTTTAACCAAAACGCACATGGTCCAGTGTGAATTGCTGGTTGACCATCAGTCCTATTTATTACCAATAATACAAAATATTAATAGCAACCTCAAACTCAAATACAACTTTCTCATTTGATCTTCACAATCTTACAAATTAGGCAAAGTAGGCATCACCCATGTTTTCTGCATAACTGGAAGTGAAGTTGGGACTAATAACCAATTGCTTTCACCACACAACTTTTCCAGATTATATACACAGAATTATAAATTAATACTGCATAAACTGAACTTACATATAACAGTATAAATACTAAAGGAATGCTCAAGCAAATGGAATTCATTTAATCAACAAGCATTTATGTGGAATAGAATGTAAAACAGTGCTGGGTTCTGAGACCATACCATAAAGGAAAGAGAAGGTATGAACCTTGTCCTCTGGGTACCTATATTTGAGTGTAGTTAAGTAGCAGTGCAAGATAGAACGGACAACACAAATTTTAAGTGCTGTACAGTTCAGGGAGACAGACAGTTCAAGAACTAAACCAGTACAGGAAGTTGGGACTGAGAACTTCTCTCCCCACGCCCCCTAAAAGGGGCAAAATTAAATGTGTAGTGTAAAAGCTGAACAGTGTGTGAAAACAGAAATCACTGGAACTGAGGATTTGCAGTAGGGAGAAATGAGATCCCTGGATGGATACTCAGAGATGGCCCTAATCATAAGCGTCAAGTATTGCTCTAAGTGCTGAATACAAATGGGAAATCTTGTAAATCTTTATGGGGATGGCTGAGGGAGATTAGTTTGGCAGTAACCCATAGAAATGCCTAGATGAGAGAAACATTAGAAAGCAACTAGATTTGGGGGATGACAGGCAGGACTAAACTGAAGGCTACATACCAAGAAAGGAGGAGACATTCAAGAGGCATTAATATAAAAGAAGAGCTGGATTTTTAGGAATGTTTTCAAAGGAAAAAAGTTATGAAATGGCAGAAAGGAAGCAAACAGCATTCTCACATGGAATATATATGTAGGCATAGTGGTACTAAACAAGGAAAAATTTCCGCAGAGAAATCTATACTGGAGAGAGCAGAAGCTGGCGGAGAACTATAAAACTGATACTCAGACAATAAGAAACAACTCCAAGTCTTTAAAACAAAGCCAAATTATAGAAGGGGAAAAAGCATTTGAGCTTCTTCAGAAAGTATTAAAAAAATAGACTGAAACATCATCATAACCAACAGGGCAGGCAGACAAGCTGAGGCAGTCTGGGCTTAGAGTAGTAACAAGCATCTGGACCAGCTTTGCATTGTATTCGTGCCCAGGGAGACAGTAAACTCCCCCAGGGCATGGACTGAGCAATGTTCTGTATATCCAATTAAGTCCACTACAGTTACTTGAATATATGAACATTCTTGTGCTACCCTAGGTAGAAAAGAACTATGTTGGGGGGTGAGAAAAAAAAAAAAAGAACTATGTTATTCACGTTAATAGTGGTGTGGAAATGTTACTTATATTTGATGCATAACTATATTGATTCTCCACCTGTCCACAGTTATCTTGCCTCTTTCCTTAGGCCAATGTCAAAAATCCATTGTTTCCTCTAATGCAGGCCTACCTGAAGGGAGTCAGAAATGTGCTAGGGGTCAGAATGAAGCCAACCTGATACTCAAATTGTGAGGGTAAAATCTAAAAGTGAATAATGATGATCAATTATTCATCAGAACTGAAAAAGAAAAATAGGCTATGCCAGATAGTTTGGCATATACATATATATAAGGTGTATAGGTTTTGGAAAGAGAGCCTTAAGTGGAAACCCTAACTTTAGCACTCAAAAATTGAGTACTTAACCTCTCTGTACCTCAGTTTTCACATCTATAAAATGGGACAAATGCCACTAGCCCTGAGGGTTTAGTTGTGGGAATTAAATAATGTACTTTGGTGCACTTCATGCATTTATATCATAGTACACTCTTAACAGACACTAGTTATCAGGACTAATTGTAATTGACACTCTCAGTCTTGAGTTTTAATTTGTTTTTCAACATATGTTGTCCAACTCCAGAAACAGAAATGTACTTTCACTGTATTTTAGTTGCTAACAGTGAGGCTATATATTTTAGTTTCTAATAATTAAGTTTGGTTGCTAATAAAGTTTTTCACTCCACCCTTCACTGAGGTAGATGACAACCACCTACCCCCAGCCTGAGTTAATAGTTTGGAAAACAGAGCAAACGTTCTCCCTTGAAAATCAGCTACACAGACGTCTGATCCAAACTACTGTCACTCAAGAAAAGGAACAACACAAGTGATGTTTCTTCGAGGAAATAAAAACGTTCGATCAATTTACAAGAGTCATTCCCAAAAATTCCAAACCCCGCAGAGTGAGCAAACGTTCAAGTTTCTACTACGAAAACAATCCACAGCCTTCTGGTTACTGGATTCACTTCAACGCTTCCAGACTCAGGGAAGAAGAAACAGTCCGCGCATCTTGGTGCTTTCTTCTTCTCACACAAAGCTTCGCAGCTCCCTTCCAAAGCCACCCTGGCTGGAAAAGCAGCCCCCTTCAGCAGGGTCGGGGACAGAGCCGAAGTCCAGGGCAGCCTGCTGACCCCGGGGTCTCCGCCACACGTCGCCCCCTCCCACCGCTCCGGGAAGCCTTCGAGGCTCAGAGCTCACAGCCGGCCCGGGAAGCTGCCTCCAACCCCAACCCCGCCCCGGCGGCCTCGGGCACAGACTCTTTTGGGGCGGGGGTGCCCAAAACACGCCACGCCGTGCCCCGGGGAAAGGGAGCAGCCCCGGCTCTGCCAGTCCCAGCCAGCCTCACCCCCTCCGCCCCTTGGCCCTCGCGCACTCACTCATACCCCGCAGAGCAGCCCCCGACCTCGGACGACTCCGCCCCACGCCACCTCCCCCGGGAAGCTCCGCGCCGGGCGGCCTCGGGCAGCCGGGCATGTCCACCCGCGCCCAGACACACGCCCCCGCCCCGCCTCCGCTCCCCGCCTGCGGCTAGCGTGGCAGCGGTCCGGCCGCCCGGAGCCACGAAAGCCCAGCCCGGGCCCCGGCGCCGCCACCTGCGCCCCCGGCCCCGCGCCATGTTTGAGAAAGAGCAGGAGCGAGCCAGAGGCCCGGGCCGCGCGCCCCACAGTCGCCTGCCCGCCCGACGCGCCACAGCTCACCCGTCGCCCCCGGGAGCAGCGTCCCCGCCGCCGCCAGCACGAGGAGGAGCAGCCGGGGACGCGGAGCAGCGGCCGCTGCTTCCATGGTCCCGCCGCCACAGCCTGTGGCCCGGCCCGGCCCGGCCGCCGCCTCGCCTCAGCAAGCCTCGCCTCGCCCCACCTCCCCGCCGCCGCGGCGGCCTCACTCCGGCCCTTTGTAACTGCTCCGGGGACGCGCGTCCATTGGCTGCCGGGCTCCCGCCGGCCCCGCCTCCCCGCCGCCTGCTGGCGGCCGAGCGGGACCCCGCCGGGAGCCCCGCCTGCGGGCCCGCCGGGCAGCCAATCCGCAGCCGCGGGCGCCGGCCGCTGGCCACGCCCCCGCACCCCGGGGGCTGTGCCTCCAGACCCCTGCCTCAGGCGGAGCGGCTCGGGGCTCCGGGAGGCCGGGAGGGGCAGGGTCTAGCCAGCCACAGCGCGGCCGAGCCTCTGCCCCTGGGGCCGGGCTGAGCGATGGGTGTGTCTGTGTGAGCCGCTTTCGGAAAAAGGCTGTGGCCGCTTGACGCTCTTTTCTTCTAGCCTCCTTAGGCACCAAAATGTGGTACTGATCCAGCCCCACCCTGACCCACACGGAGCCCTGCGCCCGCTATCCCCGAAGCGTGCCACCTGGATCCGCAGCATCGTCAAGCCCCTGCGTCCGCTTCACCTTCCTCTCCCCACATCCACACATCAACTTTCACCATCCCTTCCCGAGATCCTTCCTCAGTGCCTTTCACATGCGACTCGGTCTCCTCTTGCCTCCTGCTCTCAGCGCCCACCTCCAAATTCCCAGAGAGTCCTCAGACCCCAGACCCTGGGCTCAGGCACAGGCCCAGAAAGCCTCCCGCCGCCTTCCGGAACAGAGCCAGAATGGGGATCCAAGCCGCTCTCTCCCTCTTCCCCCTTCCTGAACCAGGTTCCCCACTCCCACCCCTCAAAGGAGAGGGATTCCCTTTCTTAGCACCCAGCTCCTCGGGGCGGAGGGGGAGCAGCCATCGTTACTTTGAGCTGTCTCTGACACGCCTGTACGATAATTCTGAGGTGTCACTAAAAACCCAAATAAACTTAACTACGTTTTCATTCTGAACTCCTAATTTACTGTGAGACGCTCCACCCACCTTTCCTCTGAGACGCCAAAATGAGCTCCAGATTTGTAATTCTTCCTGTCAGACTAGTCCTTTCTTCAGACACAAACACAGCCAAGGAGGCTGTTGCATAGAGCGGAGAACACTTTTTCCACAGAACCTTTTAAGGAGAAAATTTTATTTTCTGTGTGATTTGAACTTGGAATTAAATAAACCTTGAATAGCAGGAGTCAGAACCAGCCTCTAGTATCAATTTACGAGTTACTTTAGAGCCCCCTCGGTGAGCATCTTCCCCACCTGTGAAGACTTCCTTCCAGGAGCTGTAAAGGAGAAAGGCAGGGGTGTTGGAGTGGGAGCCGAGACCGGCTCTGTTCGCCTCCTGGCTGGGACACTTGCTCGAGCAAGTCAGCTGACCTTTCTGAGCCTGCCACAGGCTCGGAGGCCTGCAGCTTGCTCTCTGGGTCCAGCATCGCCAGCAGCAAGCTCTTCTCTGGCTCAGGCCCATCAAGTCCAGAGAGGCTGCTCCAGGCCCCCTTTGCCCTCTGGCTCCACTTCTTTAGTGGAGCCTTGGTGGGTCTTGTGACACCTGAGGTCTCTAGACTGCCTTTTTGCTGTTCTCACAATGTCTTGCAGAAGGCAAGAGCTAGTGAGATTTTTATTGTATGAATGAATGAATGATTCATCTCAGAAAGTGACTGTTGTTCTCTGGCCGTTAGCTTCCTTATTTCTAAAATGTAAATAATAACAGTACCTACCCCATTTATAAATAAAAGGGATTGAATCACATGTCTTGGGCCTTTTAAATGACGTACTGTGTCTGGTACAGTGTCTGGAACATAGTAAATATTTAGTTAATGCTATTTCCTTTGCCCATCCTCTTCCAGCTCTGTATGATTCTAATTAGCATTTATGTTCATGTTAATCCGTGCCTTTGCCTTGCAGAGCCTAGGATAATCAGTGTTAGTATGTCTTCTATGACACACCTCCAGTCATTAACATTTTCCATGGAAATGAATGTGTTCAGTAGGAAATGAGGAACAGGAAGGAGCAGCAGACTATTTTTAAATTTTATCTTCCTGATATTAGGAGGAAATTTCCATGAGCCACAGAGCCATAAATAAACTACATAAGAATGGCACAATAAATTATAAGTTTACAATCATGGTTCCCAATCTTTAAAGTGTCTCCAAATTACTTGGGGAGCTTTTAATAATGCAGATTCTTGGGTCTTGGCCCTAGGGGGTCTGTTTCAGTTCATATGGAAAAGGTCTAGTAATCTGCATTTGTAATAAACGCCCCAGGAGATTCTGCTTCCGGTGGCACTAGGCCCACTTCAAAAGACACTGGTTCACTTAAAATTCAGTACATAAAAATGCATAAGCTTATCTGCCTTTTGAAAAAGGATGGGCAGAGGAAAAAAGCCTCCAGCCTTGGAGGCCTGCAGAGCCTAGGTGGACTTCAGGCTCTGCCACTCACTAGATGTGGGTCTGTGAACACTACTTGATCTCTCTGAGAATTAGCATCCCCAGTGTAAAGTGGGGTAATGACACCTACTCATCTATTTGTTGTGAGGTCCAAATGAGCTAATGTACATAAGAAATCTATCACAGTCTCTACAGGTCCTCAAAAAGGCTGACAGGTTGTTTATTCCAATGTCTCTACTTAAAGGTGAAGAGACTGAGGATCAGTCCCCTAGCAAGTCAGCTGCAGACCTAGGACTAGAAGACTCCAGTATCTTGTACCTTGCATAATGCTACCTCTCAATCTCTATGCCAAGTACATTGTTTGCATTTCCTTTTGAATTATTCCCTTAAATAAGATGTTTTCTCCAAAATAGTGAACAGAGACTGCTAGTTGCCTAAATTACATCCATTCTTACATTCACTTTATAACAGAATCATGATTTTCCTTGGGAAAGTAGTTCACCTAAGAAAAAAAAAATGTATCAATTGCCCAGGCTCCTTGCACCGAGGTATGGCCATGTGCAAGAGTTCTGGCCAGTGAAATGTAAGCAGAAGTCTACTTCCACGAGGTGGAGCTTGTAGGAAAGATACTGTTTCCCTACAAAAAGGAGAGACTCATCACATTCTCTCTATTTTTCTGCCTGGAACATAGTTGCAATGCCTGGAGGTACAGCAGCCATGTTGTAAACATAAGGGTGACAGTTCAAACTAGGGATAGTAGAGGGAAAAATGCAGAGTCTGGGTCCTTGATAAATTTTTTGAGCAACTGTACCAGCTCTAAAATGCTTACTTATTGCTTTAGAAAACTAAACCTCTTTTTTAAAACTTTAGAACACTTCAATTCTAGTCATTTGTCCATCCTATTTATTGTTGCATATTTTATTTCTATCTTATTTTCTAACCTACAAGATATTATTGGCTTACACCATTATTAGCTATTGCTAACCCCCGGTGCTCCTAACTGAGTAACAAACCACCTCAAAATTTAGTGGCTTAGAATAATAACCAGGTGTTATTTTTCACGAGACTGTGAGTAGGCTGGACAGTTCTTCTGGTCTAGGCCAATTTAAGCTGATTTCAGCTGAGTTTGCATAGGAGTCTTCTGTCAAGCGACAGATCAACTGAGGGTTGAACAGGCCTACAATAATCTAGATAGCTCCTCCATGTGGTTCTGCATCCCCCAGCAAGCTAGCCTGAGCTTGTTAACATGACAGTTCAGAGGTCCAAAATAACAAAAGTGTGAAAGACCACTCTAGTCTTTAGATTTCGATTTAGGTTTAGAACTGGCACAGAATCATTTCTGCCACATCCCATTGCTTTGGGCATGAACTGGACTGAGCCCACATTCAAAGGGTGGGGAAACAGACTCCATTTTTTGATAAAAAGAACTGTAAAATCACATTGCAAAGGGGCATGGATATCAAGAAAAGAATAAGTGTGTTCATTTTTATGAACACTTTTTACCACCTTCTCTGATCTTTATTTCTTTTTATCTCTCAGACTGCATTTTTTAAAAAAAAATTTTATTGTTTATCTATTTATTTAAGAGATTGGGGGTCTCACTATGTTGCCCAGGCTGGTCTTGAACTCCTGGCCTCAAGCAATCCTCCTGCCTCAGCCTCTGGAGTCAATTGGGATTACAGGCATGAGCCACCACACCCAGTTTACCTCTCAGACTTTCTATCTCAAATCACTTTTATTCTGCCTAAAGTATATCTTTTCAAATTTCTTTTAATAATAGTGAGAGTCATGGCAAACAAGCTTAGTTTTTGTTTGATTGAAAATGTTTTTATTTAATCCTCATTTTTTTTTTTTTTTTTTTTTTTGAGACAGAGTCTTGCTTTGTTGCCCAGGCTAGAGTGCCGTGGCGTCAGCCTAGCTCACAGCAACCTCAGACTCCTGGGCTTAAGCAATCCTACTGCCTCAGCCTCCCGAGTAACTGGGACTACAGGCATGTGCCACCATGCCCGGCTAATTTTTTGTATATATATTTTTAGTTGGCCAGATCATTTCCTTCTATTTTGAGTAGAGACGGGGTCTCGCTCTTGCTCAGGCTGGTCTCGAACTCCTGACCTCGAGCAATCTACCTGCCTCGGCCTCCCAGAGTGCTAGGATTACAGGCATGAGCCACCGCGCCCGGCCTAATCCTCATTTTTGAACCGTGTTTTCACTGGATATAGAATTCTAGGTTGATAATTGTTTTCTCTCAACAATTGAGGATATCATTTCATGGTCTGGGCCTTCCATTGTTGTTTATGTGAAATCAGATAATAGTCTAATTGTTTCTCCTTCGTAGGTAATCTGTCTTTTCTCTCTGGCTGCTTTTTTGTTTTTTTAATAGACTTAGGTTCACAGCAAGACTGAGTTGAAATTACAGAGTTCCCATATATTCCCTGCTCCCATTCAGGCACAGCCTCTCCCACTATCAACATCTGCACCAAAATGGTTCATTTGTTACAATCAATGAACCTGCACCCACACATCATTATCACTCATAGTCCATAGTTTACATTTGGGTTCACTCTTGGTGTCGTACATTCTGTGGGTTTTGACAAACGTATGATGACACGAATCCACCATAATAGTATCATATGGGATATTTTCACTGCCCTATCCTCAATCACAAAGATATTTTCCTACATGTTCTTCTAGTTGATTTATAGTTTTAGCTTTTACACTTAAGTCTTTAAGCTATCTTGAATTAACTCTCATGAGATGTAAGGTATGAACCAAGGTTCAGTGTTTTCTATACTGGCATTCAGTTGATCCAGCACGATTTGTTGAAAAGATTTTCCTTTCCCATTGAACTACATTGGTACCTTTGTCAAAAAATCATTTGTATATTTGTGGGTCTATTTATGGACTCTCTTTTCTTTTCTATTGGTCTATTTGCCTGTCTTAATGCCAATAATACTCTCTTGATTACTGTACTTTATGGTAAGTCTTAAAATCAGGTAGAGTAAGTCCTCCAACTTTGTTCTTCTTCAACACTATTTTGCCTATTTATAGTTCCAAGTAAATTTTAGTGCTAATTTGTCAATAGCTACAAAAAAACTTGCTAGGATTTTTATTGGAATTGCATTGAACTATAAATCTATTTGAATTATAAATCAATTTGGGGAAAATTGACATCTTTATAATATTTAGTCCTCTCATCTGTGAACATGGTATATTTCCTCATCTATTTAGGTCTTCAATTTCTCTCAACAATTTTTTGTAGTTTTTATTGGTACAAGTCTTTCATAACATTTGTTAACTATATTTCTAGGTAATTTGTATTGATGATTTGCATTTATTTTTGCCATTTGGACCACTGCTAGTCTCAAATTATTCTAAATTAAATTATTGGCTTGAGTTTTTTGATTTGTTTATTGTTTGGACCACACAGGTAATATGAATTTGGGCTTCAAACAACATGAGGGACAGATAGCTTGTGGGTCCAAATTCTCAATGATGACATTATTTTTCTTTTTTTCTTTTTCTTTCTTTTTTTTTTTGCTGAGCACTTAGCTTCTTGCAACCTCCTGGTGATTGACGGTAGTTATTTCTGGCTCACCCTTTCACTGGGGGTCTCATATTTTTGGGGGAAGTATCAAGGGGCCTTGGATGGCCCCTGATTTTTGCCTCCCATTCCCTGTCCTTTGTGAGACCATAAAACAGAGGCTCAAGTTCATTTGGTTCAATAAATGTCCTCAGCACAGCAGCCAGCTGCAGTGCTACTGAGTTTCCTCTTTCACTTAGTATTTTGGCTTGAGAATCTATTACTTTCTTGCCAGCTCATAAATGCATTCAGGAAAATATAGTTCCCCTGCATTTTGAGGGTTTTTCCAAGGGAGGGTCAATCAACCAATTACCAAGAACAATACTAGTACCTAACCTTCATGACACAAACTCAGAAATCACTATCAGATTCTCTGCTAGAACACAATTGTAACTGGCACAGGTATCAAAGAGGATTGAAACAAAAGCTATTTTGCCAATACAGTGCAAGAGAGATTCAGCTTCTGGCATTGTCTCTGCAGCTTCTCTAACATTAAAAATATGTTCACAGGCTGTCTATCCTCACCCCCGTCTTTCAAGCTGGTTTCTCCAAATGCTTGGGTTACTTTAAGAAAATGTTTTATGTTGTTTTGTGTTTTGTATTGTTTTTGTTTTCACTTAGACTTTTGTTGTGGATGTCTAATTTTAAATACACTGTGGGTAAAGAATTTAACCCATGGATAAATACTTTTTTTTGCTTGGGGAATTTATTTCTTAATTTACGATTAATTTTATAAATGTCCCATGGATGCTGGAAAACAAAAGTGGACTCTGCTCTTTGTACAGCACATGAATTTGTGTGTGAGTGTGTGTCTGTATACTTAATTTGTGTGAATATGTATGTGTGTGTATATTTAATACTAGTAGTTAATCCTTGCTTTATTTTTTGACTGCTTGATCTGCCAAAGACAGACAGAAGTGCATTAAGCTCGCTACACTCCCCACTGCTTTCCGTTTCCCTGGAGATACATCCTCTGGCCTTTACCACCCTCCCTACCTCATCAGAGAACTAAAATGGGATTCAGACTTTCTGCCTCGCCTGAGTTAGGGGCTGGGGGGTAGCAGGCTTGAACATCCTTTCTCTGGCCCTGAGAGGCAGTCCCACAGCTGCAGTCCAGGGCTCTGTTTGCAGCAGTTCTCAGCACCAGTCCTGCCCTCAGACACATGGACATCAAGTAGTCTCAGCCTCCCTCCCTGGGACACAGCCTCCACTAGGCTTCTGCTTGTGTCTACATCTAGGCTGCTGCTTTGGTCCCTTGTGTTGTCCACAATTCCTCCAAGTTTGGCCCAACCTCACTCTTACCTTTCCCACTTCCAAGACTGGAATTTCAGATCCAAACTATGCCCCTTTGGTGAGTTTTTGCTCCATACAGACAGTTTTGCTCCCTAATTTAGTTGTCTCTACTTTTCAAGTTCCTAGTGCTGCTCTCTCTTTGTCTGTTGACACATCTTGCTTTCTCGCTCAAGTCTCCAGGGATGACTGCCTACATGTCATCTGTTCCTCTGCCCTTGTTTGCTGCCTGCCTGACCGGGCACATTGCCTCACCATTGTCCTATATTCTTCCTCCCTGTTGGTCTGCCCTATCCAGTTGCATTGTCTCTGGGAGAGCCTGCCTTTTCCCCTGGTCAATCAGGAAGATTCCCTTGTGGTTAAGACAAATTGAGGGTTTTCAATAGGTTGTCACTACCCCTTCCTCTTGGCTCAAATTTCCTTTTAATCACATGTTTTGAAGAGGTACAAAGAAAGGGGAAAAAAAAGGCTATAAGACATGTAGTGCATGACCACGTGGCCTCTTTGTAGGAGGCCTGCACAAGTTTAATTTTACAAACATACACACACACAAATGTACTTGTACATTTAGAACTATACATCCAAACAACAGTGTTCCCATGTGATGAGAGAATTCAACAGAAGCACAGCAGTACTGCAGAGAGCTTAATACAAATATCTGGCAACTCAAGCAGTCAAAAAATAAACAAGGATAACTACCAAGGCTAAGTATGCACACATATACGCACACTCTCACACACAAACTCACATACACAAAAAGCAGAATCCCCTTCTGTTTTCTAGCATCCATGTGACACTTACAAAATTGATCATGAATTAAGAAACCTCAAGAAATCCCTCTGATGCAGAGATAGTAGAGAACAATCCTTTGTCCCCAGTGTATGTAAAGTTGGACATTCATAACAAAAGTTCAAGTGAAAACAAAACAAAATATTCAAAAACACTGAAAAAATTTCCTGCAGTAATCCAACCATTTGGAGAAATCAACTTGAAAGAGGGAGGAGGAGAGAGAGCCTATGAGCAGGTTCTCGAATTTCAAGAAGTGGCGATAACATCAGAAGCTGAATTTCTCTTGTACTGTATTGCCAAATAGTTTTTGTTTGAATACCTGTAACGGTTCATACTGTATTTGCTGCAACAAAAACCTGACAGCCTTATGGGGGGGGGGGGACCTGACAGTGACTTCCCAGCAGTTCTGTATCAGGAGAGCCCTTAAAAGTGAGCAGGTTCCCCACCTTCCCCAGTGCAGCCTCCCCTATCTGCGTCAGGCAAGCACCAGGCTTGCATAAATCCTTCCTACCTAACTGTAAGGGAAGAGGATCCCATCTTCATCTAATTATAGCGTCCACGAGGAGTCTCTGAGAACGCTCTGGGCCAAAGAGGGATGCCAACTGTCTCCTGATGTTCTTCTGCAGAGGAAACAGGAGATCCCAGAGGGCAGTTACCATGACTCACCTGGAAATCCCAGGATGAACCCCACCAAGCTTGAACTCTCCACCATGTAGTTTGTGTGCCCTGGGTTCCCAGTTCCATCTGAATAGTCCACTTTTTACACCAAATCAACAGAATTTTTGCAGCGATGGGGGCCCCAGCCAGCTTGAAAGTTCCCAGTGGACATGGACAAAGTTCTCCTTTGTGTATCTCAGCATTCCCCTGAGTGCCAAGTGGGGTATTAAGGACATAGTCGAACCCCACTCCAATGACAGGAGCTTAAATTTGATTTTATTAAACAAGAGTAAGCAGCTTGTTCCAAGCTCTGTAGCAAGAGACATAATTTCTAGTGTGGTCTCTGCCACTTACTTGCTGCGTAACTGTTCTCTGGACCTGTTTCCTATGTGTAGAAAGCATGCAGGGAGGTTTGGGGACAACAGAGAGAGTTAAAGCTGCTTTCTAAAATCTATATTTCCTACCTCAGTCACCAGAGAGGAGGAACTTTGATTCCTGAAGCCTCAGAGTGATGAGGATTCTTTGAGTTACAAGAGAAAGCGCAAGCAAAAAAAAAAAAAAAGAAAAATTTGGCTGTGATAACAGACAAGAGCAAGGGCAGATGATGTCATGGCTCTCTCACACTCTCACCTCCACCCCTCAGCTCAGCCCCTCTCTGTGCTGGCTTGCTCTCTCCTCCACACAGCTTCTTGCCTGCATTATGACAGGAGGAAATGGCCAAGGTGCTTCACGCTCACCCCAGCTGGGGAATCCCAAGAAAGAGACCTTCTCTGGCCAGACATTCTTAGACAAAACCCCAGGAATGGACTCTGATTGGCCCAGCTGGGGAGCAGGTGCCCATCCTTTGGCCCAGGTTTTCTCAACAGAGAAGTTATTGGCCTTTGGAGTAGGACCATTCTTTGTTATAGGGCACCATCTGGGCATTGTTGGTGTTTGGCACGCCTGGCCACTAGATGCCAGATGTGCTCCCCATTGTGACAACAACAACAAAATTAAAACTGCCCCCACATTTCCAACTCCAGGGGTGTGGGGTGCAGGGCCACGTTAGGTGGAGAACCACTGCCTTGTATCCCTCTCTGAAGCCAGGGTCTTGGGGCACCATGATTGGCTACACCTTGATCATCTGCCCTCTCCTGTGGGGAGATGTCCGGACTGACGTGACACTGTGTTTGGCAGCCCTGCCAGACCCATATGGCACAGGCCGTTGAGGAGAGTCATTTCCCAGAGCAACTATCATCACCAGGTTCCTATTCCCAAGAGGATGCTGCGCAGACAAGGACCAGCCGCTATTGACTGCCCCATCCTGAGGGGAAAGGGTTAACACCCTCCCCACCAGCCGTCCCCCTCTCCCCAGCCACTTGCGTCCTAAATCCCAGGACTCCAGCGCAAACAGCCCTTACTGTGGCATTCGAGGCCTCCCGATCTCTTTGTTTTTGACCCCTCCACGTGTTCCCCGACTATCCTCTCCAAGAGGGTGGAGGCGCCCCATGGCCGGGGGGGGGGGGGGGCTCGGTGCTGGGAGTCGGCTCAGAAATTGCCAGACTGGACAAGAGCCCAAAGGAAGGTTCTGCGGACTCATCCTATCCAGGGCAAATGCTGTTTCCACACGTGAGCCCATCAGAACGAGGCCACGTGGCATTTCCAGGAAAGAGCAGAGTCCCAGAGTCCCACAGTCCCAGCCATCTTCAGATTCTGAAAAAAAGGTTAGGCGGGTTGTTTCTTGAAGAGCTCCAGCGTCTGTGAGGCGCCGCGGCTGAGCTGAGCTGGACTCTGGGAAGCATCTCACGTGAGCCAAAAGCAAAGGCCAGGACGCATTTTTAGGAGAGATCGAGAGCCTGAGCGCTGACTGGCCAAGCACGGCTGGGCTGGACAGACCACACCAGCATCCCCCGACTCCCCCTGAGTCATCACACCCAGCCCCGGTGACAGCGCTTGACTCCTCCCCCAGGCCCCCTCGACGTAACCCAACCCCTTCCTCATTTCCAGGGAGAAAGTTGAGATGATGCGGTACTTTCCAAAGAAATTTAACTATGAAGCTAAGGGAAATGAAAGAAGAAAACGCAGGAAACCCACCAACCTCATAGAACATGTGTCTGAGCTTCTGGAAAGTTCTGCACCACACCCTATTTTACAGTTCTATTTACAAAGGACTCCATATTATTTCTGAGATGGGTTCCTTCCTCCCAATTCCAACAGAAAGCCAGTGTAGGGTCGGCAGGTGCCTCCTAGGGTTGGGCAGGGAAGGGCAGGTGCCCCTGGAGGGAGCAGACTCCATAAAGCAAGATATCCTTCCACTCACCCTTTCTTCCTTCCTCCCTCAAACATTCCTAGATCACCTGCTCTCGGGCCAACTCTTTTTCCCCCTAGGAGCTCACAGTTTATGGGGGAGATGGCTACAGACAATTAATTACCTGCCCTGGATATTGAAACTCCAGGATGGCTGACCACCTCCTAGTCCTTTCATCATATTTCATCCAAAGAAACAACAGTCTGACTCCCCACTCACATCACCAAAAAAGTCATTTAAGTCTTTATTGAAATGAAAAAGTTTAATGATGCTAGAGGGTTTACATTTAAATCTTCTCTCAAAACGTCTATGCCACCCCATCCTCTTTCCTGGATGTCTTCTTCCCTCAGAGAGGCCCTTGGCCCATTCTAAAGTGTATCCAGCCAGCCTTCTCCCTCTACTTCTCCCGGGGCCCAGAGCTCCGTCACAGCAGCCTGGGAATCTGGCCTGCAAATGTAGACCAGGTCTTGGCAGACTGCCACAGAGGAGCAGAAGGGAAGACTGTTGCTGTTTGTGTCCACCATGATTCAACAGGACAAGTGCAGTAGCGTCTGCCTTCTCTCTGACCACTCTTTCTTCCATCCATCACAAGCACTGTTACCCCCCAGGGTCTGCCCCAAGTCTTCTCCCCCTTGGCTTGTGCTTCTCCCTGGATGGCCTCAAATGCACCCCTGGTTTCCCCTGGCATGGATGTGCTGGTGACTCCTAAATATGTTTCCCTAGAAATTCAGCCTCCTAAGTGCCCAAGTTTCTTCCGTATGTAAACTACCCCTTGGGGGAATCCAGAGTTTGAGAGAGACCTGTGGTTACCTACAAAGCTCTCTTTAGGGCAGCAAAACCATGACTTTTATAAGTTGGTTATTGATGATGTCACTTAGAAATTACCCTGTGTCTTATTTGTTTGTTTGGTTGGTTTTGGGGTTGGGGTTGTTTTTTTTTTTTTTTTTTTTTTTTGGTCTCCTCTTCTTCCTCCCAGCAAGTTCTGGTCTGGGGTAGGGTCAGGATGGACAATGAATAGGCTTTTTGTGTTTCAGACTAGATTAGGCCTCTCCAAAGCATGTCTTTGTAAGATTTCCAGGCCCATCAAAGGATCTGGTTGGATTCCTGGAAAATGGATCCCTGAATTAATTGGGTCATGTGTCCCTTCCACTGTGGCCAGGGAATGACATGTCCAAGTTGGTCTAGGCCTAGGATTACTGCCCATCCCTGAACTGATCATGGTAGCAACTGAGCTGAAATTATGGTATTAGTTTACGCCATTCATGGCCACTCCTAGGGCCTGTCCAAACCACGAGACTGTCCTCCTGTAGGGGAGAGATGGAATAAGTGGAGGTGAGTAAGCAACTAATGTCCCTGGCAAGGTTCCTCTTGAGCAGTGGCTTGAAAACATTTTTTGAACATGATTTATGGTTAACAAATATGTTTTTTTTTTTTTTTTGAGACAGAGTCTCACTCTGTCACCCCGGGTAGAGTGCAGTGGCATCATGGTCATGGTAGCTCACTACAACCTCAAACTCCTGGGCTCAAGCAATCCTCTTGCCTCAGCCTCCCGAGTAATTGGGACTACAGGTGTGCATCACCATACCCAGCTAACTTTTTCTATTTTTGGTAGAGATGGGGTCTCACTCTTGCTCAGGCTGGTATCGAACTCCTGAGCTCAAACAATCCTCCTGCCTTGGCCTCCCAGAGTGCTAGGATGTAAGAAATACATTTTACACTGTGGTGCAGGACAAACACACACACACACACACACACACACACACACATACCGCTAAAATTTTCACAAAATAACACTTACCCCATGCTACATTGCTACTGGGAACACATTCTGATATTTTTGTAATCCTGGCTGCTTGATGAGGTAATGCCCAACTCTCTTTCATTTTTTTAAAAATCCTGGTCTGAACCTACTAAATTGACTTTACAACTCATTAATGGGTCATGACCCACGGTTTTAAAAATGCCATTCTTATGGTTTCATAAATTGCTTGCACCGCTGAAATGGTTGTTAAGATGTGGCATACATTCTCCAGGAATTTGAGAGGGAAGTGTGTAAGGAAATGAAAATTAGGTTAATGGAGGGTCATTAAGCCTATGAGGGGTGCGGGTTGGGGAGGTAAGGGGTGGGGGGGGGTTGGGGAGGTAAGGGGCAGGGGCCGCTTGTCACTAGTGACTCAGAAGAAAGTCCCTGGGGGAAGAGAGTTTTGAGCTCCAAAATGGGACTCCAGGTACAAGCAAGGCAGTCACTAAGACTTTCCCCGTGAATAGATCAGATTTGTGGCTACAGAGGGCGCCACTGGAGTGGCAGCGAGGGCATGTTGTCCAGCTGGGTGCCCCAAGATATCGTGTTCCCACGATTTTTGTTCCCTAGAACCCAACTGACCAGATTTCTTCAAGCCTTTGGCAATGATGGTGAGCAGGCAGATCCTTTTTGGTCATGCTAGAGCCAGGCTAGCCCAAGGACCTACTGTGTGTAGGACACTGTGTATGTTGAGGGGTGGTGGTGAAGATAAGCCATTTACCCATTTATTTAAAGGAATAAGTAAATATATTTTTAGAGAGACATTCCTATGATAAAGAGAAAATTCAGAATAGTGGTTAGGGGGGTGAGTGAGAGAAAAACACAGGAAAGAGCCACAAAGTCACCTTGGACAGTAATGGTGACATTCTACTTTCTAACCTAAGCGGTGGACACGTGGCTGGTTGTTTAGTATTCATTACACATGGAAGATGCATTGTATACACACATTTACACATGTACACATCTATCGGTATGTAGGACAAAAAATATAATAAGCCATGGACCCTATGCTAATGAGCTCACAGACTCAAGTGGAAGGCAGACCTAATCACAACTAATATAGTGAGATCATAAGATATTTAAAGAGGCAATTCATTCTGACTGGTTATATGACCTTGATTAAGTCATTTTATTTCTTGAAGCCTTGTACTTCTGATACATTATATATAGAGATACAAATATAAAAATTGTATATATGCTATATAGGTATATTTTATAATATATAATATGCATGCACATGTATATACATATATATAATAGTAGGGTTATTGTGAGAACCAAATGATATATAATCCATAAGAAAATGTGTGGCAAACTGTGAAACACTGTAAAAAATGTGAGATAATATTCTCACTTTGGGCATTTTTGCAACTGCCTATTTCTTTGGTGAAACTGCCATCTCACACAGTTTTGTGCTCAAGTGGCAGTCTGAAGCAAGCAGGTTGGAAGTGACTGTAAACTCTTCTTAATCTAACATATTTTGTGTTTAGACACTGCCTATTATGGAATAGCTTGTGATTGTCAGAAGAGGAGCGTGGAGCGTAAGAGCCCACGGGATGGCTAGACTTAGGGGGTCTAGGAGTTTGAACCAGTGGGCTACGGGGGGAGGGTAGTGCTGAGAGGAGAGTACTAGGCTTCTCCTCCCCCGGGGGCTCTTTGGGTCCAGTTAGCAGACCTGCACCACCACCTCCACGCAGGGCCCTGGCAGGCGCTGTTCCTTCTAGTGCTCTGGCCTAAGCACAGACTCAGATCTCCCCGCCCCATTCTTGTCAGCCCAAGTGTAAGAAGCAGAGAAACACTGTGGTTTCCGACGCTGCCCGAGTAGGTTCTCTTTCAAGATCACCAGATCCTGTCCTTGCCCTTCTGCTACATGAGACACCTATGACAGCCCAGACAGCCAGCACAGCTTTGCAACCTCCTTGCTCAGGGTCCTGATTTCCTGGCTTCTTGCCATCTGCACGTGAGAGGTTCTGCCTTAAGTTCTCGGAGCCTTGTTCTCAGGAATAAGATGAGAATTTGCTATTAAGACTTGGGAGTCCAGGTTCAAGGACCTTGCAGACACACTGGCTCCTGAGAGTGGGCTGCAAAGCTTCTCCCTCTTGGGACAGGGATATGTTACAGTGACTGGGGGAGACAGGCTCAGGTTGGAGTCAGGTGGCTTACCAGTCGGAATCCCGGATGAACAGGTGGCACACCCAAACAGGGTAATTCGAGGTGAGTTTAGTAAAAGGATGATTTTCAAAAGGGATGGCAGGGTATGGAGAGACAACAAAGGAGAATGCAGAACCCCAAAGGGCTCATCAAAGCACTAGTAGCAGCAGGGCTGTTGCCTGCCCAGGCCTGGACAGAGGAGGGGAGGAAGCGCTACTGTACCTGCGGAGAGAGTCCTATGAAGGGAGGAGCTGAGGTTTTTAGTGGAGGGATGCAGCCGGCCCTTGGAGACCCCAGGGAGAGAGAACTGGGTGACAGTACTGGACCTCACTCTTCTCCCTCCCACCTTGAGCCAGTTGGCTGAACCCAGCTGGAAGCTGAGGGCAAGGGAATCCACTGTCACATTCCAGATGGGTCACGTTGCAGGGCACAGAGCAAGGGGGATGTGGGGAACAAGTGACTCACACAGCCTGGCTGTGACAAGGTGGTCTACAGGGGCTGCACTTGAGTGGCAGAGTCCTACTGTCACATGGGGAACCCAGAGTATACCGGAGATGACAACATCATCAAGAGTCTCCTTGGTGAGATCAACTTCAGAGCACAGGAATTCAGAGGCCGAGAAGGCCACAGGAAGGCAAGGGCACTATGGGATGGAATATGTTCCAGAGACCAGTGGAGACGGAGTCCCAGTTTGGGATCAGATCGTTTTATCGGTCAGAATCCCAGATGGCATGACTTCGATGGCTGAATTCAAGTGCCCAATGTTTAAACCAGGACGAAGTCATATCTTTGTGGAGATATTTTTGGCATGCAAAAATCGAATTCATTTAGCAATTTTACTTACAGCACTGGGTTGAAATTTCCCATCAACTGTTTTCAAGGACATTGAGAAGCACATTTGTAGCAGACACTCCACTGTTTACTTTATTAAGCATCCTTGTATGACTTAATGGAAAGATCCTTGTGCAGTGATTTAAAAGACCTCAGCGTTAGACTTCACTCTGCCTCTAACTCACTGGGTCCTTTAAGTCACTCCATTCTCCTCTCTGGGCCTCAGTCTCCTTCTCTGTAGTGTGAGAGGGTTGGCTGTGGTCTCGAGCTCCCTTCTGATTCTGGCATGCTAAGATGCTAATAAACACTATGGTCAGAACAAGTCATGACATTTTAGCACAGCCAACTTGGCAGTCACTATGTGATCTCATTTTGTAAACCACAATATTGTTTCTTTGAAATCTCTCTTTAAAGTTGCTCCATTTCTCTGATGCAGCAAAGAAGCAAGAGAAAATAATTGCTTTCCAGTGGACTCATGCCCGTGAAAACAAACCCAAGTGTACTGCTACTAAAAAGAATCCGTCTGCCACACTTCCTATTTGTTTGGCTTTGGAGGATTGGACAGAGCAGAACTGAGGAAGGCATGATACACCACACTGAGTCATCACCTGGAATGGCTTCCTTCTCCGAGAGCCTCCCAGAGCCCAGCAGGCAAAGGTGGGGCCTGCTCTCCTCACTTCTCCCTTAGTACACCTCTCCACGAAGGAAGACCTTCTGCTCACTTCCTCATTACAGTTCCTGCCCACCAAGTTCATTGCTTGTTTAAGTTAGGAAAGAAAACAAAAACAAGCCTCTGAATGTTCATTCTTTCCTTGGGTCCTGGCATTAAATCTGACTCACTGGAAGAGGATCTGTTGTCTTTGCCGGCTCGGCTTCTCTCTCCCTTCTTAGCAGGGACAATGGTCCTCACCTCCTTCCTTTAGAGATCTGCTCCTCCCCTGCTCAAACCACGCGGTTGATTCCAATGGGGCTGCCAATCACAGATCCTTGTCCCCTAGTCACGAAGATGATGCTGTTACCTAGGCCTGACCATCCCCCAGCTGCCGAGGTCCAATGAAGAAACTGATAAAAGCACATTCAATCGGCCGAGACTTATGTCCAATAAAACAGGGGGAGGAGAGAGAAGACTTCTTGCTTTGGCAGAGCTGAGCTAAATAAGACAAGCCAGGAGCTTCTGGTGGCCATGCCTCGTGTGCCCTGCCCTTGCTAGGAAGCAGCCATCTCAAGTCCAGCACACAGAACCAGTGATGGAGGGAAAGGGTTGGGACAAGGGAGGAGAAAGACTTGACAATATTGTTTGTTCATCTGGACACAGTGATCCTGATTTCAGACCCACCCTTTGTGCAAGAGCCAATAACTCTCCTGTTTTAGTTATGCTAGTCTTACTTGGGCTTCTGTACCACAACTAAGGAAGCCTTAATGATACAGAAACTGATACCTGCAAATGGACCTTAAAATGTGGAACTGGCTGAGGAGCTGCTTCAGGAGATCTGAGGTCAAGGGTGTCAGGAGGTTGGAATGGGTTAGCTATTTCTTATGCCCTTTAATGAGGCGCTGCCAAAAAGGATGTTTCTGTCGAAACAGGGCTGCTTGAAAGCAGAAGGAAACAGCAGGCAGATAAAAGAGAGGCTCCTTCTACTCGCAGCAGGGTTCCAAGAGTGCAGAGAGTTCAGTGGTCTCTTTCCCTAAAGAATTGCAGAAGCAAGTTCTGTGACAGGGTAGGGGAGTCCTGGGGGAGCTGGAGTAAAGAGGGAGCCCCTCATCTTGAAGCAACAGGCTCAGGGCCCGTGTAGACCTTCCCCATCACTCAGAGCTTCGAGACAGCTGAGGCCAGGAAACTGCATCCCTGGAGAATGGACACTCTTCTAGGCCTGGGGTGAAGAGCAGAGATCCTTCCAGAAAGGAGCCAGTTTACTGCTGCTCAGAGGAGCCCACTCAAGCCCCCCAAGGGGTAGAACCCACAGGAGGACAGAAAGAACTTGCTCCTCTGCTGGCAAAGTGAGTCTTTGCTGTCCTTACCCAGAAGGATGGAGTGTACGTTCTTAGCTGATGACAACTGGAATTGCATCCCCTTTCCCCTTTTCTAGATAGAAATTTGGCAAGCATATACAGGTAGTCTTTGTGATGGAGTTGTTTTATAATAAACCCAACATAAGTTGAAAATATCTTAAGTTGCAAATGCATTTGATACACTTAACCTGCTGAACATCCTACCTAGCTCAGCCTCACCCACCTTAAACATGCTCAGAACACTACATTAGCCTACAGTTTGGGCAAAAGCATCTAACACAAAGCCTATTTTATAATAAAGTGCTGAATATCTCCTGTGATTTATTCAATACAGTGCATCGTAGAGTGTTGGTTGTGTGCACTGGTGATGTACTGGTTGCTGCCGCTGCCCAGCAGCATGAGAGAGTATCATACAACATATCGCTAGCCTGGGCAAAGATCAAAATTCAAAATACAATTTCTACTGAATGCACATCACTTTCACACCATCATAAAGTCTAAAAATCTTAAGTTGAACCATGGTCCAGTGGGGGACTCTCTGCACAGGGTGGTTAAATGCGTCATTCAGTCCCAGGTGGCAGGAGCACGGTATGTCCCTTAGGCTTCTCAACTATATCCTTGTCAAACTACTGCTTTTTGTTTGTTCAACACATATTTATTGAGCACCTACCAAGTGGCAGATACTCTTCTAGGTCCTGGGGACACAATAATGAAGAAAACAAACAAAACAGCCATAAACAAATCTCACCCTTATGGAGCTATCCCCCTTCCAGGAAGTAGCATCATCACCCAGGCAGTTGGCCAGGCCCAAATCCTAGAATCACTCTTTCATAACTGAGACCTTCCTGCAAGGCTCCCCTCCTAAATCCAACCCAAATCTGTGCACTTCTCACCGCCTCCCCTGCTTCCACCAGAGCCCAGGCCATCATCCTCTCCCAGCTAAGTCACTGCAACAGTTTATTAACTGGTCCACTTGTCCCCACAGTCCACTCAGCACACAGAAGTCACAGTGGTCTTTCAAAAACAATAATCAGTTCATATGCTGTTAAACCTCATAGATCTGTGGACAGCAAAAATCTAGAGAGTTCCATCTACCCCCACAATAAAATGAGTGTTAGCCAGAGGAGCTGAATATGTGTTTGTGAGACTCTCTTTGTGTAAATAGTATTGGTTTTGTTTTTCATGACAGTAGAAAGTGTCATAATGATACATCCAGTTATAGAATCTGTTGCTTCAAAAAAATAAAATCAGTTCAAGTATATAAACTACCTCCAGTAGCTTCTCAGAACAAGCAGACATAAAATCCAAACCCCTTACTTTAGTCTGTAAGAACCTAGGTATCCGCAGCTGCCTACTTATCCTCCCTCATCTCCTTCTGTCTCCTCCCATATGTACTGTTGCTCAGCTCCTCCCAGCCTCCTTCTGCTCCTTAGACACACCACGCTGCTCTGCATCTCAAGGCCCTTACGTTGCTCTTCCTCCTTGGAACATTCTTCCCCCTGATCTTTGCAAGCCTGCCTCCTTTCCATTGTTCAAATGCAACAGGATGTTCGATGGGACTTTTCCTGTTGGGGAACTCCAGCTAAATCCCAGAGGTGAGGACAAAGGGGCTCCAAGCATGCCACCTTCTCAAGAGAGCTGCCACCGTGACACCAGAGTCCCCTCCCAGGGCTTACTAAAAGATGTCAGATTTATCCCTACCAGGCTTCCCTCATCCCTCCTTCCCAATCTTCATCATGACCCGTGGGAGGGGGAGAGAGCAGGAGTTAGGGCCAGAATCATCTGCCTTGTGGGGAGTGCAGTGTTTGTGATGAGAGGGGACCCTCCCTGCTAAGCCAACTACTGGGGAGCGTCCAGAGAATCAGCCATTGGGGGTGGGGGAGTTCTGAAAAAAGGGGAAATTAGCATGCTGTTCCCAAGTTGAATATTGTTTTCTAATTTGCCTTGGACTCAGCCCAGTAAGGTAAGAGATAATTGGCATTATTTCAGGGTAAGAATAGGGGCAGAAGGGGAGCTGCCTGTACCCCTACAGTTGCCCTGGCAAGAATGGGAAAATTTCTGGCTGGGCTCAGTGGACATTGCAGAATGAAATTGGGCTCAGGCCCACGGATCCTCCAGAGGACTGGTCAGAATTGAAATGCCACAGTGAGGGTATCAGTGGCCAGCATTAGCCAGAGAAGGAGTGACAGCCAACCCAGGAAGGACTGCAGCTGTGGCCAGCTGAGTAGAGACTCCTGTCCAGTTTCTTCTCCTCCAGTACCTCAAATACACAGGAAGAGCAGGGCCTCGAAGAAGGAAAGGGAGGGATATCTCAGACCCCACACACATTCCTTTCCTGTCTTCGTTTCTGGAAGTCAGGATCCCAGCTCAAGAGTGCGCTGTATAAGGGCAAGGGAAGGGAGATGCGATTCAAATGGAGTTTGAGATTGAAGTCTTAAAGCAGACTGGAATTTCAACGACCAGGAAGTTATGGAATCCGTGTCAGTCCCGGGTCTGTTTGCCCTCACCCTTCTTCACCGATGCCCTTTACCGGGGCCGGGCACCTGATCCCTGCAGGCTGTGCTTCTCGAGCTGCTGGGTCAGCTGACTCCTGGCTGTGTGGTCAAAGGCAGGCACAGGGCCTGAGAACCAGGAGGAAGGGAAGAATCAAGGTATTCATGGTCTACTCTGTCTCCAGTGGGGTTTCTGACTGTGGCTCTTCCTCCTTCATGACTCCAGGCCTTACATGGTCCAACTTTTTCTCTTTGATCCTGGCCTCCAGGCTCTGCTCATACATCCTCTATTTGTCCTTTTTGATAATATCTGGATAGTCTTACTGTCTTCTGCTCAGTTTCTCTGCTTTTCCATCGCCCATGTAACTAATTATCTGCATCCAATTCCCTCTGTTTCAAATACTTCAAGTGCTGTTTGTCTTTTAGATGGACCTTAACTAATACACTTCCCCAGAGGCCTCTTAGGGTCTATGTTATTAGGGACTGTGCTGCAGAGATGGCATAGGTGGGGGAGCAATTGCAGGAAATCAAATAGTTTCATATATATACCTTCATCCAGACATCTTATCCCAAATGTCATCTCTCCAGAAGGGTCTCTCCACGCCAGTGAAGGCAGCACACACCTCTCCCAGCCACATACAACCCCGTTACCTTTGTTTGTCTTCTTTTGGCAATTTTCAGTACCTGAATTCATCTTATCTATTTATTTGTTTGCATGTTTATTATCTATATTTCCCCACTGGAATATAAGATCCTTGAGGGCAGTTACTCTGTCTTTTTCTGTACTCCTATGTGCTCAGTAAATAATTAATAATTGACTGCCCAGGGTCAGGACCTGATTGAGTGGAATGTGTATCCCCCAGAGACCCTTGACTTGCAGCTGGATGTGACAGCTGATGCCACTTTGGTTGCCAACACTTAAGGAGGAGATGAGTGCATTTTTTGCGTGAGAACATTCTTGAAATTGTATACATGGAAGATTGTATGTTTAACACCCGAAGGGTGGGATGTGATGGGCGTCTTTTATTTTCACTTGCCTGTTATTCTTCTTTCTTGTGTAGCATCCTCCTTTCTTTGAGGAACTGCTCCTATCCCACCCATTAAACTGTCTACTTAAGAATGTAAAATTTGGGGAAGTAAGCCTCTTTTTGATACTCTTTTAAATTTCACTTGTGATTAGTAGAATATTCAGATATTTTAATTTTGTTTGCATCAGTTTTGATCATTAGATTTTCATAGCACATTATCCATTATATCTATATTTTAAAATTCATATTGGTAAATTGTATATAGAATCTTTTAATTTTTAAAATGGCTTCTGCATCAGTAGTTTATAGCTTTTGCATCATAGTTTTGTATATGTGTGTTTTTCTTTCTTTTGCTAGAAGTCTGCTTGTCAGACTTGTCAGAGATGTTCTTATTTTTTATTGGTTTTCAAATAATCAGCTCTTTTTTAAAAAATGTATCAATTTTACTATGTTTTGTAAACTTTGGTTAATTCATTTTTGCTTTTTATCTTCATTATTTTTTTTCCTGCTGATAGAAGATCAAAGATGTTAAAATATGTCATACTTACTGTTGCTGCTCCAACTGAAGCCAAAAGCAATATGGAACCAACCACGTGGAGGATGGGGCCCTGATTGGAAACTGACCATAAGGATGGGGAAAGGCTGGACGCCGAGGGGGACTGTAGTTGGTGCCTCCTGTGTCTGCTTCACACCCGTTAGGCCATCTCTGATTTCAGCTGCAGCTGTGAAGGGCAGTCTGACTCACTTCCTGTTGCTGGTGCTCCACCCCAAGACACCTCTTGTCTTTCTCCATTCTGTGCTAGGGCCTTCTCCCAGTGCCAGATAGCTTTCCGGGCTAGCCCAGCTCAGAACTGCAGAGGCGTCCCTACCCTCTGGGCAGCCCTCAACCAATGGGCAGCCAATGAACAAATGCCCCCGCCTCCTGTCCCTCAGGTAGACACTTTGGGTGAATATTCTACACACTTCTCAGGGGTCCTGGAGGAACTGAGTTCCCATTGCTGACAGCAGTGACCTCCATAATATGTCCATCGATGGGATTTTCTTCTTTCTACATTTTTCTCTCCGTATTTCCTCACTCTGGTTTTTTGTAGTCACTGGCATCAAGTCCTCGTCTCAGGCTCTGCTTTGTGCGACACCAGAACACCCATTGCTGCAGTCTGGGAAATGTTTGAGGTGAACGCAGAGTAGGATAAATGGTAAAACTTCTAAGTCAGCTTCTCTCCTGTTTGTGGGGCCGCCTTGAAGAAAGCCGCAGTGCACTGATGAACAGAAACCGCCGAGCTATGCAAGAGCTGGGACGCTGGAGGCCAGGCAGTTTTGCTGTGGGTGTCTAATAAGCATAACGCTATGAGAAGAGGCAAACTTTCTTGAACTATGAGAAACTACTGTGTCATTGATTGGCACAGAGCTGATCAGTGGCAGCTGGGGTGGTCTGGGTGACAGGACCACCAGAACATCTCTTCAAGATCACCCTGACTTCAGCAGAGCTCTCAGAAACACCAGCTCGCCACTTACTACCAATGGAGCATTGACACCATGGGAGTGAATCTGGCCACAGTGGGCATCCCTGAATTCCCTTCTCCCAAAAGGATCCCACAGATAAACAATGACTCAAACTAATTCCTGGGCAAATTTGAAGGAAGAATTGTTGAAGAATCTTTGAGAAAGAAAAAGACAACTTTGTAA
>CM052443.1:102574506-102588816 GCA_028533085.1 Varecia variegata | reverse complement strand
TAAAGTACTTTGTAAACAAGCAAAAAGCCCTATATAAGTGAAAGAAGTTAATATTATTATTTCTCCCGTGTGCTCCAAGAGTCATAGACCATCCAAGCAGGAAGGGAACAGGCCCAGAGAGGTAAAAGGACCCGTGCAAAGTGGCACAGCCAGTCAGGGGACAGCTGGGCCTGGAGCCAGCAGTCTTCTGTTGCCGTCATGGAACAGCAGCTGCCCCCAGGCCCTGCGGACGCCAGTGCCTCCAGAAGGCAGTGGGAACCGTACTTGTTTTTACCTTGAGGTTCACTATTGGAAGGCTGTGTCTCTCTGCTTTCCGCACAACTGTGGAGAGATCTTGCAAATGGGAGGATAAGAACGCTCGGTAGGTGGACAACAGTCCTGCAGCCCGGGCCTGCTGGAAGCACTGAAAATCAGCTCGAATGTCCCCAGAAAATGGCATGTTCAGAGCGACCAAGTGCAGCTGAAAAAAAGTGAGAGAAAACAGAGTACAGTTAGACTCACAGGCAAACTCCATCCCCTGTAAACATCTCACGTCCCTAAAAAGATCCTAGACTTTGTAGGCTGGGAGGCACGTGGAGGTCGTCTTATTCAACCTCTCCTTGACACTGGGATCGCAGTCTCTGCTTGACCTTCTCCACGGAGAGCTATGGTCTCCCAAAGCAGCCTGCTTCAGCTCTCCAAACAGCTCTAAGTGGTAGAAATTTCTCCCTTAGTTGAGAAAAACAAAACAAAACACTGCTTGGACCAAGTAAAGCACTTCAGAGATCTGAATCCAGCCCGCAGGCTGTATGGTTGAGACTTCTGGGTCCACCCCAGCTCAGCTTCCAGCAGGGTCTTGGATCCCAGAGCTTCTCCAAGCCGTCTGCCTGCTGCCCTTTTTTCCATCTCCTGCATGGGCCTGTGGCTGGTCATGTGAGGGGCCCAGAGAAAAGGCATCACAAAGAGAAAGACGTGACATTTATGATGAAGACTACTGGGATAGACCCTTCTGAGAACTAGGTTTCTAATAGTAATTCTAGCCTCATGTCCCTGCCATCTTGGTCAGCAGCCCAAACCAAAGCCATTCCATAGCCTGTTTCTGCGCATATGCTCTCCCCAGACCCAGCTCTCTCGACTGCCCTCTCCCCCAGCCCTTTCTGCCACACCCTCAGGAACGCATTCTATAATCAAGGGACACGCATCCCCTCCTCTTCAATCTAGTCTCAGGGGTAGCTTTTATGTCATCCACTTAGAGCTGGGGAGGGCTACTGTGGGACCTGGGTCCATGCTGCCAAAAAAGGAAACTATTTTTAAATACCTTAAGCCAAAGGACATGAAAGGAGCCTTATGTGGTGAGGCAGGAGGTGGCCAGACCCAAAGGAAGCCTCTGTGTGCTGGCACAGGCCTGCCACGGTGGCCTTCTCCTTCTCAAGCTTCTAGCCGGATGGCCACAGCTGGCCATGTGCTAGTGTCCAGGCTGCCCCACACAGTCCTTGCATGTCTCTGGGCATTGTTCTCCAGGCACCACCCCTCTCCTTCTCTGTCTCCTGCACAGGACAGATGCCCAGCCTGCTGCCTCCCCCACTCTCTCTTTATTCATCCTGGGTTCTGCCTTGACAGAGGTCCAGGTCAAGCAGCACCACCCCCACCTCCCACCTACCCTACCCCTCCCCAGACTGAGGCCTCCCCAACAGGCCTTGCAGGGGCTGGCGTTTTAGGCTCCACATTCCTTCCGTTAGGATGGGAGGGGGCTTCAGCATGCTGCCCACTCACCACCACCACCTGCAGGCCACCAGACTTCTACCTATACTGCATACACACACACACCCTGGCCCTCTGATGCCCCTGCCATTGGCTACACTGCCCCTACCTGGTCTTCCTCCTTCTCATGCATCTGGAGACTCTGACACCTGAGGGAAGAGGCCTGTGGTCTCATCACCCTGCAACCAGTGCACTTCTGGGGCTACATCAAAGGGCATTCAAGAGAGGCCTTCATAGAACGAGGCTTCCCCAATGTCGGCGGCCACCTAAGAAAGGTACAGGGCATGGCCAGGCATGGTGGCTCACGCCTGTCATCCTAGCACTGGAAGGGTGAAGCAGGAGGATCACTTGAGACCAGGAGTTCAAGACCAGCCTGAGCAAGAGCGAGACCCTGTCTCTACAAAAAATAGAAAAATTAGCTGGGCATGGTGGCATACACCTGTAGTCTCAGCTACTCAGGAGGCTGAGGCAAGAGGATCACTTGAGCCCAGGAGTTTGAGGTTGCAGTGAGCTGTGATGACACTACAGCACTCTAGCCTGGGTGATAGAGAGACCCTGTCTCAAATAAATAAATAAATAAATAAAAGGTATGGAGCAAGTGCAGGGTGTCCCCGCCAAGCCTCTAATCCCACCCTCCTCCGCTGCTCCTTTAAGGAGATACAGAGAAATGTCTGGAATTATGGTTGTTTCTGAATGGAGAGATCGGGGGCTTTTGTGCTCTCATGTTTGTAGTTCTCTAATTGCTGGAGCATTTCTATAATGAATGCGTATCACTTTTAGGAAAATGATAATGTTTTAACGATCAAAATGTTAAAATGGCTGTTTTGTGGGTGGTTGTAATTTTGGTAAAATGATAGGTAAGTTACTATTTTCTTCTCCATTCTTTTTATGCATTGTCAAAATTATCTGTAATGAATATATATTACTATTGAATTTACAAAATACTACAAAAACATTCTTTACCTACTGCTCTAACTTCTTCGGGGGCTTTTGAAGGGTTACCTGCGCTCACTTCTCCCTTTCCTCACCTTCCATTTACTCCTCAACCAACTAGAATCTTCTTGGCGACTGAAATGCCGTGCTCTAGTTTCTAAATTTGAAGGATACCTTTTAGTTCTTTTTATGGATTTCCTGGCAGCCTTGGGCACTGCTGGCTACTACCTTGCTTGGCACCTTTCTTCCTCTCTGGCTATGGCTTCCTCGTTTCCTTCTCATATTTCTCTATCAGTTCCCTTTTGTTTTTGCTCTACATAGTCCCATCTCTTTTCACTGCATAGATTCACTTTCAGGGTTCCTACCACCCCTGTGACAACTGCATGGCTCATCTCCAGACCAGATCCCACTGCCAGGTTTTTCCACACCTTCATATCCTATCCCTTCCTGGTAGTCTCCACGCAGGTTTCCTCCGGGCACCTTGGACTCACCATGCCCCAAATGAGTTCCCTCTTGGTGAACAGTGGCAGTGCAGGAAACATGTTTCTGATGTCTGCCACGCCCATGTCTGGTTCTTTGAAAGTGCCCCCACAGTCCTTGCTACAAGGAGTGGCCTTAGGCCTTCAACCTCATTCTCCTGGCTACCCTCGATTGGGCAGGGCGTGGGCAACTGACTCTAGAGAGACTAGATAGACTATCTCTCCCAGGACTCTGAACTGCGCCGGGTAGTATTGGGCTCGGCAGCTGTCAGATCACAGAGCTGGGGCCAGAACCAGGGCCAGGGCAACCCAAAGCTGTGTGCAAGCTCGAGTAACCTATTATGTGTGTCAGGTGGGAAGAAAGACCCTTGCAAAAGATGGTCTGCAGAAATAGTAAAGCAGACTGATGGCATCTTTCTTGCCATTCAACTGAGTTCCATGAGGTTCCTGCAATGATTTGAACAAGACCTTTACTTAAGCTAGCAAAGGAATAGAGTGAGAGTTTCTAATCGATGATCTCTGGAAAGGAAACTGTCACCACTCTATCACCCCTGCAGAAACCTGGGCATCCTTTCTGACCTCTCTCATCCTCACTGCCCCACATCCAGCCAATGATCCAGTTAGTCACTTCTTCCACCTTCGTGTCTCTCCAGTCTGCCTACTTTTCTACACTCTCACTGCTGTGAAAGCACAGGAGCCACCTCACTGGCCTTCGGACCCCTGCTCATGTCCCCTCTGATCCATTTGACACTATAAGGAAGGAAATTTCTGAAATGCCAATCTTATCATACCTTCCTCCTGCTTTACCTACAGTCTCCAGTAGCTCCCCAGCGCCCACAGGAAAAGGTCAAAGTACTCAGATTGGCTTGCAGGCTCTTGTTGACTGGCGCTTGCCCTTGCCCTTGCCGACTTCTGCAAACTAAGCTTCTTCCTCTTCTGCCTTGAGCTTTACTCCTTCGGCCAGACTGAAACACTTGCAGTTATAGGACTGCACAGCGCTTCCCCTTGCCTGCCTCTGTTCCATCTTCCCTCTTTCTCCAACCTGGCTCACTCCTGTACTCAACTATCCTTTAGGTCTTATTTAGAGGTCACCTCCACCAGGTAGACTTCTTTGGCCTTCCTCGTACCCCCAGCACCCCATGTTTGCCTCACCCAAACAACTCGGCACACAATTGTATTGTAAGTCTCTATCTTTTGTTTGCCTCTCTTGCTAGCCCACATGCACCTTGGTGGTAGGGACTGTGTACTAAGCACGGGGCCCAGCACGTAATAGACACACGCTCGGTATTTGCAGAGTCAATGCATAAATCATACTTACAGCAGGCTTCTCATAATTGGCACTTGAAATAGGGTTCAGTGGAGGCTGAGGGTGATGTGGCTGTTATGTAAAAGAGGAAAAGAAAGAGTTCTGAATATGCATTCAATCTGTTCTTCAGATGAGGCTGAGGTGCAAGTGCAAAGTTTCTTTCTTTCTGTTTTTTTTTCCTAGAACTGCTACGTGGTGAGCAGCAAGTGCAGTGTTTCTCGAAAAGATACTTTAAATAGTTTGTCATTGTCTCTGTGACTCTGAACTGTGAAGAGATTCAGGCTTGAATGACAAAGTCATCCTCAGACAGGGAGGGGATGTTCTCAAGACTTTGCAAAAGAGCACTGAACCCAGAAAGCAGAAGACCCGTGTTTAAAAACCAACTCTCACTTAACAGAGATAGCCGCCTCTTCAAAGCCTCAGTTTCCTCATCTATAAAATGGGTACCTGCCTCAAAGGGCTGCCTGGAGGGCTAAAAGAGGGATGTCAGTTGGCCATGTTCTCACAAGGCCGAGAGTGTTAAAAATTAAAGGAATCTTCTCGATTGCTTACGCCAAACAATGATTTCACAGATGAATGAACTGAGGCCAAGAGAGGAGAAGCCACTTGCCCAGGAGGATTCAGCTATTATGGGAACAGCAGGTCACCAGCGACTGGATCCAGTTCTCCCTCCACTTCTGTTGGCACCTAGTAACTTCTGGGTTTTCACCAGATACTAAACCATGCAGAGCTGGCTGTTCCATTGGAGAGCATATGCTGGAGACCAAGGGGGACTCTAGAAACCCCGATGAAGGAAGGAATGAGCCGCAGAGCAGGGAAACTACTCACGTTGCTGGAAAGCGCCGGCGGTGGAGGGCTGTCGGCAGGAATGGGGATCAGTTCTCCCAGCTTTAAGGAAAACAGTACATGGAAATGAAACATCAACTAGAAACTTTGCCTATTTTCAAAGCAGAAAAATGGCATTTACAGGAGTAGGCGATTATTTTTAGAGGATCTTTGGAGGCTGTTTGTTAAAGGAAGTTTAGGAATTACCTGTAATTTTTTCCAGCCATCTCTCACACGAATGAAAAACTCAGTGCTGTCCCTAAGGTAGATGAATGTTCCTTCTATAACCAAATGTGCTTTCTGCAGCATGTCGTCCATGTTGCTGAAGGTTGTGACCTGTCAGATCATTCAAATCCCAAACACCGCTGTTATCCTCAGAGCAAGGGGACAATTTGACAAACTGGCCTCTTTGTACAATCAACTACAAACCACCCCTCATGTTCAATAACAAGGCTTATTGTGCCATATAGAGATGTAGATATTCACCAATAACTAAAGGGCATCCTTTTTCATAAAACAAAAACATGTATTACTTTGAAACACAAATCTAAATTATAATAAATGAATTAAAACAAAAAAGGTAATATTCTGTGGGTACAAAAACATTTAAGAATCGTCAACAGAGTTGTGTTTGTTGGGTCTGGCATTAGCAAAATCACTGGTAAGTGCTGTCTCTTCCATTTTTTGAAGCTGCGTGTGGTCACGACATTGTTAAGTGGTGCCACTTCGTGCTACTCTTTGAGGAATTTCAAATTTATTTCCATTTGGAGTTAGAAATGCAAGCAAGGGAGCAACTATACTTAGGTATTAAATATTTTTTGTCTAGCTGGGTAGTTACAATATCAAATACATGCTAGAAAATGAGGGTCTGTGATTTCTCTGTCTAGAAAGCTGCCAAAGATTAGACAGTCACTTAGCATATCTACCAGCAGATACAGATGCTGCAAAAATCTATTGAGTAGCATCAAATCTCAAAGAAACATCAGCTAAGAGAGTTTTTATTTTTCATTTTCACTGAGAAAGATGATAAAAAATTAATTTTCACTTAGCCTTTAAGATAATGGCTTTGTGCATCAAAATGGCTTAGCAGTCTCCCCAAAGGACCAAATATCAAAATTCTATGACTGGCTGGACAGTTCTCTCTTTTGGCAGCCAAATTTTCCGACTAAAATCCAGCAAAGATCGAAGAGCATTCTACTCCTGACATCCTTGTGAGGTATTTGTCTGTCTTTTGTGCATTCTAATGATCCTGGTGGGCCGTACCTTGTTCCCAAGTGATGCAGAGTAACAAATGTACAAGAGATATCCTTTGCCAGAAGAGAGAAGGCTGAACTACCCAGGGTAAATATGACCAGCACAAGGACCTGCTGTGATACTGTTTACACTCTTGGGCTTAAGGTTTTTGATATAATATTATATGATTGGTTTTTGTTATAGCTTAGTCAGTTAAGGATTTGAAGGGTGGAACTTAACAAATTATTTTGTTTCTCGTATAATAACAGGTGACACGTATTAAGTCATCTGACATCTATAATAAATTCCCTCTACTCTTTGTGGAATTGCACCAATTCTACTGTCATGGAGGCTAATCCCAAAAAGGTTCCAGGCGCTAAACGCTATAGCCAGAGTTTTAAGTAAATCCATCCAAAATGGAATGATGAATACACATTGATAATGACACTGACCAAGTTTCTGGATCCGGGAAGCCCTGGCTGTCCTGGAGGGCCAGGTGGGCCTGGAAGGGCCACAGCTAAGACAAAGCAGAAAAGAGAAGTTACAAAGAACTGCCCTCTCTGAAAGATGCCTCAGGTGTCAGCCGGTCACCTGAGCAAAGTGTTTATAACTCCACTCACAGTGCTACAAAGCACCCCAACTTGCGGCTGCATCTTGGGTGGTCTGGACCCAGCATGTGACTTAGGCCATATGGACTGGTTTGAGGACGAGCTGGGATTCTTTGACGGTCACCCTGCAACAAGCCATGCCTAAGACTTTTCAGTGTTCTAAGTGAATCAATTCCTTTTGTTGTTGTGGTTTGTGAAAGCCAGTTTGAGTTTTTTGTCACTTACATCTAAAAATATCCTGACTCATACAACTTACTTCACCCAAGAGACAAGCATGTGACTACCAAACAGAGGAGGCAAGCCCAGAAAGAGGAAGAGAAGGCGCTAGGCAGTGGGAGGGGCCAGAGTGGTGCAGGCACAGCAGCCCTGGCCCTGGGGCCAGAGACATGGACTCTCAAGTCCCCGGCTTGTCAATTCTCTGTTATGTGGTCTGGAGGAAACAGCAGGCCCTCTGAACCTGTTTCCTCATCTGCAAAATGTAAATAGGCATTCTTCCTCACTGGGCTGTAGTGAGAACTTACTGCTTTGCAAATTGTACAACATTCAACCAGCTCTTAGCTTTTGAAGAGTCACCGTGCCCTTAAAAATCAGAAAAAGGCTATTGCCCTCTTCCCTTGACAAATGCACACACTCCATTCTATGAAAAATGTTAGTGGGCTGACAGATCCCTGAGGTATATGCTTGCACTGTTTAGCAGTCCATGATTCCCTGATCGAAAAGCCCTTATCCTAGGCAAACATAAAGAAGGGTATTACAACTATTCCGTTGTTCTTCTTCTATCTCTATAATCCCCTGTCCCCTGCCCTCAGATCTGCAAAGCTCTTGGCAGAGTTAAGGATGTTCTTACAAGTTCCAGTAAAATGATACAATTCTTTAGGTTGCAAGTCTTCGGTTCTAACATAGGACTTGGTAAATAAACATCTAGTGGATAGAGGGGCAGAGGACTTGGACTTAGATCCCAGCCATGCCTCCTATGAGCATTAGTGACCTTGGGAAAGTCTGTTAACCTCTGTGAGCTTCAGGGTCTTCATCCATGAGATGGATTTTATGATGATATCCATTTCCTCTCCCTCCCAGGGTTGCTGTGAAGATGACATGGGCTAACAGCTATGAACGTGTTTTGTGAACTGTGACTTGCTGCCATACATTATGTGAGGGATGATGCTTGTTCAACGCAGCAAGGCATCCTGGGCCCCCCTCGTGCAGTGCTGCCATGAACGACAGATCCTCTGCATCCTGCACTCACCGTGTGTCGTGCCTCCACCTCCTGCCACCCTACTCCTCCCTCAAGGTCGCGGGGCACCTCTGATTTCATCCACCCAGCCCCTTCTTCCTTTGCAGGACCAGTACCCTCATCATCTTCTTCTCTGAGGATCTTCCCCTTCACCTCTGCAACCATTTGGTTCCAGAAAGAGCTACCACGTTCTCATGCGATCCTACCTTCTGGCCACAAGTGATCCGTCCAAGGTTGGGAACCTGGCCCAACACAGGCCAGTCAGAATCCTTCCCAGGGACTTGCCCCACTCCAGGACTTTTCAGACTACAACTGAGAAAGAACTTCAAGACTTTGAGCTGACAGTAGAAACTGTAAGTTGTCAGTAACCATATTTCCCACCATGCAGAAGATGTGGTCTGTGGTGAGGCAGCATGAAACTGGCGTATAGAGAGAAGCTGAGAAAAAGATGGCTGGGGAGTCCTGGCAGGGGGGAGTCCTTGGTTCCGGCTGTTCCTGAGGTCCAGCTGCATGTCCCCCCTTCCCATGAGTTGATTGTCCACTCCCTCCTTCATGTCCAGTGCATTTCCCTTTGAGTTACTTTGAGTTATGTTCTGGTCACTTCCAGCCAAAGATTCAAGGCTAAGCCAGGTGCTGTGGCTCATGCCTGTCATCCAAACACTTTGGGACGCCAAGGTGACAGGATCACTTGAGGCCAAGAGTTAGAGACCAGCCTGGGCAACATGGTGAGACCCCGTTTCCACAATAAATTTTAAAAATTATCCAGGCGTGGCTAACAGCTTTAGCTGTAGTCCTAGCTACTTGGGAGGCTGAGGCACAAGGATTGCTTGAGCCCAGGAGATCGAGGCTACAGTGAGCTATGATTGTGTCACTGTGCTCCAGCCTGGGTGAAGAGCGAGACCCTATTTCCTAAAAAAAAAAAAAAAAAGAGAGAGAGAGAGAATGAAAGAGGTCCAAGCCTAAGTCAAAGCCCCAGTCCCAAAGTCACTTCCCTTGTAAAGCTCTCCCTGAGCCCCCGAGTCTGCAGGTCTCTTCCTAGGTGTGCTTCCACCATACCTGGCTCATGCCAATCCGAACAGCAAAAAAGCATGCAGTTATGCTATCATTGCTACTATCAATACTACTGTCTTCCACCATCGGCATAGTGGAAATAATGCAGGCTTTTGAGCTATACTGATCCGGGTCCTAATCTTGTTGGTGTCACTTATTAGCTGTGTGAGCTTGGAAAGGTTCCTAATGTCTCTGGGTCTCACTTTCCTCACCTGTAAAATGGAGATGCTGATACTTTTCTTGAAGGGTTGTTGTGAGAATTCAATAAAATACTGTAGTAAAATGATTAGCAAAATGCCTGGCACTTGATAAATGCTCAATAAATGAAGGTTTTTAAAATTTCACCCATTTTGCATTTGAGGAAGTGAGGCTCCAAGGGGTGAATAGATTTTTGCATAGAGAGTTACAATCAATGCTGGTCCTTAAAAGGGGTTCTTAAGTCCCTAAGGCACTGACAAAGCAGCAAGAAAGTTTCCACCCACACAAGAAAACATGCACAACACCATTAGTCATCAGGGAAATGCAAACCCAAACCACAACGAGATACCACTTCACATGAACCCATTAGGATGGCTGAAAAAAAAAAGATAAAATAAAGATAATAATCTTGGTGAAGATGAAGAGAAACTGGAACCCTCATACACCACTGGTAGGAATGCATAATTCTTTGGCTTCTTTGGAAAACAGTTTGTCAGTTCCTCAAAAAGTTAAACACAGAGTTACCATGTGAGGTAACTGTATGTTTCGCTCCCAAGTATATACCCAAGAGAGCTAAAAACATACGTTCATACGAAAACTTGAACACAAATGTTCATAGCAGCGTTATTCATATAGTCAAAAAGTAGAAACAACCCAATGTTCATGAACAGATTAATGCATAGACAAAATGTACATCCATACAATGAAACATTATTCGGCCATAAATAAAAAGAAGTACTGATACATGCTACGACACGGATGCACCTTGGAAACACTTTGCCAAGTGACAGAGGCCAGCAAAAAAGGGCCAGATATTATATGATTCCATTTACATGAAACGTCCAGAATAGGCAAATCCAGGGGCAGAAAGTAGGTTAGCGGTTGCTGAGATCTGGGGAGGACTGGGGAAGAGTGGAAAGGGGGTGACTGCTAATGGGACAAAATTTCTGGTGTGATGAAAATGTTCTAGAATTAGACAGTGGTGATGGCTGTATGACCTTGTGAATATATTAAAAACTACTGAATTGTACACTTTAAATGGGTTAATTTTATGATGCATAAATTATATCTCAATTAAAAAAAAGAAAAGCAGTAAAGCTGCATCCCGGCAGCAGCCCTCTGTTAGACAGCGTGGCCGTGACACACCGCCCAGATGCGGTGACCCCGGGCACACTAGTAGGGGCAGTGGGAATGAGGGCACTGCTCACAGAACTCACCTGCTCCCAGGATAGCTGGAGGTCCTGGTGGCCCTGGGGGTCCTGGTGGCCCAGGGGCACCAGGTCTTCCAAAGCCAGGTGGCCCAGGCAGGCCAGGTGCACCTGGGGGTCCTTGGGGCCCGATGACAGTCTCCCCTTTCTGGCCCTGTCAAGGCAAGCGCACAGTAAGAGTAGAGAAAGCACCATTCATCACCAGAAGACTCAACTATTCTTTTCACGGGGACATCTGTAAGAAGGCAATAAATGCCAGCTATTGTTATTATTAGACTCAATCTTGGCACAATTCAAGGGGGAGTAAGGCCTCAAGGGCAGCAGCCCCGTCATTATGTTGAATGAGGCTACAGAGAACCCCAGCAAGCCCTGGAGTCAGAAGGGACCCTGGGGATCATCTGGTCTAGACTTTGTACTTTACAGGTGAAGAAACTAAGGCCTAGAGAGGGAAAAGACCTGCCCAAGACGACAAAGCAAAAGAGAGGCCCAGCAAGAAGTAGAGCCCTGATCCTGCCTTTGCTGGTTCTACCCTCATGGTGAGCTCTGGACCCCAAAGGTCAATGATCCGGCCATATACTCGTTGGGTCTCAGCCTAGGAAGACCAAGCCTATTTAGGGGTGTCTTCTTTGGTAAAATTTCAGAAGAATCAAATAGCCCCTCTAAAAATATCTCCCTCACCTTCCATTCTGCCTCCATTATCTGATGTGCTTACCATTAATGACACTCTGTGTTGAGCGAATTTTCCACCATTTGCGTGAATAAGGCAGTGTGCTTAGTGGCCTGGAAGTTACCTAACTGCACATAGCCTTGTCCACCTCACTTCCCTCCCCGTCGATCATGGGGAGAGCTAGCCGATCCCCAAGTCCTGCCTCCAGCTCAGAGTACAACGACTAACCCTCAGCTCCTCAACTGCCTAGTCCTTCTGGGGGCTTCAGGGACAGCCACAAGCCCGCGGGGAAGATGGCTTGGAGGGGCTACTACTCACAGCCAGGCCTGGGTTTCCGGGCAGCCCTGGAGGCCCAGACACAAAGAAGTTGTCATTAGAGTCTCCTTTTTCTCCTTTGAACCCCCTGTCTCCATTCTCCCCCTGGAAGCAGAGCACATGGGAATATTTCAGTAGGAGTGGGATGAACTTGGTCTCGGACATAAAGCTAAGGCATTGGAAACACAGGCCACATGTTTAGTAGAGAAATACTCACCTTCAAGCTATTCAGAAAATGTCTCAGGTAAGCCGGATCAACCGCAGGACCTGAAAAAGAAATACTTCTTAAAATTCACGATCATAGTTTCAGAAATTTAAAAACACAAGTCTCCAAGTTGGCAACCATGGTTATTTCCTAGTGGACGTGACCTTGCACTGGGTTAGCTCACAGGGTCAGCACTGGGCTCAGAGGCAGAAACCAGTCGTGGTCTGGGCCCAGCAACCCAGACACTGTGGGGTCCTAGGGGGGTCCCCAGCCCTCTTTGGGCCTCATTTCGCACATGAAATAAGAACGATTGGAAGTTCTGGTCGCTCTTGCCAATGCTCCATCTTGGACACGCCGGGCGCGTGACTGGGTCTTGCTGGACCTCAGTGGAGTCGCGGTCAGGGCGGTAACGTGATTAGTCTCTCTCTCCGGCTCAGCTGCACGTCTCAGGAGCAAAAGTCAAAGTCAAGATCTAGCACAAGGGCTGGCGTACCTGGTGGTCCCTGGGCCCCCTGATCGCCTTTTTCTCCTTTTGTGCCGGGAAGACCCCAGGATCCTTTTTCCCCTTTAACACCTGCCACCAAACACATACATTACAAAAAAAAAAAAAAAAAAACAGTGAAAAATGACCTTCATTTTACATAAAACCCTACTGAGACAAGTTTTCAAACTGAGCTCCTTTAGCAAAGTCTATACTCAAACAAACAAAGGCTTACTGAGAATTCAGCGGGTATAAAATCCTTTGCTAAATGATGAATAGGGCAGAGGCAGATGCATTAGATACATTCCTGACCTTGAGAAGCTCGGTTTGTTGGGGAGACAGACACAGCTCACAGCACGCAAGGCATGAAATATGTGCTGTCGTTGAGGCGCTGGCAGAGCACCGGGGGGCCCAGCAGGGGCCACGACGGACTTTCGCTTGGGCGTTGCCATGGGTGTGGACTGAGGCTCCGCACCAGCTCAATCTCCCTGTCTCATCTCACTGAGGCCTGTGCAGCACGGTGGCACGTGGGGAGGAGAGGGACCTCCCAGGAGTGCCTGCACAGGACAACTAAGGGTGCTAAGTACCTCACTTGCAACGTGGGGAGAACGCCCACTGTGTGGTGATGCACCTCCGTGCAGGACTGGTGGGATCACCGTCTCTGCAGGACTGGTCTCCACCCAGTCTTTATATAGCAGGCGGCCCGGAAGGGAGCCCTTCAGGAGATCAGTGTTTGGGAAGGGAAGCGGTCCCCTTTCCCCACCTCCATGGGTGGGATGGACACGAGGCCTTTGAGTTCCTGGTTTCAGAGAGGTGTGGCAGATCAACCCACCAATGCCCTCGAGCCTAGAGTCAGGTCACAAAGCGCAGATGAGGTTTGGGGGCTCCGGCTTCCCCAGTGTGGGGGAAGGAATGTGAGCATCAGAGGCATGATGGTGCCAGCTGGGGGTCAGCAGGGAGATGCAGCCACATCTCACCAGTGCTGGGGGAGCAGCTTGGGACCGAGGACCTGGGCAGTGGACCCACACCGAGACCACAGGCAGCGGTGCTCAGAGAGGAAGACGATGAGCTCCCCACCACCGGCGAGAGCGGTAGTGAAGACCCACAAGCCAGTAGGAGGAAGACCAGCTCACCAACAGCCGGCAGATCTGAAAGGTCTGTTCCCTCCCCCTCCTTCCAGAGGAGCCCCTCAGGGCAGGGGAACAACTGGGACACTGAGAAACCAAATCCTCCCCTAGGGCCACCTTGCACTGGGGTAAGGAGAGTCTTGAACTGAATCTGAGCAGGGGGTGTAGAAACACCCTGGACTTGGTAACCGGAAGTGACAGAAAAACCATGGGGCCAGACACCATCAGGGAGACCATCCCCTGGCAGGCCAGGGTAGCACAGTGAGCTGGAGGTGAGTATGGGGAGAAGAAGCCTTCCCCCCATGTAAGCCCCAAGCGTCTGGACTCCTCGATCGAAAAGGGGATACATGGTGTGGCAGGGAGTGTGGGGATGGAGGGACCAGAGTGCCTGCTCACCTGCAGGCCCCTGTCCCCCAGCCTGTCCCTCTCTCATGTGCCTAGAAAAGCTCCTACATGTGGCCATGAACATGCTGGTGTTTCCTAATTGAACACTCAGAGCCAGCACTTCTCACACTTACTGTGCACACAGCTCACCTGCAAGATTGTTAAAATGCAGGTTCTGATGCAACAGGACTAGGGAGGAGGGTGGGGCCCGAAGTTCTGCATTTCTAATGGGCTCGCAGGAGATGCTGATGCTGACTGGTCCAGGGACACTTTGAGGCAAGAGTCTTCTAAGCTCCCACAGCCCTTCCCTGGATTAG
>CM052443.1:102541496-102574406 GCA_028533085.1 Varecia variegata | reverse complement strand
AGTCAGACCTTCCTGACCACCTAGTCTGTGCCCAGCACTGGGCAAATGAAAACCACCTTCCTCAGAGCTACTAGGGTGAGGCGACGTCCCAGAGAAACACCCAGTAGAGGAGGGAGTGTGTACCGTGAAAGGTGATGAGCTCTGGATTCCCAGGATGAGTGGTGCCAACCTGGAAAGAGAGGAAGGCGTGTCAGACACGGTCAACCCTGCCCTGGCGTTTGCAGGCACAGGCAGCCACTGTGTCGCAGGCATGTGGCAGAAGAGGTGACGCCATGGGGTCAGGCCTTCCTTTGGCTCTGCAATCCCCGAAACCCTGAGCCCCCAGTAGCCCCGAAGGCACAGACATCCCAGGCTTTCCACTGGGAGGCCCGTCACACAGCGGGGCCAGGGGAGACAGAACTGAGACCTACTGGCCAACAGACTCAGCGGATGGGAAGCCCAAAGCTTTAAGACAACAAACCGTGGCAGTGTTGGTTTGGCCAAGTATGAGCATTCCTGGCATTTTTTCTTATCACTGAGGACGGATTCATGCGAGAGGTCAGGCATCCCAGCCAGCGGCGTGCCCAGCCTCGGAGCTGGCCGCGCCGTCAGCTTTGCTGTGTCCAAAGACGAGTGTAATGAACAGGAACTAACAGCAGGGGTAATCAGTGAAGGGGGCTATCATTAGGTTGCGGGGGCTATTCCAGACTCCCCATTAAGTGTCAGGGGTCTGGGGTCCAAGCTTTTTTATATAATATTCCTTCCAAGTTCTTTCCCAGATAGCTGCATTTCCTTATCTATTGAGACAAAGCCACCTGCAACCTGGCTTTTTCCCAGTTGATAGGTGGAATCTGAGTGGTCCATCTGGCGCTAGGATCCTTCCATGCTTACAGTGGAGGGTCGCAAGCTGCTCAGGGGTCACTAAGAGGAGATGGGAGGTGGGGAGGGAATCTTCCAGGAAAAACACTTCTAAGTTAAGGATGAAGGCTGCAGCGCCAAGCCGCCATCTTTTAGTTATGCTGATAAAGTTCTTCCATGGCAGGCGCGAGCTGTAAATTGTTCGGGTGCTGGGAAGGGCTGAAACTGGAGGGGGCTCGTGGAATGCTGGATGTGAGAGGAAGGATTTCTGTTTCAAAATGTCCATTTTGAGAGCAAGTCAGGAAATGCCCAAGGCCCAGCTCCCACGGTGTCCAGCCAGGCAACACGCAGTCAGTAACTCACCAAAAATGCTCTGAGCCCACCTTTAGCTTCTTTTATGCAACTCCATGGGCCCCACAGGCCCTGGTTACTGCAAGGGTCCTAGCACGGGTCAGGGCTAGTAACTGCACTAGCATTTTTATAGCCCTTTAAAGCCCTTGAGTGCTGTCCCATGGTTGGCCCATATGAAGCCTGAAATCATGTTACTTGGGGAAGACTTCTGGCAATAGCCCACAGTGGCACCTGGAGCCAGCCCTTTCCCTGTCTGGGCTGTGGTCTCTTCTGTACCATAAGGAGGAGGGATGCAGCAACCACTCAGGAGGGCCCTCCAGCCAGCTCTGATAGTCCATGTTTCTCTCCAGGGCACAGCCAGCAGGCCCTTTAGTGACCTTACAGAGGCGGGTCCTGCCCTAGGCCTTCCAGGCCAGAGCTCCCAGGCTCTGGGCTGCAGGCTTGGATGCCTCAGAGTTTAGACCTGGACAGATGTCTGGGAAAACACGCAGCCAAACTGCATCACTTTGAAGCCTCTGACCCAAGCCTCATCATCACCTCCAACAGCCATCAATTACGGACCCACTTCAGGGAAGATTTCTAAATTGTAACGTACGAGCTCCCGAGAGCAGAGACCACGCCTGTCTAGCTCACCCCTGTGTCTCCAGGGCCCAGCAGTGGCACTTGGTGAGTGCTCAGTAAATATTTGTTGAATGAATGAGACAACGATTATGCACGGTTTTGTGACTAACGCCTGTGCACGGGGCTCACCCTCCTCGGGTTTCCGGACAGAAACGAGAGTCTTGTAACACGGGTGAGACCCCAGGGACGGTGCTGCTGACTGGCGGGGGGACCAGGCCAGTGCCTGACCTCTCGGAATCGCAGTCTGCCCTGCTGCCTAGTGGTCAGGAGACGTGAGCTGTGGTTCTAGTTCGGGCACGTCCCGCGACCTTGGACAAGCAAGTGAGCTTCTCTGAGTCACAGTTTGTTTCCTTATTATAAAGTGGCAGAGAGAACCCCTGCCTGTAGGAGTTGCGTGCTGTGCAGTAACATGATCTTTGGGAAAGGACAGAACACAGCTACAGATTTTAGCCCCAAGTTCCCAATGCAAAGACCACGGGTTGGCATTGCTTTTGTTCCATCTATATTTTTTAAGGGGTCTATTTTTGCTAATTTTATTCTGCTCCAAACATGAAGTTCATATGGTCACAAAAGACAGTGATTTTTTATTATCTTAAAAGAAGAACCCTGCCAGTGTGTGCACCCTTGCAAGATCCAGTATATTTCGTTGCCACGATCTGTTATCTAGAAGCTTCTAGTCACTTAAGGATCTAGATGCAGGTGACAGAGACATGAGAGAGGACATTCACTGATAGAAGTGGCCCAAGACAAAGGCTGATCTTTTTCTCCGAGGTGCTATCGATGCCAAAGCCTGCTCTTTAAGGCAGTGACTGCTACTTACTGGTGTTTTGCAGTGTGGCCGGACAGGAATTGGGAAAACGGCCTGTGGGTGGTGAGAACAAGAGAGGTGAGGCTATCAGGACCCTGACTCCAGCTTAGGCCAGCCCCTGCCTGACCCCCCAAGCAGGTCTCCCCACCCATCCCAGCTTACTCCTTTGATGTTGATCACTGCCCCAGGTGGTCCAGGGGGGCCTGGAGGACCAGGTAAGCCAGGTGGGCCCTAAAGAGAGAAAAGAAAGGCCATTCCTGAGTTCAGGTTGTCATGAGTGCAGGGGCAGCTGCAGGATACTTTCTCCGGGGTCTGGGAACACAGCAAGAAAGGGAGGGTCCTCTGAAGCCACTTCTCCTGTGGGTGGGGCCCGTCCTTTCCACAGGGCACGTCTACACTCCTGACCTCACTGCATTTTCACAACAAACCATGGAAGAGACAGCAGAACAACAGGTATTGTCTCTGGTCAACACATGCAGATAACAAGGCCAAGAGAGGGGAACTGACTTGCTCAAGGCCACACAGCAATTTAGGGCAGAACTGAGATTGCAACCCAGATTCTGACTCCTGGAGCAGTGCTTAGTTGATATGGAGCCTACAGCCTGTCCATCAGCAAATCTCTAGTGCAAAGGGGGCTTAGGTGGGGGATGTCCCCCCACCCATGATAGGGTGCCCAGGGGAGTGCCTCAGCAATGCAAAATTAAATGCAAAACTCTTGTTAGATAGCAGAGTCATTTCAAAACCAAGTCAGTCTGGCCTTAACACCATGCACCATTTTCTCCTTCAAGCCCAGAGGCCTCACAGCAGGAGATGGGAGGCTCTGAGGGGCAGGCGTGAGGAGTTGAGCCTGTGCAGAAGCCGTGCTGACCACTCTCAATGACAGCATCGGTGTCTGGCTTACCTACCATGCGCAGTGGGCTTGGTGAGTGGGAGACCCCTAATGCTTCGGTAAAATTGGATTTCTGGATTTCTGGGCACACAAAGCAGAGATAGGGTGACACGAACAGAAGCAGCAATGGGCTTAGAACTGTGTTTGCATCTTGCTTTGGTGCTTATTAGCTAGCAGACCTTTGGTGGGTGTCTTGACTTTAACCGGCACCAGTTCCTCTTATGTCTCGTGTGATAGTTATCACAAAGGCTAAGTGAAATATTGTCCTTAAAAGCACTTTGCATAGTGTCTGGTATGCAGCAGTTGCTCAATCAACACTAGCTTCCTTCTCCTGGACCTGCTGATGCTCCAGTGTTTGCCACCTTGTGAGGCCCTGCCTAAGTAGCTGAGCTGCCCTTGACATTGACTCACAGCACGGACTGAGCCCCTAGTGATGTGAGCAATCTCTGGGACTTCGTAAAGGAGGGAAAGTCAGAAGCCCTGGGGTATGGAAGCACATTTCGTGAGCATGCCCAGGACACTTTCTCCCTGTCTCCCCTGGGATCCGAGTGAGGAAGCCTATGCTCCCCTAAGGTGCTATGGGTGACAGGGACCCTCCTAAGAATGACCCGGAGGACGGGGCTGGGTGGGAGGACTTTTGGAGGTGGTGGTGGAGGAAGAACAACATTCCCGAGCAGTAGTCTGCAAGTTCACCGGACCTGGCACTCTCTCACCCACCCCCTGAACACCAGCCTCCAGCTCCATCCCCGGGGGACTCACCGGCATCATGACCCCTCGATCTCCTTTGGCACCTTTGGGGCCATTCAGTCCTGGTCGACCCTGGAACCCACAGGAGACACCTTAGTAAACCCACTACCCACAAGGCAGCCTGGCCCACATGTCCTCTCCTTCCATCCTAAGGAACACTGATACCTACAGGTCGTCCGGGGAGGCCAAGTTCTCCTTTGTGTCCCGGTGGTCCTTTGGGCCCCTACGGGCAAAACAAACACTAGATCAGAAACTCTGGGTTCAGGGAGATGGGAGTGTCAGCCTGCTTCTGTGGGCAGTGGTGACAGTGAACCACCAACAGAAGGAAGGGGGCAAGGAGCAAGGACAGTACCCACCTACCTGGCTCCTTGTCTCCAGCCTCTGTGCTCTCAGCCAGAAGCACCTGCTCAGCCCCACACCACGTCCTGCTTTCCTGCAGGCTCCAGCCCACCCCAGACTCTGGACCCAGACCCTCAAAGTCAGGGCTCACCAAGGAGCAAGAGATCAGAAGCCCAAAGCCTCAGCTCCCTGGTAGCTGGGTGCTGGCTGGCCCAGAACATGACCCTCTGCCCTAGGTACCAGGGCTCAGGGCTCACAACATCCCGCATTGTAAACAATGCAGCCCTGGCTCACCCCTCAGGCCAGCCCTGCCTAATAACTCGCTCCGGGATTTGCTTCCTGCCTTGCTCTAACCTGTCCCTAGGGACTCTATCTCAGCTGGCTTTCCGGCTTCGCATGCTTCTAGAGCTACTGTTCTGGTCCAACATCCTTCAGCAACCCTCCTGCCCTCTGGCTCTGGGATGCAGACCACTTGGCTGACAATGCCACGGATGATATATCTCTTCCTAGAACATGTTCTGCTCCTGGCCTGCACCCTCCCACTCCTGTTGCTGGTCTGCCCTGTCTCCTGGAGGAATGAATGGTTTAAGCCTGGGGCCCTCCAAGGTGCTTCTTCCAGTTACCATTATTTGCCCTGAAAAATGGCAAATAAAAACTGAGTTGAAACAGGTTTGGTGTGTAAAGCGCCCAGTCCATATTGCTCTTAGGGAAAGAGAAGCAAAGGTGGAAGGAGCTAACAGGGCATGGGCCACTTGGTCATTATGTTCCAGTGCAACACGTCCCAAACGTCAATGCATGAGAATCACCTGGATCTTGTTCAAATGGAGACCCAGTGCGTCTGAGGTGGGGCCGAAGGTTCTGCATTTCTAAGAAGCTCCCAAGTGAGGTCAGTGATGCTGGTCCATGGACCATACTTTGAGTAACAAGACTTCAGTGAATTTGAAAAGGAGTTGTAAGCTATACTAGTCACCAGGGCCACAGCTAGCCCATATGGCACCTGTATGCAAATTAGCAGAAGGTGCCTCTCACTGTCTGTGTTTGGCAAGCTGTGCACAAGCTGGGCCTCGCTGGGAACAACCACTATGGCATCTGCAGCAGCCTGCTAGCTACTTGTATTTTCCACAATATTGGGGGTTAGGAAGTAGTTAACCAGCAGTTAACACAAGACTCCCCCAGTCTGTCTTAGCCCCCAGCTACCCCACTCCAGGTGTCCGTTCTGTGGTCCCTTAAATCCATCCTGACTTAAGGTCCCCTAAGTCCATCCTGACTGAAAGGACCAAAGGCCTCAGAAGGTCTTTTGAAGGACACACATTGGCGGTTATGGGCCATTCACCAAGTATGCGTGTCTGTTACAGAAACGTGAGGTCCTTTCTCCCCAGGCCTGAGATCAGCTGTAACCACGCAAACCCCATGTACAAGTCTATCAAGGGCAGCTTGCTCACTGGAGGCAGCGGGGTGTGGGGGAAAGAGCCTGGACCTAGAGTCTGACAGGCTGGCCTCAAGTCCCCACTCTGCCACTTAAGCTGTGTGACAGCAGGCAGGCTATTTAACCTCTTCGAGACCTGGTTTCCTCATCTACAAAACAAGGGTTCCGATATTTACCTCTTAGGATTGTGAGGATGAAATGAGAGGAAATCTGTGAAGTTTCAGAAGTGTCCGATCCTTAGTAGAGCTTCTACCCCTGAACTTGCTCTGTTCTTCGGGGGCAGTGGAGGGAAATATAGGGCAGGGAAGTTTAGGGTTTACCCTTGAGATAAATGGGCTATTCAAAAGCCCAGCTGGGTTATAGATTACTAGAACTGTAAGGCCAGAAGGGCCCTAATACCATCTAGTATTAATCCAGTCCCTTCAACACACAGACGGGAACACCGAAGCCCAGGGAGAGAAGAGGGCTTGCTCAAGGTCTCACAGCCAATGAGTAGCAGATTCAGGACTAGAATCCAAAAGGTCTAGAGAGGTTTTGTGGGGTTCCTCTGAGGGGCTCCCTGGGCAGCTGGCAATCTTTAGCTGACAAGGACTGCAGGGTAACTGTGAGTGCTCACCACCACCTGGCTCTCCCCTCCTTCCTGGACACACAGAGTAACTACATTCTAGGGCCCCAGGCATCTGCGTTCTGGCCAATGGAAGGTGCCAGAAGTGATGTTCATCATCTTCCACAAGTCTCTTCCCCCTCCCCAACCTCAGCCTGTCATCTGGAAGACCCCAGCATGACTTTGAATCCACAAGACGGCAGAGTCCTGGAAGCGTCCTGGGTCCCTGAGACGCTGCTTGCAGGAGAGATGCCCAATGGGAACAACCACGGTGGCCTTTGCAAGGATGAGAAATAAGCTGCTATTGTGTTAAACCATGAGATCCTAACTTAATTACAGCTAGCCTATCCTAATACCTTTTGCCACATCCTTTGAATTTTCACAACTGGGATAACTAAATGTAACAGAACCAAAGTATGGTAAATACTTCAAACCCCAGGCCAGACCCAGCTGAGACATGCTCTGGCTTACCATTGGTCCGGGGGCCCCATGCACTCCAGGTTCACCCTGAAACAGGAAGACACGTACTTGTCACTCAGAGGAACACAGTGTGAGGCAGAAACCGTGGGAAGCCAAAGCAGATAGGTGCCTCCAGGGTCTGGTGACATAATTACCTTTTTCCCCATCAGCCTTTCCAGAGGAACGTCCCCCGTCAGGATGGCACCCGGTTCTCCTTTCTCGCCCTACAATTCAGAGGAGCTTTCAGTGAAGTCGGGCCTCCTCCTTGCCACCTTGTCCAGAGGTTCACAAAGACCGCTCAGTCCTACCGCCATGATTTGTTTCTCTTGCCTTCATCCCATCCCTGACCCCACCGCTACCACGTTACCTCTCACTACAGTATTGTGACAGTCCCCTAAATGAATGAATGTTCCCTGAGCCAGCCCCTCCATGCGCCGTCAGAGTTACCATCCTAGCGCACAGGCTGTGGTCTTCGGCGTCCCTGCAGGGCTCCCACTGATGGCAGCTCTCCATCCTCACCCTCAACCCCCCAGGATCCAGCCCCAGCACGGTCCTGTCTACCTCTCCCCGCGTGGTGCCCTCAAGGCACCGCTGGCTCCTAATACATGTGGTAGCTTGTTTCCTAGCAACTTGACTTCAGATCTGTTCCCACCAAGAATATTTATTCTTGTCAAAACACCGGAAATTAGGAAAGAGATGAAGGCATAAACATTAGAGGCCTCTCTCAACACAGGGGCATGATGTCTCCATGCGAAACTTTGTCTCCAAACTCCAGGCTCCAGGCAAACACTTACATGGTCGGGCAAAGCTACCCTAGATGTTGGGAAATAGGAGATGGACAGACCAGTGGCAAGGACACAGGATCTTGCTCCCAATCATGTCCTCCCAATCAGAGCCATCCATGATTTCAGGAGGCTTCTGAGAAGATATATGTCCAGAGAACAAAGCCAAGTAGAGAAACCTTCTATATGACTCTGAGGCTTTGGCCCCAAACTTCAGTGCTGGCCCCGGGGGACTGGGCTGAGCCATGCAGAAGCCTCCTTTCTACAGGGCTGGAAGTGGCCAGGGCAGTGGGACCAAAGCAAGCAGAGCAGCCTCTTCCCTCCATCCCCCTAAGCCCACACCTGGTATTTGGGTCTTACCACTCCGCTGGTGAGGAAAGGCAGGCCCGAGCACGCCAGCAGCAAGAGGAAGCAAGCACAAAAGCATCAGAGGCACAGACAGAGAAAGCGCGTTTGCTGCGATGACCAGAGCAGAGCTGCTGGGCACCCATCCCAGTCGTTCAGGGTGGGAAGGGCTAGGGATGGGCTGTCATGTTGGTCCTTCTAGATCCACCTGACCTCACTACACAGGAAACGGAGTCTTTAAAGCAAGAGCTGCTCTTGCTTGACCGGGCCTCATACCAAGTCAGAGCTGCCCAGCCCCATTCCATCTCTGCAGGAGATGTGGCAGCAAAAGCATCCCAAGACGTCATCTTGTGGTGCCAAACCTTTGCCCACACACTGAGCCCTCCATACCCTAGAACAATGGTCCCTGGAACAGTGGTCCACTGGATATTGGAACCTTTCTCCTCCTCCTTGCAGGCCATTGTAGAATGGTGGGGAGGGGGAGGAAGGAGAGACGCCTAAGCTCCCTCCTCCCCCAGAGCACACTCAGCCTCCTGACTCCCCAGGCAGGCTCAGGGGGTGGCACAGTTTTCCCACTGGCTCTGTACCGACCTCCCTTCCAGCAGTGAGCACGCTCTGTCAGTTCTGTGCACGTCTTCCTCACGTCTATGTCTGTACCCTGAGTGCCTAGTACTGGCTGGCACACCTTAAGGCATCTGTGGCTGAAAGATGGATGAATACACAAATGGATGGGGGATCAATGAATCCCATCTAGAGTCTTTGCAACCTGTTTATGGATGTCACTCTCCCCTTACCTATAAAAACCAGTTTGGAAGTTAATTCTAAGAGGCAAACACAGAAGGGTACAAAGATCAGTTTGATAGCCTGGGAGTTCTCAAAAAGTTCTGTGGCTGCTAAATATTGACTCCAAAGATTTTGGATCAAGACTGTCATCCAACTGAAGAATGCCCCAACTTATAATTTACAAATATTAACATCCATTCTATGCATTAATTATACATTCTTTCATCCAATGAGCACTTTGAGTACTATTTGCATACCCTATGCTAGTACGGGAGCTGTGGAAAAGAAACTGGCACAATGCCTGTCCTTAGGGAGTGCACACTCCAATGGGGACACCCATCAGGTGGTTGGACAAAGCACACGACACGTGCTAACAGCATTCAAGGGAGTGTCGAGTTGAGTTCTCTTCCTAAATTATGGTGAAAATCAATTTCACCACCTATGGTATACCTTTTCATCTCATGGAGGAACCTTGAGATTGTGTTAATAAAAGTTAACAGCTGGAGAATGCCTGCTAATAGGTATGGGGTTTCTTTTCGGCATGATGAAAATGTCCTAGAATTAGATAGTGGTGATGGTTGCACAACCTTGTGAATCTACTAAAAATCACTGCATTGCACAATTTAAAGGGGTGAGTTTTACAGTATGTGGATTGTATCTCAAAGAAGAAAAAGGTTAACAGCTACTTTCAGCCAATTTGAAATGATTAGCAAATTCCAGAGCCCAGTCCCACCCACACACCTGGGCCCATCTCACCTGTTCTCCTTTTAGTCCTGGAAATCCAGGCACACCAGTGTCACCTTTTGGTCCTCTAGGGCCCTGGAAGGAAGAGTTGTAGGGTATTTTGTTGTTTAGGATTAAAATGCTTTAACTAATCGGAAAAAAATTTGTTTTCAAAAAGTAGAATAGAGCACACCATTCCCCAGGCAAGTGGAAATCATGATGAGCCATGCTATTGTTTTAACTTTAAGTGGCCCAGAAATTGCGGTCTGGTGGAAGGAAGACAGCACTGAGTGTGTGGAGGCCCGGAGGCCCCACGTCTCTTTGAACATTGGTTTCCTCCAACTGGGTGATACTGACACAGCCTATTATCTGGTCCTGCTGCCTCCACCTACCTCACAGCTCCCCCAGCCCACGCTGCAGCCTGCCCCCCGCACCATTCCCCTTCCAATACTCCTACCCCTTCTCTGGTCCCCCTTGCCTATGAGATGGGACCCAGGCACCCTCGTTTGCCACCCCAGCCTGCCCCAGCCAGGCCTCACGCCTCATCTTCTGCACCACCAGGGCTGCCTCCTTTCCCTCGGCCTCTCTGCACTGCCCCCCTCTGCCCCAGAGCAATGCCCGGCAGGAATGCCCACCCACCCCTCTGCAGAGCTGGCCAGAGGCAACCTCTTCTCAACTCCAACACAGACATGAAAGTCTGTGACAATGACTCACACAGCCACAGCGTCTGTCCCAAAAAAACATTTCAACACTTTGTTGCTATTTAACTTTTCACAAGTCCCTGTCTTGTCTTCTGGGTAAAAGAGTGAGTTACTCATTATAGCTGTGGCTTTCAAATATTTGTTATAATTATTTATTGTGAAACTCTTGTCTCTCCTTTATTTTTTTCCAAATAAAGTCTTAAATGAAAGCCTGATATATAAAATATGTCAAACGGAGCTCCCCAGATTGGAGGTCGGTGGCCTGGATCCTGCCTATGTGGCCCCCTCCTTACTCTCTGCAGTGGTCCTGGAGGGTCCCTGTGGAGCCTGGGACTCCCTCAGGAACACAGAACCACTCATTTAGAGGAGAATGTGTTCTAGAATATTCCCCAGGGCTTGGAGCAGCCAAGCTAGGGCTGGATCTCAGAGGTCTTGCCCCTTCTGCTAACCAACACGTCATCTCACCGCCACATTCTTCTGTTTTTGTTTTTTTTTTTTTGAGACAGAGTCTCGCTTTGTTGCCTGGGCTAGAGTGAGTGCTGTGGCGTCAGCCTAGCTCCTACTGCCTCAGCCTCCCGAGTAGCTGGGACTACAGGCATGTGCCACCATGCCCGGCTAATTTTTTCTATATATATTTTTAGTTGGCCAGATAATTTCTTTCTATTTTTAGTAGAGACGGGGTCTCGCTCTTGCTCAGGCTGGTCTCGAACTCCTGACCTCGAGCAATCCACCTGCCTCGGCCTCCCAGAGTGCTAGGATTAGAGGCGTGAGCCACCGTGCCCAGCCTCTTCTGTTTTTTTGATGTCTAGTTAACATGTACTTATAGTGCCAGCATGGCATATGCTCCTTTAGAAAATGTAAAGAGTTCAGCAAAGTATAAAGAAATAGAAAAAGAGACCACTTATAATTTTCCACCATCAAGAACAAACATCTCTTACATTTTTGACAAGTTTCCTTCACTTATCTGGAAGCAGTGTGTGCGTGGCACTGTTTGGCATTTCAGAGGTGCAGTGGCTTGGAGAAATTGTGCAGGTCCCACCCTGAAGGCAGGCCCTAGGCTGCAGCACAGGCCCAAACTTTTGGCCAAAACGAATCACTTTCTATGCAGAAACGCGTTTTCACTTTCCAAGGCGAAAGCCCCATCAAGGTGCACACAGGCTATTAATTATCAGACTTCTGTTCCACGGTGCATCTCCCTTCCCACTCTCCGTTGCCACCATCCTATCTCTTTAGGCACTTTATCCACTGGGACTTTATGTACTTGAAATGCTTGACTCATGTGCTGGAATTCAGAGCAAGCCGACTGCTGGCTCAGGCTTTGGTTGGTCTGGGTGAAGAGATGTGAGTGAGACCCAACTCTCCACCATTGTTCATAGAACGAGTGAGGGGGAAAAAGACAAGAGCACAAACAATTGTTATTTAAGGCAGAAAAGAGCTACAGGAATGGTGACAATAAAGGTCTACAGGACTCAAAGAAGGGGTCACTTCCAGGAGTCCCCCAGAAGCAATGAGAAAGTTGATCAACAAGATGGCGCTAGAGCATGGTCACATAGAGACAGAGGAAACACTGTTCCAGGTGGAAGGAACAGAATGAGCGCAGCCACGGGCACAGATGCAAGATGGCTACAGTGGTACTTACTGGAAATCCTGGCAGACCAGGCATACCGTCCGGCCCCTGTGACACACCAAAACAAAGCAGGCGGGATTAGGGTCAGCATTTCTCAAGTCAGCAAGAAACTGTGCCTGGGGCCCACTCCCTCCCAGCACCTTCCAAAGGCCTGAGCAGTTCCCACATGGCAGCGCTCCAGGGCGCAGAGAGGATGTGAGGCCTCCGAGGGGGAGGAGCCCTGCAGGATCACACAGCTAGTTAGTGCCAGAGGTAGAAGCTGCGCCCATGTACCCAGAGTCACCTCACCTCCCTGGAGCCAGAACTCAATGCTTTGTCACAGCCTCTTCCCCCAGGAAATTGCTCAAGGTTTGAAATCTCCGGGGGTGATGAATACAGCCTCAGGCCCCTGATAAATAAACTCGGAGGATGAGGGTCGAGGGTGGGCTAGGATATTTGGGTGGAAGAAAAGAACTACAGGAGCAGTTCTTTTAGTTTAGGCGTATGTTGGAGGGACTCAGTTCTTTTCCCTTAGTAGGAGTGAGAATTTGAAAGGACCAGCCAGTTTAAAGTACCCAGGACACAGACAGTTTGCGCTTCATGCCATGGGGGGCCAGGAAAGGCGTAAAAGTTTGGCAGAATCTATCTATATCTATATCAATATATAGAGAGAACACTAGACAGTGACAAGTCTCTCCACACACTATACACATCACGGGCTGGAAAAGTATAAAAGTGACGTCCAGGACTTGAGTCCTCTCAGAGAGGGAGCTGCCACTGAGTCGGATAAAGCCTGATCCAGCTGAGTTTTCAAGGGGCACCTTGAGGGTCTGATTCGCCCAAGGGGAGGACAGCAATTGGAGGGAGGTGGGGAAGAGAACAGGGCTGCGGGCCTGGTAATGCAGGGACTATTACAATAGACGCCCCGTCTCTGGTTTTACGCTGTCTGTGTGTTGCTTTAGTATCAACCCACCTAATATCCTAAACCTCCCATAGTTTGGGGAAAACAAAGACCCTCTGTGAACAGACTTTTGTTTGTTAGCGGGTTTGCTCTAGGGTTTGATTATTGGGGTGCTTTGGATTATCTGTTTTAGTAGAAATCAAGGAAAGGGAGCCCGGGCGACCCTGGTCGCCAACCCGGGCGACCCTGGCACCCACAGGAGACTCCTTAGCAAGCCCACCGCCCACAGGCCAGCCTGGCCCGCGTGTCCTTCCCTCACAGCTAGTCCGAGGGACACTGTGTCCCCTGCTGGCCAGCAGGTGCTGGGAGATGCAACAGGGATCTATACACAGGCTGCAGGAGGAAGCTTCCTTCCTCTTAGCTTCTGTTGTGCCATGCGGCCACTCTGTGGACTTGGAGAAATAATGCCACTTCTTTGTGTGTTACTTTCCTGATCTTAAAATGGGGCTAGAAAAACTGAAACAAGTCACATTCCCTCCTCATGCTCCAGTTTCCCGAGAGCACAATGATAGGTCTTCCTGGGCTCTTTCTGTTCTGTGAAATAAGATAATGTGAATAAAAGTAGGCAAAAGTGTTGTACAGGGGTCAATTTGTTTTTTACCAGGGACCCTCTGATTTCCATTGCACGTAATTCTGATGTATAAGACCAGAAGCTTCCACTGCCTTAGACAAGACTCTCTGCATGATCAAATTAAAGTGATAGCAGCTTTTCAAAAATACAAAGTTCTCTTTCCATTCTCCTTTGATATACTCTAGTTCTATGCTTCAGGAGCTAAAGGATTCCAAAAAGCAGCCCAACTCTGCTGGAACAGGGACATCTGGGTAGAAACCTCACTCTAGGGCAGCTGTGGATACAAACCGGAGGCCCCACAAGCTCAGGAATGCCCGAGAAATTCATGGATCCGTGGGTGATATTGATGAAAGACTGAAAAGAGAAAAATCAGACAATGAGGACAAAAGATGGCATGTGTCCCGCCTTGTTCCTGGCAGCGAGGCTCTAATTGAAGTCGCCCAGCACGGCAGAACACGGCAGGCACTGAGAACACTCTCACCCCACTGCCAAACACACCCTCCCTCCCACTTCCTAGAAAACAGCCCTGAGCTGCCGTAGCACTTGCCTCTTTTAATTCATTTTAAAATTACACAATACATGAATGTCTTCTCTAAGATTTTAAAAATATATACATGTATAGCCATAGAAAGCACGTAGTGTTGGGATGTGTGTGTGTGTGTGTGTTTGTCCATGTGGTTATTTTACATAAATGGCACCAGGCTGTATGTATTATTCTTCAACTTGTGTTTTTCACTCAACCATATTGTGTAGAGATCATTCCATGTGGAATCTCAGAGTATGGATATTTTTAGATTTAAGAGCCTGCCAAGGAGCCATCCAAAGGGGCCATACAGCTTACACTTCCACCAGAAGCACACGAGATTACATTTTCCCCACACCCTTACCCACACTCGATACTTTTTAATCATACTTTTTTTTCCTCTTTAACTTTAGTCATCCTTCCAGTTATTTGGAGCTTTTTGTCTTTCTGTTGTCTATCAGCATGATGTGATTTCTCCAGAAGGGCCACCGTTTTTCACAAATGTGATGTCTCAATACTGGGTGGACCGTACTGATCTGGTCCCAACCCACATTCCGGCCCTCTCAGCATTGGACGCTGGCTGTGTGTGCCCCTTGCGTAAGCAGCAGCCTTTTCGCCCCTTTAGCAAAGGCGGGGAAGGTGCAGGCAAGCTCCGACCTGGACGGTACTCACACTCGACAAGAACTCGATGCGCCCAGGTGGCCCCCTGGGCCCAGGGGGTCCCACGATGCTGGCTCCATCCATCCCCCTGTCACCCTGGTTACAGCAGCAAGAAGTGAAAACAAAAATCACTGAATATGGATAATGTTCCTAGAACCAGGCTGGAAAGTCCTCCCACCCCCACCTCAGGGGTGATCTCACCTTGGGTCCCCGTTCTCCTTTCTCCCCTTTGGGACCCTGGCAAAACAAACAGATACATGATTATTCTTCCAACCACTTTTCTCACTCTCCATCTCTCCTCTCGTCTTGCCATCTCACTCTCACGCCGATCCCCCCCCAGGCAACGGGAAGAAAGGATGAGGGACAAATTCCCTGTCCAGAGTCAGAGAGCGACAGGGTCAGAGCTATTAACAGATGCAGTTGGGAGAGGCGTCTGCCAGGAGCACTGGGTGTTGAAATGGGGCAACAGGAGGGAGGCAGTGAAGAGATGCTTGGTGGTAAGGGACTGGGGAGGGAGAGGGGGACAGAGAAAAACAGATGAAGAAGAACAAGGTGAGTTTCAAGTTTCCTTCCCACATGATGCTTTGTGCAAAACTCTTGGGCTGCTTCTCAGAGAAACAAGCTGCAAATGGCACCTAGTTTCCCTCCTGCACAGCTGCGGGCTGGAGGCACTGAGAAGGTGAGTTATTGAAAGAGGTAGAGCCAGGATGCACCCACAGTCCCCTCGCTCTAGTGTGACAATCCTCATACTGAAGGTTCCAAAGTCAACCTACCCTTGGAGCCATGGGTCCGGAGATTCTGGGTTCATGCAGCAGACTGATACTTCCAGAGCCTTCGGTATCCTGGGGAAGGAGGAAGAATGAGAATTTCAGATCCAATTCCTGAGTGCCCACTTGTGCCAGGTGTGCTGTTGGGAGCTGGGGACTCCGAGGGGAGCTGGCACAGCTTCTGCCCTCGGGCAGCGTTCAGCCAGCTGGTCTTGCCAGCAGCCCTTAGTGCACACTGTTCTTCAACCACAGAAGGGAAGGAAAGTACCTCAAATCCAAGTCCCATTGCACATCCAGGACCTGGGGGGCCAGGGGGACCAGGAGGTCCTGGGGGCCCCATGATCCCAGGAGTGCCAACTTGTCCGTTTTTCCCTGGGGGCCCTGGTAAGCCTCTGTTGCCGGGGTCACCCTGTAAGGAAGAGGACAGGCTGATTACCCAGCCCTGGGTTCACTCAGGGAAGGAACAACATCAGAAAATCACTCTTGGAAGTTAATTAGGTTGATGAATTCTCTGATCGCTACTGCTTAATGGTACAGAAACAGCTGTCTTGCTAATTGACATTTACTTGGAGATGGGCTGGCTGATGCACTCGTCTGAATGCATTTGTAGGGAGGGGTGGGGAAGGAGGAAACGGGGAAGGGCGTTTAATCCCCACCATCCCAGCTGTTCTGCCTTCCCGAGCCATTCCTTTGAGACGTGCTTCTGCTCCGTGACATTTATACATTCAATACTCCAGCCCAACAGTCCAATTAGAGTAAACCCAAAGAAAGGGGAGTCAGGAGGGAGGAGAAAGCTTTTTTCTTTTTTTTTTTTTTTTTTTTTTTTTACCTTTTCACCAACTGAACCATTAGGCCCTCTTGCTCCCTGAAAAAAACAAAAACAAGGGCCAATTAATATATATCTCATTAGGTAGGTTTAGAAGAAAATGCAGAATTACGGACTCTTAAGTAATAGGATATTAAAATGGGACTCTTTCCTTCTCGGTTTTGGCCTATGTCTCCAAGCTGAGCACATTACAATAGAGGCCAGTCTGCTAGGCAAGCCCTGCTGGAAGCTTGTGAAACCCACTTTTCAGCCATCAGCTCGTCACCTTCCTCAAGAGTAAACCAGAGCAGCTGAAGATTAACCAGAGAGAGGCCACAGAGTCCCCTTGCAGAGTCGTCAGGGCACCGGGGTGGTCCCCGCCCACATCCCTCCATGACAGAGGTAAAGGGACGTTTCCCTGCTCTAAACCAAGGGAGGGGCTTCAAGAACTGCCGTGTATCCCCCAGACTTTTGGAGATATGGGGGATGATGACTGCCTCTCTTCTGGAAAGATCTGAAGACCAAACGTTGGCTAGAGTAGCCCCCAGGGGACAGAATAGGGGAGGAGTTACATGTCCACCCCCAGTGGGGACCACACTACAGTCTCTTGGGGGTTAGATGTGGATCCCGCAGAAAGGAGCCAGCTGTGAGCTCCAAGCAGAAGGGAGGAGCAACAGGGGTGGGAGGGGTCAGCTGCAGGTCACTGCCCTACATCAGAGGACTGCGTGGGACCCCCAGATGGAGACTCTCTGAGGAAACCGCAGACACACCTGCCAGAGAAGCAGCCAGCAGTTGATGGCCACACAGACGGTCCTGACACTATTATGTACCAGCCATCTGAGACTGTGCCCTTCCCCCAGTCCCTGTTGTCCCTGGGCTAGAGTCCCCTCCCCGCATCAAATCCATAGGAATGACAGAATGGGTGGTTCTAAAACAGCCACGCTCAAAAATAAGACGGGGATTCACGCTGGACCTGAAACACGAATGCCAATGGGAAACAGATGGGAAGCTGAAGACGGAGGCTCGGCCACCGAGAAAAAGCGCAGGAAGAACCCTGCACAGCAGTGGTGGGAGCCAGGCACAGGGTGTGGCCATGGGCCTCAGGTAGCGGGACAGCCTGAAATTCTGCAGCATTAGCCAGCAGGGTGGCGCACACCTGTAGTCCCAGCTACTCAGGAGGCTGAGGTGGCAGGATCACTAGAGCCCAGGAGTTGGAGATTACAGTGAGCTATGATCTCACCACTGCACTCCAGCCTGGGCAACAGAGCAAGACACTGTCTCTTAGAAAAAAAACTATGGAAATTCCGCAGCAGGTCAGCCATCCAGCCTGCCTTCTCCTCTCCTCTCCCACCCACTCCTGCTGAGGGGCAACTATGGGTGCCTTAATTTTAGAAGAACAATAAGAGTTGTTTGTTGGGGCAAAGAGATAGGACAGAGCCCCAGGTGACTATGGGAGGTCCAGGGGCACCCCAAACTCAGATCAGCTGCCAAGGTGCCAGGCTGATGGCACAACCCACTCCTCCCAAAGTCTGCACAGAGGCAGAAAACAGACTAAAGCAGACCCCAATTTTAAAAGCAAACACAAGCAAGAAAGACCAAAGATCCAAGGAAAAGCAACACTATGAGAGACAATAAAGTCAACCACAGAATACACACCTGAGGAAATAGAGTTAACAAAACAATGCAGTCAGGACTTGAAGTAAACAATGTGTGCTCTCAGAGAGAAAAGAGGGATATTACACCCGTGAAACAAGGATAAGCTATTATTAAATAAGAACAGTGGTTATGAAAGAGAACCAGTTAGAAATCTTGGAAATAAAAATATAAAACTGTAGAAGAACTCCATAGAAGGACTGAATAACAACAGACACACTTGAGGGGAGAATTAACACAGAGACCAGGCAACAGAACTCTCTCAGAAAGCAACACAAGAAGATAAAGCCCTAGAAAGAATGACTAAATAGTTAAGAGACACAGAGGACAGAACCAGAAGTTCCAACATCTGTTCAATTTCAGTGGCAGAAAGAATGAATATAGAGGATAAAGAGAAAGCAATATTTTAAGAAAAAATAGTTTAAAATTTCTGAAAAAAACTCACAGAAGTCTCCAGATTAAAGAGCACCCTCTCTCCCTACTCCTAAAAGGGCCCATAGAGTATGAAGAAGGATAAATGGAAGATAAATTTTGAAAAGAATCCACATGTAGTTACCATGCAGGGGAATTTCACAATACCAAGAATAAAGAAAAATAAATCTCCAAATATGCCAAAGAAAAAAGTCCAATGACCTTCAACACACAGGTTGAGAATCAGAGCAAAATCTGACTTGTGTTTGGCAACACTGGGTGCTAGAAGACTATGGAAATCATCTCCAAATCACCAAGGGCAAATGACTCGAAACCTAGAGTGATATACCCAGCCAAGTGAGAAGAAAATAAAGACATTTAAAAATTTTTAAATATCCAAGGTCTCAGAAAGATCTATGCCATCTATAGATCTCTGAAAATATGACTAGAGGATCTACTCCCACAAGAATAATTAAAGAGGAAACAGGATACAGGAGGCCTGTTTCCTCTTTAAAAATGTATTCATACATTATTTTTATAATTAAAATTTAATTAGAAAAAAATGCCTAGAGTTGCTCTGTCCTGCAACCTAATAGCCCCGGAGCACCTCCCCAGAGTCCCATGCTTCTGCCAGGACACAGTCAGGGAACAGGGGACTAACTCAGCTTGCAGGTGCCTTCCAGGTCTGACCCTCTGGAACCCCAGTTGAGGATGAGCCTAAACCCAGCCCTTGGGGTAAAGGAGAAAAGAGAAATATGAGGCCATGGCTGCCCAGCAAACAGACCTACACACGATGGGCAACTGACACACAACAATCTCCCTGGCTCCTTCGCAGACTGGGAACCCATGCTCTTTGCTTGGAGGCTGTGATGCCCTTCCTCAGGGACCTGGCTGCCCTCCTGGCTAAGGTTCGTGGATCTTCCAGGTGAGGGCTGCCGCATGATGCTGGAGGAAAACAAATGCCTCACATATGGAGGCATGCATAGGACGTGGGAAAGGTTCTGTCTCTTGCAATGACAACTCCTTTGTTTTGCTGTTGGGAGACCCTACCCAATCCTTGGCCTTAGGAGTGGGGACAGCAGGGGATGAGGGTGGGGCAGGCCCTGGGCCTCTAGGAGGAGGCACCTGGCTCTGCAGGCAGGAAGGGTGATGCTGGAGTGGCATGGAATTTCTGCAATCAAAGCCATCTGTAGGGACCCCTGAGGCAGCCTCATGGCACCTTGGCAGCTCCCTGGAACAGGGGCCATGGGGGACACCTGGCCATTCTGAGATGGGAGGTGGGCGGAGCTGGAGTGCTCAGTGAAGGAAGTAGCAGCCCCTGGGCCCCGTCACCCTCCTGCCCCGCCAGGGAGAAACTAAGCGTGACCTTTCCACTTGGGGTGAAAACATGACTCAGATAATTGGGTTCCCATGTTATTGCCTAAACCGGAGGCTACAGTTTCTGTGTCTGCTTCTCTTGGGTGGGACTGGCCACACTGTCGCCTGCTGCCTGTTGCAATCTGCCCTTGATGGAAGTGCCAACCTTATGTGTCTTTCCAGTAACAAGTGAAACCACCATTGGGGCTATTGTGAAATGGAATCTAAAGTAGCCTCATCTCTGAAAACCTCATTGTTGTGTTGCCAGTTGACCCTGTTAAAGAAAATTATGTCTATAAAGTAAAAAAACTGTATTTTTTCACTTGCTTTCTCTGTTCCTTTCAAATCAAGAGTGCATCTGTAGGAGTCTCGAAGGAAATTCTGGAAGATACTTTGGACCTTGATTTATCAGTCTTAGATGATTTTCTCCAGCTTGTACATGGTAAAGATGATAGTATTTGGATCTATTCTATTGGCTCACATATACAGTGGCCATCAGTTTGTAACATGAGCAGGTCAGCTTGGGGGTAGAAGAGCCCACCCACCTTACTAGAATTCCTGTGAACAGGCAGGGTGGAAAATGGGAGCTCCAATGAACAGGCTCATACTCCCCAAAGGATGGTGGAGGAGTTGTGCATCTTTTCTTAATGAGAGAATTTTTGTGCAGCGAGGCCATGCACTTTCTTGGAATTCCAACTAGCAGAGCTGCAGGTGTGGTTGTAAGTGGTGAAATATGGAGAGATCAGTTCTACAATAGAAACATTGCAATGAATGAGGTATAGTAGTGCTGCATGTTGCAAAATCATGGTTTAGAACTCATTAAATGTTGGCTCATTATGGTGAATTGGATTTTCCAAGGACATTACCAGGTTTCAGCATAGAAGAACATCAAAGAACCTAATGGACATATGGATTTTTTTTTTCCTATTGTGGCATTTGAGACAGCACCACTTACTGCCTTGTGGATGTCTGCTGGTTTCACGCCTGGTGTTTGTAATACTGATAACCAGTCTGTTATCCATTACAATTGACTACGGTCTATTTGATTTTATGGAGGCCTATTATCCAGATGTTGTACCGAACACTTCTGATGATGAAAAAGATATAAAGTAGGAGCATGTTTCATTTAAACATGTCGTTACAAGCTCTAAACCCATTACTGAATCCTAGGCAAAAGCTGCTTGCAGCTCTGTTCTTTGTTATACAAGATTTAAAGAATTGTGCACAGACAAATTGGGACTACTTGGAGAAAGGGAAGATGATAGCAATTTAATCGCACTTCTCATATATCTTATGGGAAAGACAGAAGCTGATTTGACAATGACATTTCGGGAGCACAGTGAAATTACTCAAAGGTAGTTACCGGGAACTCAATGTTCCTCGGCAAATCTGGGCACTGAAGAAAATTTCCAAGCATAAATTCTTTCCTCCCCAAGTGTCCTAGTACCTTTTGAAACTGCAGAATAACATGAATGATTTAGATCCTGAACGAAGAAAAACAGTGACCGCTGTTACTCCTAGATATGTTCTGAAGAACTGCTGGCAGAATCCGCAGTGCAGGAAGCAGAAAGGAATGGTTTCTGCCATCTCCTCTAACAAATCCTTCAGCATTCTTTCCAGAAACATTCTCCAGCTGAGAAAGCAGGCAACTCCTCACCTATTCCTTCTAGGGCTAAAGGTGTTAGTGTTAGCTGCTCCTCTTAATTTTGGAAAAATAAACTAAGGAATACTTCTATTGCTCAACTCAGCATAGAATACTCTATTTGATAAATTCTTAATGACCATCCACATTTTGATCATAATCCAACATTTGATAATAATGATTATATATAAATTAAAAATTTTTCCACCCAAATAAGCTAAGCTTTATTCTTGGGGGGTGGGTAACTCCACATTAGATAACTGCCTAGACTGGTCTCTGTGCCCTGCTCATGAGAAGGGAGGCTGACTTCATGGAAGCGTGAGTAAAGACTTCCCTACAAGTGGCTCTGTCCAACCATGGAAGGCACTGGCTAAACAGGAGTGAGTTCCTTGTCACTGGAGGTGTGCAAGCTGAAGGGCAGATATTATGGTGGGGAATTAAGGCACAAATGGATCATTGGATCTTACATTCTGTTACATCCCCGAGATTGTTCATTTTCTTTAGCACATTTTTGTTATTTGACATCTAGAATATGCTCCTTGTTTGATTTCTTTTTTTTTTTTTTTTAGGGTAATGTCATGTGCAAGGTTTCCCTTTAGCAGATGCAAATTTCTAAGTCCTTCTACAGTCAGCTTTTACTTGGTCAGAAAGCATCATATAGACACAGTTCAACAAACTGAGACTCAGTAAATTTCAGGAAAAAACAGGTAAGCAAACAAGTGAGGGATGCCAGCACCCATGCCGGACAAGCTTTCGGCTCTGTGCACAGCTGATTCCGGGAGCAGCCGCGGAGTGCAAGACCGAGTATGGGAGGGGCGTGGGGGCGGGGGGAGCGAGGCAGTAAGAAGTCAGGTAAGATGAGAGTAGGTCTGCGGTGTTTCCTGCAAAACCTAATTTCTTATGAAACAGTTGGTACATGTAAAATGAGTTTTTTGAAGCCCGACAATTGTTTCTTTTTCTGAGAAATAAGCTTTCCATGAAAACTGAGTTACTGCTTCAACTAAAATAAACACACTCGAGAGCTGATGGAAACTACAAACGCGGTTCCGTGACGGGGGTGTCTAGTCAGTCAGCATTTTCCATGCCTTCATCCATGAGGGGGCCGCGAGGGTCCCCACACCCCATCCCAGCTGGGAGGGCCTCTGCCTCCTTTGACACCAGGAAAACCCACTGACCACGTCCCTGGCACGAGGCTCACCTTGTCTGCACTGTCTCCCTTTGCCGGACACGGTCTGTCTCACCGAGCAGGCTGGGGGCACTGCAGGGGCGGGACTCACTGTCCCCTGACCCCAGCAGCACCAGCGCGGGCTGACAGATGGAGAAGGAAGGGAATGAAGGCAGGCCAGACCGGGAACAGCAGAGGAATGGTGTCTGAGCAAGTTTCATTCATTCATCAAATGCTCAGAGGCCTGGTCGAGGTTCTAAGGGTACAGAGGCAGTTCTGGGGCTCTATGTCAGGGTGACGGGAAAGAGCAGACCGGTAAGCAAACACCTGTCGTGTCATTGACCAGGAAGGCTCTCAGCAGCATGAATATTGTGCTAATAGAAAGTGGAGAAAGGAGACTTTCTGCTCACAAAGCACTGGGGACAGCTTCCCAGAAGATGTATCTGAACTGGACCTTGGGGGACAAGGAAAAGGACGTCCCAGACAGGAAGATGATCATGTGCAAAGGCCAAGAGGCTGGCAGGAAAGAGAGACGGCCAGTGCGGGTTGGGAAGGGAGGTCTGCACAGAGTGAGGGTTTGTCCTGCAGCAGTAGAGCCCTCCATGTTTTCTCAGAGGCCAGGACAGTGACCGACGAAAGCTGCTACAGGAGGTAGACGGGGCAGGAGGCCGGAGGGTGGAATGTGGGTGGACAGAACCGGGCAGTGATGAGGCAAGAAGAGATGAGGCCAGCTCAGGGGAGAGAAAGGTGAGAGATGTGGATGGCAGACTGGGCAGCGCTGGCAACTGACCCATCACAGCAGGAAGGGAGAGGAGGGAGGAGCTAGAGAAGACTGTTCACTGAAGCTGGGGACACACAGGAGTGGGCGGAATGAGTCCCGTGACAGGGACATCCAGCAGAGATCCCCATTAGGGACTTCAGGGAGTCAAGCACATAAGAGGCAAGGTCTGGCAGAGGGGTCAGAGAGAGAGGAGTGGGCCTGGTGGCTTCCATGTGCTGGAACCTCCCATGTGCCCCATACCTTCTCCCCTTTCATCCCGGGAAGGCCGGTGACTCCGTCAACTCCAGGCTGTCCTTTGGGGCCCTGGGGAACAATAGTGACAATCAATCCACAACATCTCTGCTAAGAATCACCTACAAACCCTTCCTAGGAAAGGAGGACAAGCTTGGGAGTGGGTGAGGCTGGTGGGCCCAGGGCCTAGTGTCAGGTCAGTCTCTAGCCCCAGCTGGGCCACTGCTGACTGTGCACCTGTGGCCGGGTGTCCTTTGCTCTCTGGGTCACATTTCCTCCTCTGTGGGCAGGGTTGGACTAGATGGTCTCCAAGGGTCTCCCACCCCAAGCCCAGATCTCATGTCTTATGATTCCTGCATTTCCTGCGCAGACGCTCTGCAACTCAGGATAGGGTTACATACAATAAAGCCATAGTAGTCTAAAATATCTTAAGTTGAAAATACAAATTTTTTTTTGATACAGTGTCTCACTCTGCCACCCAGGCTGGAGTGTTGTGGCATGATCATAGGTCACTGCAGCCTCTCATTCTCAGGCTCAAGTGATCCTCCTGCCTCAGCCTCCCCAGTAGCTAGGACTACACGCATGTACCACCATGCCCAGATAATTTTTAAATTTTCTGTAGAGATGCGGGGGGGTTTCACTATGTTGCCCAGGCTGGTCTCAAACTCCTGGCCTCAAGTGATCCTCCTACCTTGGCCTCCCAAAGTGCTGGAATTACAGGTGTGAACCACCGTGCCTGGCCAAAAATACATTTAATACATCTAACCTACTGAACATCATAGCTGAGCCTAGCCTGCCTTAAACACACTCAGAACACTCTAAAGTCATCTAACACAAAGCTTATTTTATAATAAAGTGTTAAAAATATCATGTAATTTATTGAATGCTCTACTGAAAGTGAAAACAGAATGGTTGCATGGACACTCAAAGCATGGTTTCTACCGAATGCATATGGCTTTCCCACCGTCATAAAGTTGGAAAATCATTATGTGGAACCCCTGTAAGTCGGGGATCGCCTGTACCGACCATGATGAAGCAGCAAAGCGATGTGTAGGGGGAGGTTATTCTTGGCTGCTGCTCCTTACGAGTCTTGGCAGTGACTCAGATGAGGAGGATTTCTGTTTACAAACTGCTAGCTGCTGTCTGCCCACCGTGAGCCTTAGACAGCGCTGGGGTCTGCAATCTGCACACCGCTCCATGGCTAACGCAAGCCCCATGGCCACAGAGAGGGGAGAGGACTTCAGTTGCTCACCGGGGGCCCGGGTTCACCAGCCGCTCCATCCTCGCCAGGAGATCCAGGGGGTCCCGTGAAAACATCAGTTCCTGGTTTTCCTGGAATCCCAGGTGAGCCAGGCGGGCCCGGGGGACCTGGAGGACCCTGAAACACAGACACTCTGTTAGAGACGGTGAGCGAGGGTAAGTACACACTGAGCATATGTGTTCCACACATCTCTCCATTTCTTACAACAGCCCTACAAGTAGGGATTGCTGTTCCCACTTAGCAAATGGGGAAACTGAGGCTCAGCGAGATGATGTGACCCAAGGCTCATACGTACCCAGTTAATTAGCAGAAGAGGCAGGATTTGAATCTAGGTATTTCTGGGCCCATTATATCATGTTTTCTCCCAAATGGGTATATACAGTAAAGATCCAAATTAGAGGTGCTCTGGCTAATTTAGTTTTCTGGTTAGCTGTGATGTCAGTTAAACACGGTCTATTGGTGCAGCCTGGTTGTTAAAGTCCCCCTGGAGTGTTCTGGTCTCTTTAGCCTCTGAGCTGCCTGATCCCACCAGCCTGGGAGGTCCACGCGCTCCATCCGTGCATCCACCGAGTCAGACCTCTCCAGCCCCGGCCACCAGGAGTGGGCCGAGGAACAGCCCAGTGGAGCTTCTAACTGGGGCTTCAGCACAGGGGCACCCACGGGAGGGGGGAAGGTGAGGTTGGGGTCCCTGGGACAGAGGCACCAGCTGCAGCTAGAGGTGGGCTCCCCAGGGACAATTTAGAAAGGGAATAGGGGAGACCCAGCGGTGGAAAGGCAGCCAGGGGAGCAAGAGGCCCTAAGGAGGGAGGAAGAGGAGTCTGGAGAGGTCAGGAGGGGGTTGCCTAAGGGTGGGTTGCCTAAGGGTAGGGAGGATTTCGAGAAGGTTCTAGAAGCCAAAGTATGAAATGCTACCCAGAGAAGAAGACAGAAGGTCTGTGTCATGAATAGGGTGAGAGTAGGGAGGTGGGGATTTGCAGCACCTTGCGGTGGAGCAGCCCACTCCAGGCTGTCGGGGGAGGGAGCAACGTGGAGAAAGGAGGGCCTGAGTATAAACGTAGGCTCATACCCACGTGAAACAAAACGAAACTCATCAAAGGGGAAAAGTTCGAACATATAAAAAAGTCAAGGGAAAATGAACCCATGGACTTGCCACCAACAGTCCATCTCCCAACCCCATGTCCCTCCCTCCCATGTGACTCCGGAGGCATCACCAGGCCACGTCATCCTTCACACTCACCCTCAACAGCTCCTCGCTGCCCGCCTGGTCACCGGAGCCAGAGCCGACATCCAAGCCCCAGACCGGGCCAGAACCCTCCGCCTCCGTTCCCACCTGAGAGAGAAGAAATCCCCCAAATTTTCATGCAACTGCCAGTCTCCAAGGACAGCCATGTCACCAAAAATCTTCCCATATTCTGTAGCCCTATAACTTCTGCTCTGACCTTTTCTCCCACTCCCACTACAGCTACCTTCCTCTCTTGCAACTCCCAGCTGTGCAGCCAACATGTGGCCAGCCCTCAGCCTCCTTTCTGCCTTCCAAGTCCCTACTCATCCTTCAAGACCCAGTTCTGCAGTAACCTCCTCCGTGAAGCCCTCCCACCCCATTTTCAGGCAGAATTCCCCTCTCCCTCTTCTGTGCTTCCCCGGCCTCTGTCAAGGTCTCAGTGTGGTGCTGGGACCACCTGACTTGAAGCTTAGTCGTGTGTGTGTGTGTGTGTGTGTCTGTCTGTCTGTCTGTCAGTCCCTCCAGACTAGAGCTGAGACATGCTGGGCGTACAGGCTCCAGCAGGAGGCCTGGCACCTGGAGTGTCTTCAGTGCATACTTATTGAAGGGCATCAAAAGCATCCAAAGAACAGAAAGGAATTTCCATAACACCTTTCTGGTACTTAATTACTCAGGCCAGGAACCAGCGAGGCCTGATTCAGTCATCAAATAAATGTGTACTTGAGCACTCCTGAGGGGACCCAAGGGGCAGCTGGGTTGAGGGCTTAGAGCTGAGTTTAGGAAGGTCACAGTGGTGGACGTGTTGGGTGGGGGAAGGGAGGTGGCCACACGGAGGCGGGAGGACCAGTTTGGAGGCTGTTACCATCATCTGAGGGAAGAGGAAGCCCTGCACAGCTAGACTCAGGAGAACTTGGGGATGGGAGGAAGAGGCACACTGGAGGACATTTCCTAGTGACCAGGTAGACAGGGTGCCATCCCAGGGGCTCTGGGTGACAAGTCTGATTTGGGGTGTGTCGAGTCCGAGGAACCTCTGGGCCATTCCGGGTGTGGAACATAAAGTGGATATGAATAAACGGCCCCTGAGCACGCTGCAGAGCTCTAGCAGACGTGGAAAGCCCTGAGGTCTCGCTGCAAGGTACTTTGGGGACCAATAAGAACCCCCAGCCTGTGACTATTTGGGCTACATCCCTGGTCCCTGCACACTATGCATGTGACGAGCCGGGTGGGAATCTCACCGTGGGTCCGGCAGGCCCAGAGGGTTCAGGGGAGCCAGGAAGCTCCTCCCCAGCATCACCCTAAAGAGAACAAAATGGTCAGTGAAGGGCTGGTGCCCCCCCCACCCCCTCCCCTTTCTGTAGAAATCGTGCTCATCTCTAAGACCAGGATTATGCAGCAGTGAAGAAAGGCATTGTCCTTTACAGAGACAGCCCAAGGAGCACCGTGTCCCCCCGTTTGTTTCTATACCACAGAGTGGGGAGATGGGGGTGGTGGGAAGAGCTGACCAGTGTGGACATGCACTGTACACACACAACCCCCTTGTCACCCAGGATTCCCCCACCCTGGTCTGAACCCTGCTGGAGCACCAGTGTCCAGCCTCAACCCAGCCTCCCTCCGAAGCCTGTCCTGCCCACCCGCTCCTCCCGCCAGCCCCCGGAACCTTCCCAGGACCTTTACTGCTCACAGGTCTGCCTCCCCGGGGACCATGGAGGGCAGGCCCGTGCCTGAGTCACCTCCAGGTCCCAGCACCCGGCACAGGGCTGGTGCCCAGGAAATGCTTTCAGAATGACAGAAGCACCCATTGGGAAAGGAGAGAGAAAAGCAGAGGAGACACAGTGGCATCCGGGCGGTTCTGGCTGTCCAAAAGGGTCCAGAGATATGGCTGCCCTGACAAGGTGACAGAATGGCCTGAGCCACCAAAAGGAGAGTGGAAATGTTGACAGCAAAATCCCAAAATAAGAGTATTGTGATGCCCCCTCCCAGAGCCTCTTGCTGCACCCCGGAGCCCTGCTGGCATCTGAAGTCCACGGAGGTGGCCAGAGGCAGAGAGAAGTGAGGACACTGCCCTCCCCAGTCCAGCCCTCCCTTCCCAGCACCCCCTGGGCAGACTCCGGAGGGCCTCCTGCCCCAGGGCACTGACTCCCTGCAGCCCAGGGAGGCGAGGAGAGGCAGGGGACCAGGTCAGAGTGAGGGGTGAGAGTCCCTGCAGAGTCCCTGCTGTTCTCATGACTCTCCCAGGCCTTTGAATCAGTCTCTCCTGGGCTCCGCTCTCTCGCTGCTTCTACTACCACCTTGACCAGAATTGATTAAATTAATCCCAAATAACAGGCTTAGGACACTTGTGTTCTCTGGAATGGTCACAGCACGAACCTTTTCTCCTTTGGGCACAGCCTGTCCTTTCATTCCCACATGTAGCATTCCAGCCTAAAACAAGAAGATTCGATTAAAACATGGTCACAATGTCTTTGGGACATGGAGCTGCTGAGCTCTGAGGACGTTCACTGGTCCTGGCCAGTGAGCTGGGCGTGAGCTGGGGCTTGCACTGGGCCGGAATCGGCGAGCCCCGTGACGAGAGAGGCCATCCGGTTACTGCAGTGTCCCCTGCAGTGGCAGACAGTAGGCTCCCTGGAGACCCAGGCATTTGGAGTCACCCGGACCTGACAATCAGTCTTATCTCTCACTAGTGCTCCACAACCACAAATTTTTAAAATATATTACTTCCTTTTAAGGTCAATGTTCTCCCTATAGTCTCTAAAAGATTCTAACAGATGAATCAGTCCTGAGAAATGTAATGATTTCATTTCAGCCACTGTGGGCTTTCCTAACCAACTTCTGGCTCACGTCTGAAGATGGTGGTTGTGAGCAGTGCAAAAAACCAAAGCAGAAAGTCCAGAGACCAAAGCTCTCAGCCCTACTTGATCCCTGAGGGCTGTGTGACCTTGAGCAAAGCCCTAACCCTCTCTGGGCCCATGTGGCAGAGCCAGGTTTGATGCAGCCTCTAACCCACTAAGTTACACTGTGGTGGGTGACTCTTGAGATTCAAACTGACCCTGAAGATATTCCAGAGTGGGTGCTCTCTTGACAGTCCCTACTATGCTTTTAAACTACCTGCTCAGACACTGGGGCGTGTGTTCCAGTCCGTCGCAGGTCCCTGCCCAGGCACGTAGTGGCAGTCTGTCCTCACCAGCATGTGCCAGGAAGAAACACTACGTCCATGTCTCCTCTCTCTCTCTCTCCCCACCTTCTTAGATTTTTTAAAAAACCTATTGTAAAAATCATAAGCCGCCATAGCAGAAATCACCGAAATGTATTAAAAAGCTAACAACATCCCAGAGTTCCACCACTTTGAGGCAACAACTGCTAACACTTATGGAGGGCATTTCCGTCCAATGTTTCAGCATGTGTGTAATTTTAAATAGCCAAGACCACACGATATACTCGTTTATAACCAGCTTCTTTCACTTAACATTATGTGGTAAGCATTTCCCTCATCATTAAATACTCCTAATAAGTATAATGTCAATAGCTGCACAATGTTCCATTATTTGAATATACTTTAGTCAATTAATCCCCTATTGTTGGCTAACTAAATCATGCCCAATTTTTCCCTATTACGGACAACACTAACATCCTTATTCCTTGTTAACAGATCTTTGCTCTTTTTTTTTTTTTTAATCTCTGTTAGGATCAATTCCTAGAACAGAAGTTTCTGGGTCAACCAGGAGCAGCTTTAGGGTTGTTAAGACATGTGGACAAAGAGTCTCCTGGCAGCAGTGAACCCTCAGCACTTGCACCAGCAGAGCTGGCCTCACCAGGCCGGCCGCTCGCGGCAGAAAACACAAAGGGTCTAAGGAAGAAACTGACCCAGTTTCTGCAACAAATCAATTGCAAAAGGAAAAATAAGGTGGGAAACAATCAAAACTTAAAAGAAACTTAAGAGATATGTCAACCAGATGCAATGTGTAGATCTTGTTTGGGTTCAAATTCAAACAAACTGTAAAGAGGCATTTTTTAAAAAAACAACCAGGGTATTAGATAATATGACAGAATCATTGTTGACTTTGTTGCATGGATAATGACATAGTGGCTATGATCAAAAGAAAAAAGAAAAAGGTCCCTGATCAATCTATTAACAATACGCATTGAATTAGTTACAAGTGAAATGTTTGGGATTTGTTTTTAAATATTCCAGCCTTCCCCTTCCCTCCAAACTAGAGGGTGACAGGAGGTGGAACAGATGAAGCAAGATTGGCAAAGTGCTGATAATTGTTCAAACCAAGTGATGGGTATGTGGGGGTTAATTACACTATTCTAAGCCCTTCTGTACATTTTTTAGATTTTCAATAATAAAAAGGTTAAAAACAGAACAAAAAAGGAGAACTGGCTCTATCTGCACCCGAGGCAGCATCGCTTGGGAGAGCTGGCCTTGGTGTTTTGCATGTACCTCGGGGTGAGGCGCAGAAGGGCAGGGACTTTGTTTAGGAAGCCCCAGGGCCACATAGCCAGCTGGCTGACCCCAGAGCCGGCCGCCCTCTGGGATGGCCCGGAGCCCGAAGCCCCAGCCCTCATGTCTGTCTGTCTTAGTCTGGCACTGGACTCGCCGTGTTAAGCTTCCCAGGTGTCTCTAATGCGCAACCAGGGTTAAATCCCAGAGTTCTGCTCATCTTCCTCCTTTCATAGATGATGGCAGGACACCCCACGAGTCGGCAGCACCCCTGGGAGTGGAACTCCGGCCTCCTGGCTCCCCGCCCAGGGGCTTCCCCCCACACCACACTCTCTTGGATGAGAACCGCTGCAGGGTGAAGCTCAGAGGCCTGAGCTCTGCGGGTTCAAATCCCCGCTCTGCCTCCTACAGGCACGCGGCAACGGGCTGTGACCGCACCTCCCCAAGTCTCACTACCCTCACCTGAAATGGAGATCATTCGCCTCACACCAGAGTGCTGGTGACGGGAATGAGACACGCTTGGAACACAGGGTGCTCCATCACTGTCAGTTCAGACGGCTTACTTCCTGCCCCTTGACTGCAAGTCTCTTGGGGACAGGAGCGAGGGCATATTCATCTCTATCTGCAAGTGTCTGGACTGAGGGTCCGGCACTGCTGTGTGTACTGTCGCTGAGCGAACCCACGACTGCATGGAGGACAGCTCTCCATAGAGAGACGCAGGCAGTGACGGCCGCTGGAAGAGGCCTCGGAGCAGGGGGCATTCAGGACTCCCCGTGGGCTCCCCTGACCCCACAGGTCAGTCCTGCAGCACCCTGGCCGACGGACCGCCAGGCCGTAGCTTGAGTGACGGCTTTCCAAGCGCGCACGACTGAGTGTTGCTCAGGGAACTGACGAGCCCTGCTGGTCACCAGAGGGACGTCTGCCTGTACAAACATGTTCCCATTCAAAGAGCACTTTCATTCCCTGCTTCACGCAAGCCCAAGCTGAGGGCCGGCTCTGCGTTTCCTATTTCTAAACGACAAAGTGACAGCCCCGAAGTGGTCACAACCCCAAGTGTGTGTACATTCTCTGACTGGACCTCACAGCTGCCTCTTCTACAGATGAGGAAACTGAGGCCCAGAGAAATTGAAGGATTTGCTTAAGGCCACACAGTTGCAGCCCAGAATCACAGAAAATGGGCGTTGGCAGGGACGTCCATCCCTTCTCCTGCAAGACTCTGCCACACCTTAAAGTCAGCTTTTACACCCTGGAACAGCACTGCCTGTCAGAAAGGTCTCACTTCAATCCACAGGGCAGTTTGGGACACAAAGCTCCATTTTTACCTTTTTCCTTTATGAACTGCACTCTCCTCCAGCGTTCCCCAGGTTGGAGGCCCTCAAATGCCCAAATTTACAAACCAAAATGCAAACCCACCTCTGAGAACCCAGGGCCGGCCCCTCCCACAACTCCAGCCTTTGTTTCTGTCCCTGCGAGATCTGCCCGGCCAACTCTTCATGCCTCCACCCACTCACCAGAGTGACCGCTCTTTCGGGAGCCACCGTGGGGACAGGGAGTGGCGGCCCGTCGGGGGGAGCGCTGCCGGACTCCTCGGCCCCCGCCATGGTGAGGGGCTCCTCTGTTGTGGCTGCGGCCAAGCTGTCTTCATCGCCAGGGACCTGAACACAAACCAACACGAGGAATCACCCCACCTTGCCGGGGAGTTGTGGTAGCTCCCATTTCTGTGACGCCAGCCCAAGCTCAAAGCACGTCCTTACCTACAACCGCCATCCCCCTGCAGAAGCAGACTCGCACCTCCCCTTCTGAAGTCTCCTCTGAGGCCTCAGCTCCTCCCAGCTCTGAGAAAGTTCCTCCTGGACAAAGCTAGGACGGAGCCAGGCGGGGACAAAACCCAATGCCTGCCTGGGCATACCCCTGCCACCGCATCCTGCCCTGCCGCTGGCGCCCACGCAGAGTGAGTGTGCACCCGCCTCCGCGAAGGCCAGAGACGGCTTCTGTCCCCTGACCTGCCTCTCCCCTGTGAGCCAGGGAGGACACCAGACGACACTTACAGATGTGACCGCTTGCCCAGGGGCCGCTGTGGGTGTGAGGGGGCCCAGGCCATCTGTGGGGACCCCGCTGGCTTCCTCGTCCTCAGAAGTGCTGAGGAGCACTTCCGTCACAGCTGCCGCTGTTGTTAAACTTTCTTCACCGTTTGGACCCTGAAAAAAAACTGGCATGAGGTGTTGTGCCCCACGTCCCTGGCTCGGTGGTGGTATGTGGCCACAGGCAGGAAGCCACTGGGCCCTCGGGTAACTCCATGACTCCATTGACTTTGCTCATCAGGACCAGACCTCAGCCCACAGACCCCTGAGCTCCAGGGTTAGAGTGCGCCTCTCAAGGCGTCCCCCCAGCTCAGCTCTGCCAAGCTTCTCTGGCCTTAACTTACACACCTCCAGCAAC
>CM052443.1:102525315-102540996 GCA_028533085.1 Varecia variegata | reverse complement strand
AAGAGCTGCGTTGGACACAGTGCCCTCCCTAGAGGGACCCATAGTCTAGTAGGAGAGATGGGAATGCAGCAGCTGGGTTGAGTGCTCAGGAGCTTGTCTTGAGTGTCCTGACACGGTGCAAGCAAGCATCTGCGATACCAAAGCAGGGACATCCATTTCCACCAGGAGATGGGGGAGGCAGAGGGATGTAAGCAGACTTTGAAAGAGATTTATTTTTTTAATAACATTTAAAATTTTTGGTAATAAAAATAATGCATAGTTATAAAAATCTAGGGCAAAAAAATTTTTAGAAGGATCACATATTATCTCATGACTCAGAGATAAAGCCTGCTAACATTTGACCAAATGTGTTTCAAGTTGATTTTCCACGCCTAAATGTGCACAATGAACTATCAATAGATCATTCTGTAGATTGTATTTTGTTGATTGCTTTTTTTCCCCTCTCAATAATCATCTAGATTCTTTCTGTGGAACACTAATTATTCTTCTCTAATACTCTTTGTAATTGCTATAGTATTTCATGATATGGCTGTCCCATAATTAACCCAGTCCCCTTCTAGGCCTTTAGGCTGTTTCTGGGTGTTCACTGTTATAAACACTATTGTGATGACCGTAGTCTTGAGCTCTGTATTTGACTATTTCTGCAATTGTTTCCTAGCACAAAACAATTTCCTAAAACCAATTGTTGGGCCTAGTGCATGCCCATTTTTAAGGCTTTGTTGCGTTCTTCAGAAAGGCAGCAGTAATTTATACTCCCCACAGTGTGTGAGAATGCCAAGCTCACCCTGCCTTTGTCCACTGCTGCTGTGTCTCTAATCCGAAAGGAGAAAACAGCAACAGGTAAAGGGACAGTGCCTGCATTCCTTCTCCACGTTGTGGCTTCAGTTGAATGAGCTGGGGGTTCCTGCATCCCTCCCCCTCCTCCACTTATCCGTTTCTAATGTGCCTGTGGTAAGGGCGAGAAGAGAAGAGGGTTTTTCAGGAGATTAGAATGTGAGAGCTCAGGTCACAGGGACCTTGGTGGTTCTCAGCCCTGGGGCACCTTAGAATCACGTTGGGGACTCCAGGGCAGCCCGATGCCCAGTCCTCTGGCTCTTCAGGGATTTTTCATTCACCTGAGGTGGGGGCCAGACAACAGTGGGTTTTAAACGCTCCTGGCTGGATTCTAAGGTGCAGCCAGGACTGAGAGCAACCAGTGCAATCCAACGGCCCCCTCTCAAAGGTGGCAATCCTGAGTCCCAAGGAGGGAAAGAGCCTGTCCACGGTGGAAACACAGGCGGCAGAGGTGGCACCCCAGAGAGAGGTTTAGGAGGTACACTTGTGACCTCTAGGACTTGGAGTCCTGGTTCAGATCTCAGCTCTGCTGCTTCCCCCTGAGCGACCTGGGGTAGTTACCTCTCTTATCCCCATCTTCCTTGTCTGTGAATTGGGAAAATAATGCCTTCTGTATGGATTCATGAGATAAACATTGGGCCTGTCCCTGGTGACCAGTTCAGTGTCTCATTACTTCCCTGCTCCCACATCATTGTGGGTTCCTTGAGGGCAGGAACCCTGCTTTATTTATCCATGTTTCCCCAGCGTCTGACATGGCACCAAACGGACACAATGAGCATTTGAATACGTTAATGAATGAATCATTCAAAGCCTGGGACTGTGGAGATCTTAGTGAAAACCCAGCATTATGAACACTCGACCAGAGCAAAGTCTATGTGTGCCTCTAGCCCCTGGGAAGACCACCCTGCAGCCACCCACCGCACGGGGTGGTGGGGCCGGAGCAGGGGTGAGAGCGGGCGCTGCCTATGGCAGATACGTTGGGGGTAGAATATGTTTCATGAAAGAAAAATTAACGTATGTTTTTCTGGTGCTGGAAAGTTATAACCATTCCATTTAGTAGAACAGAGGTGAGAGAGCCCAGCTGATGACAAACTGAACCTAAGTTCATGCAGTTTCGCCAGTGTCACACACAGAACTTCGGAAATTGGCTCATCCAGCTGCGTCTCCCCTCCAGCCGCACAGTTTGAGGGGCTGGCTGGTCCTCCCTTTATTGTACAGCTCAGAGAGGGAAAGTGACTGACCCAAGGTCACAGTGCAAGTTGGCAGGAGAGCCAGGTCTACAGCCAGGTATCCTGATTCCCAGGCCAGTGCCCTGGTGCTTCACATGGACCCAAGAAAATACCAAGGATATGATTTGTGCTAATTATACAGTACTTTCTATGTGCCAGATATGGTTTTAAGTTTTTTTAATATATGTATATATATACACACACATACACATGTATAAGTTTTCTATATATATAAATTTTGTATGTTTATATATGTGTGTGTGTATATTTAATATATTAAATTCTCACAACAGCCCTGTGAAATGAAGAAGTTCAAATACAATTTGAAAGCAGCACACAGGTCTGTCTCTGGCCCCCATCCTCTCCACCCTACAACCCATCCCCCACATTGCAACCATAGTAATCTTCTAGCTTCTTGCTACTCAAACATGGTCCATGGGCCAGCAGCATCAGCATCTCCTAGGAACTTGGTAGAAATGCAGAATGTCTGGCCTCACCCCCAGACCCAGTAAATCAGAATCTGCATTTTAACAAGGTCCCTGGAGATTTGCACGCACATGAACATTTGAGCAGCATTCTAAAACCAGCTCTGATTGGGTCGCCCCCTGCTTGGAACCCTTTCTTGTCTTCCCATGACAACCATCTGTGGTAGGCAGAGTAAGGGCCCTCCAAAGAGCCCACATTCTAACCCTGGTTTCTGTGACTCCAATAGGTTACATGGCAAAGGGAAGTTAATGAGGTTGAAGATGAATTAAGGTTGATAATCAGCTGACCTTAAAAGAGGGAGATTATTCCAGATTATCTGGTTGGGCCCAATGTAATCACAAGGGTCCTTAAAAGTGGCAGAGGGAGGCAGAAGAGGTCAGAGTGATGCAATATGAGAAGGACTTGGCCAGCCTTCTCTGCCGGCTTTGAAGATGGAGGAAGGGGCCACAAGCCAGGGAATCCAGGCAACCTCTAGAAGATGGAAAATTTCCCTTAAAGCTTCCAGAAAAATAATGCAATCTATTGATATGCTATTTTTTATCCCAGTAAGAGCTGTGTTGGCCTTTTAACCTCCAGAACTGTAAGGCAGTAAATTTGTATTGATGTGAGCCACTACGTTTGTGGTGATTTGTTGCAGCAGCAATAGAAGATGAATACAGCACTCTGCTCCTTAGTGTGGGATTTGAGGCCCTCTGAAGTCCCACCAAGTGCTGTCTTGGCCTTATCTCCCAGCATGTCGCACCCCACACCTTGATCTCAGACTAACAGAGTCTCCAGAGTGGCTGGAGTGTGGGGGGACACTCTGAGGGCCCAGACTGAGGTTATTCCCTGTACCGCCAGCACCCAGCCCTGTGCCTGGCCCCTGGCATGTACTTGGGCAATGCCTGCTAAAGAAATAACCCAGTGCAACCCTGCTACATTCAGGTCACCACCAGCCACAGAGGGGTCCCCAATATGCTAGAGGTAACTGTGGCGGCAGAGAGGGGCACGGTGGAGACTCCCCCAGAGCTCAGATTTGACAATCTCTTGCTTTTCTTCCACCTTGGGAAAATCTCTGTACCTCTCTGGGCCTCAGTTTCCCCATCTTGGAAATGAAGGGGTTGGACCAGGCAAAGTCTAAAAGCACTGTTATTATGAACATTCCAGGATATTTGAGTTCAGTTTGGCCAAACTTTGCGGCAGTTGAGGGCAGCGATTCAACTCAGCCCTGTTCATCTCACGGCTGAGCACATTCTTCACTGACATCCCATTCATGAGTTGGGACACAAAACTGCCCAACAACTGTGTGTATTTGGTACAAAACAGGGACTACAGCTGCTTGCTCCCCCTGTCTGGTTAAAATGCCAAATTACTCACTCTCCCACAGAAAGAGAAAAGGAAGGCAGAGAGAAGAAACCATTTCTGACTGCAGAGTTTTTCCGTGTGACACATTTTCTAATTTTATTTCAGGTTTAACTGTCTACAGTAGATGGCTCCATTTCAGAGCTTTCCCCTCCCCGTTTAGGATATGAGCTTCCAGTTTAAGGAATGGAATGGTTTTGTTTGTTTAATATTTGCAAGTGCAGGCTGATATCAGATTGCATCTGAATGTCTTCATTTTCTCTGCTGGGCAAGTTCTCTAAGATGCACAGCATTGGTTTCGTGGTTAGGATGTCTTGGTTCTAGGCCTGGCCATGGGAGCTTGGCCAAGTCACTCCCATTCTCCGGACTCAGACAGTTAATCTGCAAAGTGAGGAAAAGGCTGGCTCACCACGGAGACGATGTGGCTGGATTGGAAGAAGTGGCTGCTGGGGCTCATTTCTAAGAGTGGTTCTGTTTGTGATGGTGTTGGAATCATATGCATCTAAGTTTATATCTGCCATTGGCTTTTGTAATCTCTGCACTGTTGCTCTAGTGCATGGGATGGCTGAGAAATTTTTAGCACCTGGAAAGAGTATTGTAGCTTTGTTTTAAAGAAATTAATTCTGACCCTGCAATGTCTGTTGCATGCAATGTCTCCCTCTGTCCCCTTGCCTCACTGAGTTCAGGCCTGTGTCTTGTCTCTCTGATGGACAGCTGCGCCAGCTCGCTGTCCTCTAGCACAGCTTCTCACTGCAATCAGAGTGGCTCCTCTAAAACACAGGTCACATCATGGGACATCCGCTCTCAAAACCCTTCATTGCTTTCCATTAAATTCCACACTCCTTGGACTGGAGTTCAAGTCCTCTCCTCTCATAGCTATGCCTGTGCCCCGGCTCCACCGTGCTGAACTGCTCGCTGGTCTCTGAGTTTATGATGCATGTTCCCGTCTCCACCTCTGCTCGTGCTGTCTATTGAAATGCTCTCCCTGCCCTAGTGAAATCCCGCTTCCCCTTCCTCCTTTATAAACTTGCCCCTCACCCTTGCCACTGGGCCGGCAGCATGCATGTTTCACCATCAGAAATGCAGGGTCCCAGGTTCTGCCCCAGACCTGCAGCATCAGAATCTGCACTTTTGCCAGGCCCCAGTGACGTGTGTGGCGCTGAAGTGCGCTGGAGCCTGGTGGGGTAGTGCTGGGGCTGTGGAGTCAGGTGGAGCTGGTCTGGTTCCAGGCTCTGCACATACTCACTGGTGACCTTGGATGATTTACTGTAATACTCCTCTTGAAACCTCCATTTTCTCATCTGTACAGTGGGAATAATAATGGTACCTATCTCAGACTTCTTGTGATGAGTAAATGAAAGAACGCCCTCAAGTTCTTGGCACAGTGCCTGGTGCATGGTAAGCCTTCAATAAAGGGTGGTGGCCAGTCACAAGGTTCCATGTCAGTGCTAACTGATGTCCTCCCTAAACCCTCCTGTGGCCTCTCATAGCATTGTTTGTACCCAGTTCATTCCATCAAGGGTCAGAATTCATTTGCGAGTCTATCTCACCGAGGACAGGGAGGGCCAGGACAATGTCGTTCATCTTTGAGGTTAGAATCATTGACCTTCCAGTGGAGGGAGCTAAACAACCATAATCTGAGGTGGGAAAGGTGATGCATAGCTAAACAAGGACTTTACAAGCATGAATGGGTGCAATAGGATCGATTCCAAAGTTTCTGGTCTTGGGAGAAATGGTGATTCTGCCTGTCCTAGCCTGGTATGTTTTTCATGCATCCATTTGTTTGCTCACTTTTACTTACTATTTATTGACTGCCTACAGGGTACAAGGCGATGTGTGATGTACTGGGCAGAAGATGATGAGTCTACAGTCTAATGGGGGACGTCAACATTGAGTAAAGGATTGTGCAAAAAGGCTCTTAATATTTATAAAAGGTAGAAAGTGTTACGAAGAAGTATGAGAACTAAGAAAGAACACACTGAACGTTTCTCTAAGGAGTGAAACCTGAGATGCGATCGGGGGTGAACAGATTTAGCCAGGAGAGGGAGTGGGGCTGGTAGGTTGGAAGAGGAGTGGAATGTCCCAGATAGAGGGAAACAGAACGAGGAGAGGATGGAAGAGGCAGCCTGCGCGAGACAGAGCGTGGTGAGGGAGGGAGGCAGATGGGAGTCGCTGGGATGACAGCAGAACTTCTGCCCAGTAGCCGACTTCCCCAGCCTGGCCCGGAGGGAGCATCTTGGCTTCCCGCGGTCCCCAGGGCCCCACAGCACATGCAGGGCTCCCTGGGCTGAAGCCTGTGGTCTGGGCAGAGTACAGAGTTGGGCTCTGGATTCTAGCCCCTGCCCTGCTCCTGCCTCTGCTCACCGGACAGTGAATTGCTTCAGGCTGCGGCAAAGGGTCTCCACCTTTACATAAAACAAGAGTTGTAGAGAATTTAAGAGTCTTGCAGCACAATGTTAGACAAGCAGGGCCTGAGTGAAAGCCCTGGATTAGCACAGATCGCTCCTAGTCCTGGTCCTACCTCAGCCCCCGGGGCCTGGCAGGCCTTAGAAGCTGCCTGGCCAAGAGGTGGGGAGGGGCGAGTGAGGACAGGTTTGCCCTCTGCAGTCAGACTCCAGTCGGTCCTGGCTTTGAGAAGCTTCTTCCCATCTGTGCAGTGAAGGGGTCGGGCTGGCACTAAGGCTCATCCAGGTCTGACATGATTTCTTTTTATGTCTTGTCTTCCTCTATATCTCTGTCTTGAGGATGTGCGTCCATTAACACAAGGCAGAATTCTCTTGCTAGGGAAGAGAAACAAGGTCTTGGGTGGAAAGTTTTTGGCTGATTTTACTTAGGGCAGCAATTCCTTCAGAAACGGTTGCACCTGTGGGATGTGGGGGTGCATTACCCTCTCCTGCCCAAGCCATTCCTTTAGGGACCTGCTTCTCAAACTGAGGTGTCTGGCCGTCCTTGGCTGTGTGGCAATGGCCTGCACAGAGCCACCGTGTTTATTTCCTGGGGCATTATTCTACTCAGTGGTTGCTCAGTTGTGGTAAGGAGGCCAGTAACAACTGAGGAATAATTTGGAACATTTTTATATTATTAAAAGAAACAAACACACATACATTACGGAGTAGAGTGCAAAACTTTAGTGCTTTAAAGATAAAGTGGGAGACTTAATTACATTTCCAAGCTCCTGGGTGGCTCTTTGGCTAGACTCAGGCCCTCAGATGTAGGGTCCCCTCTCTCTGATAGGATGGTATAGTGGAGATGATGTTATACATCTATTTGAGGTCCCCAACTTGTGGGGGAGGCTTAGAATTATTGCAAAGGGTGTCAGAACCCATTCTTGCATAAATATTTTCTCCGTTGACAGATACCTAACACATTTGTGTGTAGAGGGGATATTCATGTTTAGATATTGACAAGATGGAGATCACTGTTCTGCAAAGCTCTTGTACTGGAACTGTCAACTCCAAGAGGGAACGAACTTGTCCCTGTCACTGCTGGATCCCAGAAGCTAGAACAGCGCCTGCTATAAAGCAGGTGCTCAATACATGCCTGTCAGATGAATGGAAGTGTGTGTGTTGATGGCTGCGAGAAGCTTTCATTTCTCAATCTGCATTTACCTTTCCAGGAATCAGTGTGTGGGGCTGCCCTCGCATGGGAAGCTTGGGTGGAATGTGAAAAATGCGGCTCATGCATATGCATGTAGGACACAGGCCAGTCCTGCTGAGTTTCAGGATTTCTAAGAATCACCCTTTGGAGGCAGCCTCCTACCCAGCGTGGTCCTGCTGCACAGTGGCTCCTTGTGGAGAAGGCGGAGTTCACCATTCGTGCACCTCGGGCAGCTGGGGCCCCCAGGGCCTCGCTTCTCACAGGGCCCACAAGTCCCCCCCCCATACCCCCCAGATCCCCGTCAGAACTCACGGGGAGCCTGAGGACCCAGAAAATGCTGGACTTTGGGAATCATCTATTTTTGCTTTTCCAAACTACAGATGGGAAGATGGAGGTTCAGAGAGAACAGGAACTTGTTGGGAGTCACATAGCTAAGAGGTGTGGGTCTAGAACCGGATCTAGAACTGGGTCTGCTGAAGTCCAGGTGGGTGGTGTAACACCACCTGGAAATTCCCGAGCACTGTTTGACCATATCTGTACCATTCACAGGGACGTGCCCTGCCGTCCGTGGCTACAGCTGAGCTTGGGAATCATCAGATGCACTTCAAACCTCAGTTCAGCCCCTTATTCGCTATGTGCTTGGGCACATTGCTCAGGAAGAGCCTTGGTCTCCTCACGTGGACAGGGGTAGTCGGGCTGTGTGAGCTTCTCCCTGGGCAGTGCTGAGGAGGGCTCGGGGCAGAGCCTGGGGGCAACTGTGTTCAGTCAGCGAGTGCTGTCCCTGGACTGTGGCCCTCACCCTACTGCACAACAGCATCACCGGGAAGCTTGTAAAAAGTACTGAGGCCTGGGTCTCATCCCCAGGGATTCTGATTGGCTGGGGCCAGGCACCAGTATCCTAAAGCCCCCAGGTGACGCTGCTGCCCATCCAGGGATGAAGACCTGAGTATAGAGCATCCATGACGTTCACCCCAAATCTCCAGCACTAGCAATGAATCCCAGGCATGTGATGGTTGGTATTTGATAATCACTTGTGAATGAACGAAGGAATGAATGAGCAAATGAACAGGGCGTGCTCAGCACCTGACATTCACCCTGTACACCACCCCGAGAGCTACCTATTGCTGTCTCTACATCTGGACAAGGAAACTAAGGCTCAGAGAAGTTAAAGAATGTGCCCATGGTCACCTGGCTAATAAGTTGAGCAGGAACTTACATGCAGTTCTCTCTGTCTCTGAATTCCGTGTCTTTTCCCCTGCACCATGCTGGGCGAGGCTGGTCCTCCTCAGGTCCCCCTGAGGGCACATCTCCCACCCCCATCAGTTTCTGGGCTCCAGTTAGGAGGTGTCTCCTGGGTTCTCATCTTGGAAGGACTGATTCCCTCTCACATTACCCTGGAGGTCCACAGGCTCTTCCTCCAGCAAACATTTGGAGACTGTCAAGCTGTACTTTCATCTAAATTAAACAAGAGTCAGTCTGTTTCGAAATATGACTTCAGGGTCACCATCTGTTCTGGCTGTTCCCTCAAACTCAAATCCCATTTCAGAGCCAAATGGGGTTCCAGCATCCCGCAGAGAGTGGCTCTTTGCATGACTGAGCAGCAAAGGCTGTAGATACAGTGTGTTTGGTAACAACTGCAGGATAAATTTCTTAGGTTGTTTCTTTCTTCCTCCTCAACAGCATCAAAGTCATTACATGTGGACCACAGACCCCCACTACAGATTCAAATGCATTCATTCCTATATTGGGCACCTAGTGTATACCAAATCTGGCCTTTCCCATCCCTGGCCTTCTTTAGGGTCATGGGTGAGAGTATATAGCAGTGGGAATACAACATGCCGTAGGTGCTTGGGCCAGTCATATCGTTGGTCTGGACCTCAGTTTCCTCATCTTGGGGATACTGAACTGAGTTTTTTCTGAGGTCCTTCCCAGCCCTGCAGGTTCCCTTGATTCTTCGTCAGCCCTGGTCAGCGTAGGCAGGATTTCCTGCTGCCTGCTGAAGCCATGAGCTCATTCTGACCGGCCAGTCTGCCCCGGCTGAATTCACACAAGCTCATCTGTTGGTACGCCCCAGGCCATTCCCAGGGCAGCTCGATTTTGCCCAGGGCATAACATGCCAAGTGCTGAGAGACTGCAGGAAAGTATGTCTCTTGCTGGTGCCAAACTACCGCCTTCGTGCCACATTCCAGATCACCAATTCCACCCTCTCCTTGGCAAGGAAAAGGAAGGGGGCTGACTGCCCAGGGCAGCAGCTCAGGGTGAAGTGGGGATTCCTTCTAAAATGGTCAGCTGGAGCCTTCCCCAGAAAGCCATTGCCTGTCGCATAAATTTTAGTATCCTTGGCTTAACATTCGAGGCTGTCAACTATCTGACTCCAATCACCTGAGAGAAGAAGAGATTAAGAGTAGGAGGAGCTGGGAAGAGTAGAAGGTAACAGCCATCCCAGTTACCAGCACGTGGCCTTGATCTCTCAGCCTCAGTCCACTTATCTGCAAAATGGGATAGCCACAGCCCCAACTTACCAGACTGCCCTGAGATTGAATGAGCTAATGCATCAAAACTTAGCTTAGAGCTTGGCCTGTTGTTAGATTAACATTTCTAAGTCTGTATCTATCTGTATCCATAATTCTCTCCTTTCTGCTTTAATGCTGGAGCTTATCTCAGGGTCCCATTTGTCCTGTCCCCAGAATTGCTTACATACTCTTAGTTTTCCTGATTCTGTGGGTTTGGTTGTGCTCTGCTCTCTCCCTTGTGTTCACCTGTGCAAAGCCTTCCAGGCCTATCTCGAATGCCCCCCTGCAGGTCCCCTTCCCAGACCCTCCAGCAGGCAGGGAGCTCTCCCTAATGGCCCCTCTAGACCTTTGCCTGTCCTTTGTTCATGGCCCCAAGCTCAGGCCACCTGTATCAGCGATCTGGGTGTTGGTGTCTGGTCTACCAGGCTGAGAACTAGTTGGGGACGAAATTCCTTGTCCTCTCAACCCCCAGAGCCCAGCCCAGGGCCAAGTCTGGACAAGGTTGGGCAGTGGATGCTGGTCGTGGCAAGATAGAGTGAATGATAAGGACGTCCCTTCTGCCTCCTCTTCTGGGATCCATCCTTGCCTTGTGCCTGTGTCCCTTGGGGCTGGGTGATATAATTTATGACTGCCTTGAGGCCTGTGGATAGCAACTCTTAAGAGATTTTATTGACTGCATAGGATCAACCGTGTCTAAGAATTCAGGAAACACCCAGGACATGCTTCACTTAGAGAGAGACTTGGAAAGTTCAGAATTAAAATACTCTTTCAGGCTCCTCCCACCACTCCATGCCCCTCCCAACCCAATGCTGCCCCTCTAGGGAGGTGGGGCCTGCTCCATGCAGGAGGACAAGGAATCTTACTGCTCTGCTTCTGGGACCTGCATCCCACCTTGCCCAGTGGCCCCAGCTCATGCTCTGACACCTACATAGGCTCTGGGCAGCCTCCCTGGGGCCTCTAGCCAAACCTCAAGGACCCTAGCAGTGTATAACAAAGAGGGGAAGCATCCCCCACCCAGACCCATGTTTCAGGGAGGGGGAAGATGGAGGTGGCTGGAATTTAGTCTGAAGTCTGAGAAGCCAGTGTGCTTAAGAGAGGCACTCCCAACCCAGTTGGCGAGTGAGAGCCACAGACCGCCATTTTGCAGAAAGCAGGTCATTCAAAGCCCTCCTGTTTAAGGCTCAGCCCAAAGGATGGAAGATTCCAGCCCCCATAAAAGTTAAGATCAAGACTCTGTGTGGCTATTAATGTTATACTACATCTCGACAGTGGGGATCAGATGAGAGCTTGGCTAGTAAGTGCATACTAAGCTAAATGGTGCTGGTGGGATTACTAGGGCAACTATTGGCTGTGATTTGCATCACCTGAGGAGCTTGCGCAAACTCCCCTGTGCCCAGGCCACACCTGAACCAACTGAATCAACATCTCTGGGAGTAGGGCCCAGGTATTGGTGTTGAAAAAAATCTCCCCAGGTCATTCTACTGTGGAGGCAGGGTTGAGAACACTGCTATGCAGGTAAAGCACTTGGCGCTCAGGACACAGGGCTCAGCACACACGAGCCATTGTTGCACATCACTCATACCTGCATGAAACATTCACTGAGCACAGCACCTACCTGTGCCAGGCGCTGGACCAAGTGCCAGGTGGCAGCTGTTTGGGTTTCTTTATGTACTATTTCTAGCATTGCTTCTGATAGAACGGGTTAATGGGGTTCAGTGCTTTGGGAAGATGTGACCCCAAGTCTGATATTGGGGCAAGATGGTTTTGCTGACAAGGGGGAAAGGAGAAGAATACAGAAATGCACTCATGTCAGAGGGACCCAAGCCCTGTGTGCTGGAAGGGCGATCAAAGATCTCCAGGCCCTTGAGGAGGTCGCAAGAGAGGACAGGGTGGGCTGCAGACTTTCTGTGGGCCCCTCTGAAAATATCTGCCCTTGCAGTGCCCCAAATTCCACATCTGTAAGGTGGAAGGGTTTTCAGTGATTGGTTTGCTTCTGTGTTTCTAGCTGCAGAACCCTGTCTTCAAGCGAGACTGTAATATAACCCAATGTGTTAAATGAATTAAGTCTGAGTTGCTTGGGTGTGAGTGTGTGTATGAGTATAGGAGTGTAGGTGAGTGTGTGTGAATGTGTATTAGTGTGAGAGTGTGTGAGTGTGCAAATGTGTGTTGGTGTGTGGGGGCATGTCTGAGTATGGGATGAGTGTAGGTAAGGCGCGTGAGTCTGTATATGGAATGTGTGAACGTGTGCGTGAGTGTATGTATCTGTGTGTGTTAGTGTGTGTGATGTGAACATTTGACAGTATGAGCGTGAATCTGTGTATGTGTGAGAGGGTGTATGTGTGAATGTGTGGGTGTCAGGGGGCCGAGGGCTTCTCCTGCTGGGGCCTTCTCTATGCCCCTCCCTCCCCCATCCCCAGCCTTGAGAAATGCTGCTTGAAACCCTCTGGTCCCGATGTCTACACTGGCCGGTGGTTCTGTGTCCCTTTGGAATGCGGAGCCTGAAGGTTTTCAGGAGCCACGGGCTGTAGGGTGACCACTTGCAGCAGGTCCCCATGTGTTCCCATCTGGTGCCCCTCACATGCCCCCGACAGGCCCCTTCTCCTCCGTGCCGTTTTTCCGTGTGTTTTCCTCCCGGAGCCCAGAGCCGGGTCCTCCAGGGCTGCCTGCCGGGTGGGGGTGATGACTCATTTCAGTTGATGTCATCCTCGGGACTCAAGGCCCCCAAGGCACTCAAAGACTCTTTGTTCCCCAAATGGAAAAGGAAAGTCCATGAGCCGAGAGAAGTTGACTGCAAACTCTTCCCAGATGCCGATGGCTGCTCACACCTGCCCACACCTGCTGACCGTCACCGTGCCACCTGGTCCCCATGGCCCCTGGAGTGGCTCTTACCCAGGTTCCAAGAACACAGGTTTGGGGAGGGGGTGAAGGACGGGATCCAAAGGCCTTTACCGCAGCGAGACAGCAGCACCCACTCCTGCTTCCCGGGGTCGGATGTGGCTCTTGCACTGCGGCTGGCTGCTGCCAGGACAGAGGTGTGTGCTTGTGCGTGCGTGTGTGTGTGTGTGCATACGTGTGTGTGAGGGGACATGGTGACCAGACCCAGGTACTCTCCTCAGTTCATTAGTCACAGGCCTATTTATCCGCAAGGCACTCAAGGAGCCTTTGTTACATACTTTACTTAGTACTGATACTAACACTTTAATGGCTAACAGGCAGAGGGTGGCTGTGAGGTGGAACAGAGATGACAGGATGAGAGCTTGAGAGTGCACGGCCCTGGTCCGCACCACCAGGCTGGCTGGGACTCCCAGTGCTTGCCGAGTGCTCACTGTGTGCTGGGCCCTGTGCTAAGCGGGGTCCTCCCCGTGCTGTCTGTTCTCACAGTGGCTCTGCGAGCCGGCTCCGAGTCTGCGCAGAGGAGAGAGGGGCCTTGATCACCTGCCCAGATCAGGAATCTGCGCAGAGGAGAGAGGGGGCTTGATCACCTGCCCAGATCAGGAGTCTGCGCAGAGGAGAGAGGGGGCTTGATCACCTGCCCAGATCAGGAGTCTGCGCAGAGGAGAGAGGGGGCTTGCCCAGAGCCACACAGCCAGCTAGTGGCAGACCCAGGACTCAAGTCTAGATCTGTCTGATGCCAAAGCCAGATAGTTAGCCCTAACCTGTGGCTGTCACATGGGTGTGGGCACCAGACTCACGCAGGCCAGACCCTAGAAGACTGATTCCATAGGGCCAGACAGGCGGGGCAGGCCTCTGACTTTTAAAAGTTCCTGGGGCATGGGTAGGGCTGGAGCCTTCACACCGGGCTATCCTACCTATGCCCATTGGAATCCTAACTGCAATCACTTACTAACCTCATGGCCTTGGAACAGTAATTTAACTTCTCCAGGCCAGTTTTCTAACCTGTAAAATGGAAATAATAATATCATCTTCCTTATAGAGAATCAAGTGTGAAGATGAGCTATTGGTGGAAAGCTCCTTGAACAGTGTTGGGATGAAGCAAGCCGGCAGCAGATGTTAGCTGCTGATGCTGTGGTTTCTTGTCATTCAGCTCATTCACAGGTTCCCCTTGGCCAGGCCCTGTGCTGGTGCTGAGGAACGAGAGAGGCGTTGGCATGGTCCATACCCAGGGGCCCATGTCTAACCATACGAGAGGACAGGGGACTGACCTCTAGCGTGCAGATGGATGAGGGTGTCCAGGAGGAGGGATGGGCAGGGCCTAGGGGGACACAGACCCGTGCAGCTGTGCCTGGGAGAGCCACAAGCAGAGCTCGGGAGGCAGTGTGTGGGAACAGGCAAGGCCCAGCTTGGTGTCTTTGATGCTGGCTCTGGCATTGGGGGCTGTGAGTGAGTTACTTCCCCTCTCTGGGGCTTGGTTCCCTCCTCTGGCCTGCCTCCCTCCTGGAAGAGGGAATAGGTAAGAGGATGATGCTTGGGAAACAGTAGAGGGTGCTGGACAGGTGAGGACCACTTGGAGCTCTCAACTGGGCAGAGTGTCTTCCCGCTGCTGGCCAGGGAAACCAAGCTGCACCCCTGGACCCAGCTCCAGACCTCCTCAAAACTGTCCTCTGCTTGGTTTAGGACAGAGGCGAGAAAGACAGAGAGGGAGAGAGAGAGAGAGTGCGCTCTCACACAGTAAGTTCATTGAGCAGGAAAATTCCTATGCTATATATGAAAACCGGAAAAGGGAAGGAGGCGTTCTAAGTTTACATGTAGAAAAATGCTCTTCTGTAATTCAGAAAAATGGGGTCTTTGATTGTGGCCAAGCCAGGTCTCCTTTCTAAGTTGCTCCAGGATTTTTTCCCCTGGCAGCGAAACAGTTCTTCTTCCAAGAAATGCATTGGGTGGTAGGTTTTTCTAAGAACCTCTTGCATCTCTGCTGGGTGCAGACGGATCCCTGTGCAGCAGGACTGTGTTGTGTTCATTTTCCTCCGAAAGGGAGTCAGGTAGAGCCAGGAGCCCCTGGAGACTCCAGCCTGGGTGGGGCTGAGTTTCCTCGCAGCAGAGAGCTGTGACATTTTCCTGGGCACAGTGCTCCTTGCCTCTGGCCAGGCCGTGCTGCCCAAAGACGAGGAAGTCTGTGGGGAGGGCTGGGTTTGTTCTGGTCCATGTTGGAGTCATTCCTTCCAGGCCTGAAGGCTGTGGGCCGAAGGAACCGGCAGTTAAGGGTGGTTAGAAAAACTGGAACACAGGCGGGAGACGAGGAGGAGGCAGAATTTGAGGCTCTCAGACCTGGCAAGGGCCTTTGGAAAACATTTAGTCCAAGCTCTAGTTTTGCAGGTATTGAATCTGAGGCTCGGAGAAGAGAAGGGACAGCTCAAGGTCACATGCCAAGTTGGTGGCAGAGTCTGCCTTGCAGGCTGGGGCAATTTCCACCACCCCATGCAGCATCTGAGAGGTCGTGCTGTGGAAGTTGGGGTCGACTGTGTGTGGTCCTAGGGGTAGAGCTAGGCCCAGCCAGGTGGGTGTAAGTTACAGGGAGATTCAACATCAGAAAGAACTTCTGAAGACTTAGAATTGTCCAGCAATGACCAGGGTTGCTGTGGGGATTGGAGGGAGTGAGCTCCCCAGTAGTGGAGATGGCAAGCAGAGACCACATGGCCCTCAGGGGGGTGTGCCTGGGAGGACACCTTCCCCGATGGTGAGCTGCGTTCTTTCTGCACAGTCTATGGCTTGCTGAGCTCCCA
>CM052443.1:102404257-102524815 GCA_028533085.1 Varecia variegata | reverse complement strand
GTAATGGCTACCTCTGAGAGGAAAAAGAGGAAAACACAGCAAAGGGGTACAGGAGAGCTTCTATCCAATTTTTTTTACCTTAATGACCTTACATGGATGTTTACTCTGTGATAAATCTTTGGGCTGTCACTTTAGCATGTACGTTTCTGAATGGATGGTATATTTCACAATAAAACAGCATAAAGAAAAGTAAATAATTTGCACCTATCAGCACTTTATTAGCAAGAACAAATTAGTTGTGACACCACCATCCCTGCCCTGACAATAGCCCCCTTATCTTCTAAAATGTTGGGTATTCCAATGACACTGGAACTTTACAGGGAAAGGAAGAGTTGATCCTGTCCTCCTGCTCAGCCCTGACCCATTAGGAGCACAAGAAGCCACGTGGGTGACAACCTACTGACAATGATCTCTTGAAACAGGACAGTGTAGGAGGACGGGGTTGGCTGCACACAAGACATGCTGGATGTTAGAAGAGAAGAGCTCCAGGAAAAACTGTGTTACATTTGTCTCTGATCCTGTCTTTCTGCCTGTGAACTACAAGCCCCTCAGGGCAGATCTGTGCCTAAACCCTTCCTGCACCCTGCCAGCATGAGGGCTGGTACAGAGTCAGTGCTCAGTATGTATCTGTTGCACTAAACTATGTAGAACAATTAAAACTCAAACTAGATCAATGATGTTTTGTTTCCCAGCATTTTAAATTAGAAGGACTTACAGAGATGAGTGAATCTTACCACCCCATTTTAAGATGGGAAAAATGAGGCTCAGAGTGGGAAAAGTAGCTCATCTAAGTTCACAGAGGAAGTCAGTGATGGAACCCAGGTTTCCCAGTGCTTGATTCTTTTTTTTTTTGTGGGGGGAGTAGGATACCAGACAGCTTACAAAGATGCACTTTTTAACAGATCCAATATCTGCAAACTACCATATGCCTATGTTCTTTTCGTGCCTGGGGAGCCTCGCCCGGGGCCCACGGTGGCATTCAGGGGTGGTAGGGACAGTAGAGCTGGAGGCCTGGAGGTGGAGGTGGAACTCAGGACCCATTTTCCCAGAGAAACAGTGCACTGTGAGGCCAGCAGCTTGTGTGCCAGCTCTATACTTGGCTGGCTGGAAACCTGGAAGCTCCTGGAAGCTCCACCAGACCTGGAGCCTAGACGCTCTGGGAAAATGCATTCTTGTGTTTTTATAAACAGCTGTATTGAGGTATAGTTTGCATTCTGTAAAATTCACCCATTCTAAATGTATAGTTACATGAGTTTTAGTAAATTTATAGAGTTGTACAACCACCACCACAATCCAGTTTTAGAACATTCTCCAGAAAGTTCCCTCATGCTTATTTGCAGTCAATCCCTGTTTCTATCCCTGGCCCAGGCAACTGCCAATCTGTTTTATCTCTATAGTTTTGCTTTTTTAGAAATTTAATATAAATGGACTCTTACAATATATGGTTTTTATGTCTGGCTTCTTTCACTTAGTTTAATGATTTTAAGGTTTATTCATGTTGTTGCAGCATTTATCAGCAATTCATTCCTTTTCATGGCTGAGTAGTATTCCATTGAGCAGATCTACCACATTTTCTTTATCTATTTAGCAGTTTATGGACCAGTTTGTTCCCATTTGGGGCCATTATGGAATAATGCTGCTATGAACATTCGTATATGAATTTTGGGGTGGACATATGCTTTTCTTTCACTTAAGTAGACACCTGGGAGTGGGATTGCTAGGTTGTAGGGTAAGTGTATGTTTCACTTTTTAAGAAACTGCCAAACTGTTGAAAAAAATGCATTTTAAGTTCATAATATTCCACTTGCACACATGCTTTCAGAAGCCACTCTGAGCATATAGCATAGTGGTTAAGAGCACAGATTCTGGAGTCAGACCCTCTGTGTTCAGATTTTACTTCTGTCCCTGAAGGCTGCATGCCCTTGGGCAAATGACTACACCTCAGTCTCCTCATCTGTAAAAGGGAATAAAAAATGGGGTTGCTGTGAAGATTGAATGAGTTCCTTCACACAAAGCACTTAGACCACTGCTGGTTCATATTAGTGCTATACAGTTTTGGCAATTGGTTTTGACAGCCAGTTTTGCAGTGGCCGCATAGGAGAAACAGTGCCAGTCCTGGGGTTCACAGACATGAGAGGGCTATCTTGGATCTATCCAGTTGCAACCGTGTGGCCTTGAGAAAGTCACTTTCCTTCTGTAAGATGGAGCCCAACTTACTTTCTAGCACTGCTGGGTGGTGGATCCAGTGACTTGGTGGAGAGTAAGTACTTTGTAGACTGCACAATGGACTCATGTTATGATTGTGACATTCAGATTATGGGGCTCATTGGAGACTGGGGCCCCTAAAGCCTTCTCTACCTTTGAAGCTCCTCTAACTGCATACTAGGATGGTTAAGAGTAAGGACTCTGGAGTCAGACTGTCTGGTTCAAATCCTACCCCAGCCACTTAGAAGGCTTATGACTTCTGTTTCCTCATCTGAAAAACAGACAGTAACAGTCCTCAGTCCCCACCTCCTAGAGTGATTGTAAGGACTGGATGAATGAATGTGAACACGTTCACACTCCACCTGAACATATGGAACGTTTTATAAGTACTAGCCATATTAAACTGCATTAAAAATTTGGTTTGCAGGAGAATAGTTCACATTTCTAAGAATTCTCTTCCTATTCCCAAAGGGGCACTGAATACCCATCAGATGCAAACGACCCTCCCTGGGCCCTTCTCAGCTCCTCAGGGTCTCCTGGCCCTCCCTTTTCATGTTATGGATGACAACAGGACTTCCTCTGTGTTAGAACACAACCCTGACCTGACATCGAGGGATCCAGGTTACATATGCAGGAGGAGAAAGAAAACCAGTTTCTTTCCCCAGACCTCCCTTCTTTTTAGGAAATTGGAAGTTTCAGCAAAGTTCACAAAAGACCACGGAACCCAAAGCTGCCCTCTGCGGCTGAGTTAGCAGTGTCCTATATAACATGCAAAATTGCAATGTTCTGACATGGGCCATGGCGCTGAGAGGCCAAAACTATGCTCCAGCTGCCCTTTGATCTGCAAGAAATGTCAGGCCGGACACTCTGGCAGGAAAAACTATCATGACATTTGGGTCTTGCTCCCAAGGCTACAATGGTCTGGGTGGTTCTGGGCTTCTTCAGGCAAACAAAGAGTTAACCAAGGCCACCTTCTGAATCCCTGCTTAGGGGTAGGAATACCAAAGGGTATTTCCTAGTCCTCCCACTCCCTTAAATTCAAGCCGTGTACTGATCCCCTAAATCCAAAAGGGGTCAGAAGCTACTGTCTGGAAAGCACAGTTTTCTGCAAAGCTGCTTGAGAAAAGAAGCTGAGCAGGGACAGGAACCTAGAGGCTTGGGTTCAAGTCCTGGCTTTTGCACTGGCCACTCCCTAAGCCTCTCTCAACCTCAGAGTTCTAAAAATGCCTGCATTCCTTTCCAACACAGTTATTGCAAGAATCGAGCAGTAACTTCTATCACTTACTTTTTGTGCCTAATATGTGCCAGGAGTGTGGGAAGCACATTATTTCTAATCTCTCCTTTCATCTTCACAGCATCCCTAGGAGGGAGGTTGGTCTATTTATTCCCCTTTTCAGATGAGGAAACTGAGGCACGGAGAGCTGAAATTCATCACCCAGCCAAGCCACAATTCAAACCCAGACAGCCTGACCTTAACTGAGACCCGTTTTAACTCAGACTTCACTATTCATCCAATCTCCTGAGTCCTGCTGGAGAAACTGAGATCCAGGGAACAGAAAAGACCAGATCCCCTGTCTCCCAGCCCACCGCTCTTTCCATCGCCCATGAGCCTGTGCTCATGATAGAAGCGGTAACTCAGAGCTAAGTTAAGCATCAGAGCAATTCTGTTCCGTTATTTCGTGCGCTGCAAGAGCGCCAGGTGTGCCTGCTGGTGGTCATGCTTTGCACCTGTGTGCGGAGAGGGTTCCAGACCTGCCTTTACCAGAAGCTAGCCAGCGCGCACGACCTGAGCGCGGACCCCGGATGCGCTGAGGCTGTTGTCGCTGGCGCTGTCACTGTGCTTCCAAAGTCCCTCTCTGCCCAAGATTGGAGGGACCGAGCCCAGTTCAAACACCTCCGGTGCCTAGACAGCGCTCCACCCGCCCCGGCTGCCCAGGGATCCCATTCACGGCTATAGCCTTTGCACTGCCCGGGGGAAGCTGCCAGCAGGACCGCCAGTGCGCACGGAGTGGCGAGAACTCCCTTTTATGTCCAGGAATGAGGCGCGCACCGCAGCCGCGCCCGCAGCCAAAACCAACTTCCCCAAGGCGCGGAGGGAGCCGGTGCCACTCTCCGGCCGGGTCTCCTACCTGTCGCGGCGCGGATCTGGGTGACGGCGGAGAGGATCGCGGAGACCGAGAGCAGCAACATCAGACACCAGTGCTGCCCGTTCCTCCTGCAAGAAGTGGCGGAGGGAGAGAAGGTGAGGCGAGCCGGAGAGTCGGAGGGGCCCGGGGCGCGGGGAAGAGGGTCCTACCTTGGCGCCATCTCGCGGGTCTGCTGAGCCCTCGAAGGCGCGCGGCGAGCGGAGCAGAGCGGTCGAGCTCCGCGGAGGACGAGGGGGTGCGGATCGCCCTTCCTGCAGGGAACAAAGGCGGCGCTCGACAGCGGAGCGGGCAGGCAGGATCCCGGCTCCCGGCTCCCGGCTCCCAGCCGGCGCCCTGAGTCACCCGCGCTCTGAAACCCGACTCCGCCGCGCCCTGCGCTCCCCCGCGCGCTGCGCCCCACCTCTGGCAGCCGCGGCGCACTCACGCCCCGGGAATCCCGGCCGCGCCGGCGGCCTCCCCACGCCCCTTTCCACCCTCGACGGACGTGCGCTCTCCGCAGCTGCCTCCACCCAGGCCGGCCTTATATAACCTGCGAAGAAAGCCTCGCGCCCGTGCCGGCCTGGGCAAGCGGGACACGGCTCCCTCCCGCCCTCAAAGTCTGTCCCTGTCGGGGCTGCCCTGCAGACAAAGCACTCTCCTTTCACAGGCGGCCGACGGAATCCTCGCCAGAGCCCAGGGAGGCTGGAATCGCTGTGATTTCCTTATATGACAGACGAGGAGACCGAGGCTCACACAGCTGGACTGAGCTCCTGGCTACTGTGCACCACCCAGCACTCCTGACACACAAACCCACTTGAATGCCCAGGAGCGGCCCTGCTTGGGGGCATAAGTGATACATGCAGCAAAGATGGTCCTAATAAATTTTTTTGTGTGTATCTGGTATTCCAGCGCTTTCCTCTCTTTACCTCGTCTGCTCCCTTCACCAGAATGTAAGCTCCAGGGTGCAAGAGTTTATCTTCCTGTTGTTCTCTGCCTAAAACAGCTTAGGTAGTAGGAGATGCCAGTAAACATTGAGTGAACCACACCAAGCCCTGTGATGAGATGTGGGGGACATGAACCAGTCTCAGCCTCCAGAAGCCCTCAGTGGGGGTGATTGGGTGCGGGGCAGACTGTCCCACCTGTACAGAGCTTAGCACAGGGCACTGGTAGACGCTCAATGGTAACTTTTTGTTATTAAAATTACCACCAGGCACAATAGCTGAGATCTGTGGGTGAGAGGAGGCACCGCCAAAGCTGGCTGAGACCTGGACAGCTCTGAAGCCCGGACAATGCCAGGTGCCTCTCTGCCTGACACACCAAGTAGCCCATGGCCCCTTGTCAGTGCCAGGGTTTCATTCCGTACCACTCTCTAGAGCTGCAGTTACCAAACCCTGCCCCCACCCACAGCAAGTACCAGTCTGTGGCGTGTTAGGAAACCGCTGCACCTCACTGCCTGAGCTCCAAACCATCCCCTCAACCCACAGCACCCACCCCTGGTCCGTGGAAAAATTGTCTTCCATGAAACCGGTCCCTAGTGCCAAAAAGTTTGGGGACTGCTCCTCTAGAGGACAGGTCACCCCCTGCCAAGCAAGTTAGCCTTGTAGAGGAAGTGGCATGAGGATGGAGATGGCAGCTAACATTTACTGGATGTAGATTAGGTCCCAGATCCTGTGCTAAATGCTTTACCTATGTTATCTCATTTAATCCCATGACAGCCCTGGAAAGTTGGTACTGCCATGATCCCCATTCATAGATGAGGAAGCTGAGGTTCAAAACATACCTGAGGCTAGTGCATGGCAGCTGCCAACACCCATGCTCTTCACCACTCAGCCATGCTGCCTGCAGGTGAACAAGAGAGTTAGACCTGCTCCCTACCCCTAAGAGCAAAATTACACTGGAGACACAGAGCACTTGGGCATGAAAGGGTTAATGCCAGCCTGAGCAGAGCAGCGAGGGCTCAGAGGAAGGGGCCGTTGGCCTGGAGATCAGGAGCCTGGGTTCCAGTCCAGTTCTGGCCCTGACTGCAGAGTGAGATGGGGCAAATCCTGCCCTTGGTCTGGTTTTTTCTTTCTTCACCTATGTTATGGACACAATGATCCTGATATGAATGGGATAACTTGCACACACTGTCCTCTATAAGGAGGTATACAGATGTGAGAGATTGCGTATGGCAGCGGTTCCCAACTTTTTTGGCACCAGGGACCAATTTTGATTTCGTGGAAGGCAATTTTTCCATGGATGGTCGTGGGGTGGGGAGGAGGGGGGCGGAGCTCTGCAGCCTGGTCCCTACAAACCTGGACAATAGTGGTCCTTGGCCGTGGGATCAGGGACCACAGTGTATGGGATTAATGCAAATAGCTTTCAGAAAAAGGAGAAATCAATGCATGGCCCAGAGAAGATAGGAGAGGCTTCAAGGTGGGAGTAAGGTTTGACCCAGGCTCTGGGGTCTGCTGAGAGTTTCAAGGGCAAACAGGATGGAGGGGAAGACAGTGCTCAGAGAGACACATGCCCAAGCAGTAAATGGCTCAGAACCTACTCTGTCTGGAGAGGGGACCAGCAGACAGGGTGGTGCTGGAGTGCTGATACCTTCAATGACAGGCCAATTGGTGTGTGTGTACATGACCTTGAAGGCCATGGAAGCCACTGGTGTTCCCTGAGCATTTTGGAATCGCAGAACATTTGCTATGGACAGAGCCCTGAGAACCCTGATCCACCCATCTCCCTCTTGTCCGTTTTATTGACGGAGAAACTGAGGCCCCAAGAGAGCATGCAATTTACACAGTCACCTACTCATTGAGTGACCGATTGCCCAAGAGGGAGACATTAGAGGAGGAGGGAATGGGTAAGGTCTTCAAATGTTACAGAGTTCATGGAGAATCAGAAGATCCTCGTAGGGCAGTGAGTTACCTGCCCTACTGGAGGAGACAGACCCCTTAAGAAACAAGTGGCAGAGAAGGTAGGAATTATGTGCTTGGGCTCTGGGGTCATACTGCCTGGACTGAAACCCGGCTCTGTTACTTTTGAGCTATATGAATCATGGGCAAATCTGTAAAATGGGCATGAGAAAGCTTTCTTCCTTCCTCCTAGGTTGTTGGGAAGATTCAAGGTGTTGCTGAAATATAAAGCTTTTATCAGAGTGCCTGGCACAGGGCAATGCTCATTGGATATTGGCTTCTATTATTGGTGGTGGCCGATATTCCTATCATCAGGGCTGCGGCCCGGCAAGGGGTGCAACTGTCAAGAGAGAGGCAGGACCCTAGAGGAAGCTCTTAAGGCACTGAGGCTCTCGAAGCCAAAGCAGCTCGGGGAGAGGATGGCCCCATGCGGAGCTAACACATAAGACAAAGCACATTCTAACAAAATTGTCCACTTGAGGCTGCTTTCCTAGCCTGCTCACATTCTCTGTGACTGTGAATTCTTTCCCACTCACAGCCACTCTGTGAAGGGCATAACCTTATTTTATTATAAATCACTAACCATAGGGAATTTGCTTTCTTAATTCTATATTTATTGCGTATAAAGTACCACATCAACTAGAAATGTAATTGACTTTACTATATTCCTGTAGTCCTCAGTGGAACCACATCAACAATGACTACATAGTAGTTCCATTGTTCTTTTTGACAGTTAAAAACAGAGATTGTGAATGGGTAGCCACAGGCACAATTTGGCTCATAGACATGTTTTATTTGGCCTGCTGGGTGCCAACCTCCAAATTCAATTAGTTAGCAATATTTGATTATTAGGAAATTGCACATTAAAATCCAGATTTCTGGCTTTTTTTTTAAATTTTGGAGAACCTGGCAACAAGGGCCTGCATATCCTGTGCCAACAATGAGTTGGCATTGGATAGGAACTGCTGCCTTCCACTAAGGCAGCGCCGTCCAGTTTGCCATAGTCCCCACCACTCCCTATTGTCCCCAACACCAAGGCTAAGAATAAATTGCCACTTATCATCACATTTGCACTCTACCTCTGCTTATAAAAAAGAAAAAAGTAGAATAGATTGAATGCTCATGTTCCTGTTAAAAATGGGTAAACAAAAGATATATAGAAAAGGTCATGTTTAAAGAAAGATGGGGAAGAACATATTTCTACATGTTTAATACACAAATAAAATATGTCTGTATTGAAAACAGTGAAAACTAAGATGCCATTATGAAACAGACCTGGCCTGCCTCGGTTATGTATGTTACCTGAAGGATGAAGGCTTGACTGTGGTCCAATTTATCAGTCCAAGAGAAATACACATAAGGCAGCAGATTCCTTTACTACTCTTGCAGGGAAGTCTTGTGTGCACATTTCATCTTTTGTTGGTTCTGTGTAAGTATCTGATAATACCCAATTCACTGAAATCTAAAAATGGAAGTCCCCCAGATACAATTCTCCTCTACAAGTGACTGGAATTATGAACTCAGCCGGATGGAGGACGGGGGCGTCTCAGACCTGGGAGCTGGCGTGGGGGCCAAACGGTCCCAGCTGTGGGTGTGGGAGGGATGGGGCAGGAAGCCACGCAGGCATTTTACCTCCTGCCAGACAGTGTTTTGAGGGCTTAAGTGATTTCCTTCCATTCAATGTGCAGTTGTAGAAATAGCCAAGAGGAAGCTTCATGTCATACCCAAGCTGTTCTAAACTGTTTACCACTGTTCAGCATAATCTACGAGACTGGGACATAATGGAACCTGGGGATTCTATGTCCCAGCTCTTCCAGGACTTGACTAAATTATTAGGCTGTTTTGTTTTCCTATAATCTACCAAATGCTCCAGAAAACTCAGTATCCAAAAGCATTCTCCATCCTGTCTCAAGCAGCTAGAAGGGGCACAAAAATCTATGAGAAGCCTCTCAAACTTTGGTTTGGGAAGAAGTTACCAAGAATACAGTGCAAGCCATTCTGAGCCTGTTTCTTCAACACACAGGCATTATACCTCCCTCGTGGAGTTGTGGTGGGGACGTTCACAGTAGGTACCCACAGCTTGCATGCCATCTGATTTAATGAGCAGGAAAAGCAGAATAGACTGAACTAGCTGGCTAGCAAAAAATTTACTAGAATAACCAGAAAGATGGCTGCCTTTTAGATAACCCATCTGTTTCTAAACCCACTGTTTAGAAAACAGTGATAGTTTAAACCCAAAAAAACCATGGGAGTGCAGATATCTTTTTGATATACTGAATTCCCATCCTTTGGATATATACCCAGCAATGGGATTTCTGGGTCATACGGTAGTTCTGTTTTTAGTTTTTTGAGGAACCTCTCTACTGTTTTCCACACCAGTTGCACTAATTTACATTCCCACAGTGTACAAGGGTTCCCCTTTTTCCACATCCTCACCAGCATTTGTTATTGCCTGTCTTTTTGATAAAAGCCATTTTACCTTGGGTGAGATGATATCTCATTGCAGTTTTGATTTGCATTTCTTTGGTGACTAATGACGTTGTACATTTTTTCATATACCTGTTGGCCATTTGTATGTCTTCTTTTGAGAAATGTCTATTCAGATTCTTTGCCTATTTTTTAATTGACTTATTTGATTTTTTTCATTGAGTTATTGGAGCTCCTCATATATCCTAGTTATTAATCCCTGGTAAGACAGGTGGTTTGCAAATATTTTCTTCCATGGGTTGCCTCTTCACTTTGTTGATTGTTTCCTTTGCTGTGCAGAAGCTTTTTAGCTTGATGTGATCCCATTTGTCCAATTTGCTTTGGTTGTCTATTCGCAATAGCCAAAATATGGAATCAACCTAAGTGTCCATCAATGGATGAATGGATAAAGAATTTGTGGTACATATACACAATGGAATATTATATAGCCACAAAAAAGAAAAGAGTCCTGCCATTTGCAACAACATGGATGGAACTGGAGAACATTATGTGAGATAAGCCAAGCACAGAATCTCACATGTTCTCACTCATAAGTGGGAGCTAAATATTAAAAACAATCAATCTCATGGAGACCGAGAGTAGAATGACGGTTACCAGAGGTTGGGAAGGGTAGTGGGGATGGGGAGATAAAGTGAGGATGGTTAACGGGTGCAAAAATATAGTTAGATAGTTAGATAGAATGAACTATATTTGATAGCACAACAAAGTGACTATAATCAACAATAAGTTAGGGTATTCTTTAAAATAACTAAAAAAGTGGAATTGGAATGTTCTTAACGCAAAGAAATGACAAATGCTTGATGTTTTGTACACCCCACCTACCCTGATTTGATTAATTTACATTGTATGCCTGTATCAAAACATCACATGTACCATATAAAGATATACAAATATTTACATACCCATCATAAATAAAAATAAAAAAATTAAAAAAAAAAACAAACCATAACTGCCTTCCAAGGAGGAACTTTTTTTTTTTTCTGATGAGTACCTTGATGTGTTTGGACACAGAAACTGGACCATGGGCTGAGAAGAGTATTTTGTTCGGCATAATAGAGAATGATGGGTTTAAAAATCTGACAATCCAAGAGGGAAGAGGACAAGAAGAAAAGGAGGGAGAGTGTGTCAGACACCTTTTCTGTGCCACTGCACACCCTGCCCATATCCCCTCTATCTGTATCCTTTATGTGCATGGTGGTCTTCCAACTGCCAGCACCTGAGTGTTTTCTCTGGCCCCTGGAGCCTGCTCTGCCCCCTCCGCCCAAGCAGCTCTCAGTCAATGACTGGCAAGGGCTGGTGGATAAGAAACTCAGCTCCCTCATCCAGCTGGTGGGAACAGCCAGGCACACCCACTTCTATGCCTCTATACAGTTTCTCCGCAGGATTAAACCCCAGTTTCCCACAGGGTATTGAGCACTCAGTCTTTATTAGCTGCCCCACCTCCCTACTCCCCTCCAGCATTTCTTGAGCAACCTGACCAAGTGAATTCTTGGCAGTGGAATCCTTCCCTCAGAGTCCACTTATGGGGGCATCCAAATGAAGAAAGCCATTTCAGATTCTCTTTTTTAAAAAATATTATTTTTCTTAGTGATGGGATCTCACTCTGTGATCCTCCCACCTAAGCCTCCCAAGTAGCTGGGACTACAGGTGCAAACCACCATGTCTGGCTAACTTTTTTATTTTTTGTAGAGACGGGGTCTTGCTATACTGCCCAGGCTTGTCTAAAGATCCTGGCCTCAAGTGATCCTCATACCTCGGCCTCCCAAAGCACTGAGATTACAGGCATGAGCCACTGCACCCAGCTCTCTTCAGATTCTTTTCGTCTCACCTGTCTCCAGGGTCTTTGGCCATTTGTTCTAGCACCAGTCTCCTTCATGGCGACCAACTCCAACTGGACTCTCACCAACTTCAAGCAGGTGGGACTCACAGCCCTTATCCACACTGAGCACTTTCCACTTCTGCTCCAGAGGTTCCCTGTTGGTGCTAGGGTATGACATCCTCATAGTCTGCTCAGTGCCCAAGACAATCTGGAGGTGCAATGCAGATAACACCCTGTGGGGCAAAATTTTAGCCAATGGAAGGCAGCAAATATATATTTTTTCCCTCCCTCTTCCAGGTGCACTCTCCCAAGAAGGTAATTTATAAGGCATCTCAGAAGATGGTCCCACAATGCTGAGTAATTGGCTCTTCCTCCTTCCCTGCCTCCCTCCCCTTCCCTTGTGTGTTCCCTAGGGTTGCACTCCCTCCAACAGCACAGGCACATAGACATTGTCACAGACGGTGGTGCCTGAGCAGCCCAGGATGCAATGGGGGTGGAGTTTATCTCCCACCTTGACACACTCACGCATCTTAACAGAGTATCTGTGGTAGTTGTCACTTCCTGGTCACTGGTTCCAATTAGCCTGATGTCACCAGTATAAGGGACCAGCAGTATAATGGCATGTCAGAATGACAAGGTCCTATGGCCTATATTATAACAGAAAACTGTTATTTAATATACTAGCCCTGAGGCAAAACACTGAGCATGTACTGGTGCCTTTGCCATGTGAAAGTGAATTTTTAAAAATTTTCCCTGTGATTCCACTTGCCAGATCCTGTTGCACCCCACGTGCCAAAGGCTATGTTGATTATTTCCAGTAAGATACCACATCTGGCACGGCAGCTGCAACTGATGTTACCATCTGGCCGTGTTTATGGAAATCCACCGTCATCTGACACAATTCATTTTGTTTTTGTAGGGGCCAATATAAGTGAATTAATGGAAATATAATGGGACCCACCACATTTGCACCATTTAAGTCATGATAGTGGCTCTAATCTCTGCAATACCTCCTGGGAGGTGATAGTGCTTCTGATCTACTATCTCGAGGTGGGAGGAAAGGAGGTAGTTTCAAGGACTTCCACTTGGCTTTTCCTACCAGACTCCACAAGTCAAGTTGCTAATGTAAAGGTTCTGCCAGAAGGCAAGTGTATTTATCCCAATTGTATATTTGAGATCAGGCCTAAACAGGTCTAGAAAGCACAAGTAAGTTATGTGAACAGGTAGCCCAGACTCCATGTCATCTACTTCTTTGCACCCACATCCCTTCTTCAACTCACTCTTACAGCTTCATGGGTAGTTTCCTATAACTGGTAAACAGAGAAGGAAAGAACTCTGGCTGATTTGCAGATGAGTCAGTGTGATATGTTGATACTCCTTGAAAATGGGCTGTTGCTGCATTGCAGCCAGCACAAGAGTGGCCCTAAAGGACAATGGTGGAGAGAATTCCTCCCAGTGGGTAGAACTATGAGTGGTGCACTTGGTCAACCTCTTTGAAGGAGAGAGAAGTGGTATAGTGTTAATATCTAGATATATGTAGATGCCTGAGCAGTGAGCACATGTCTTGGATGTTGGCCAGAGGCCTGAAAGGCAAGACTGGATGATCTAGAGAAGAGGAATATGTTGGTCTTTGTATCTCACAAGGCTCACTGGAGACCATCCAACCAGGGGGACAGGATAACTCATGCTGTGTCAGCTAGTCTTTTCCTTGGTGATGCCAGGGCCGACGGAGTGGAGTCTTAAACAGTGACAGTGGTGGCAGGGGTAAATGCTAAGCAAAGCTTCAACTGCACAGACCCAGTCCCTCTAAAGCTGCTGACATTGCTGAATCCTAGCCTGCCAGCCGCAGAGACTGACACAGAGCCCTTGATATGGCACCATTCCTCAGAAGGACCAGCCCACCACTTGGTGACGAGTTGATCCCCTCAGACCCCTTTCTGAGCAAGTCTTCCTCCCCAGCATCCATACCTGTCTGGAAATGGGTTTTCCTTCCCTGACCAGTGCCTTTGCCAGAGACAGTATCCAAAGATGTACAGAATGCTTGATTTATCAATATGGCGTCCATACAACACTGCCATTTTATGGCAAAAGAGTTGCGACAATTGAATGAGCAAGGAATCCATTGGTTCGATCATGTCCCACAGCACCCAGAAACAGCTGGTATAATACAAAGGTGGAAACACCTAGTATAGGCTTAGCTGTGGCCCCAGCCTAGGGACGACCCAGAGCAGAGTTGTGACACTCTCCTCCAGAATGTGGTGGGTATGGCCACTGAACTAATGGCTAATACATGTTGCTGTATCTCTAATAACTAGAATACTTGGGTCTGGAAACCAAAGGTAAAGGTGGGATTAATCCCTTTTCTTCTTGCAGTGATCACTGAAGGCTTAAGCTCTAGCTGGGTAGAGGCTCTGGTGTCCAGCAGAAGAACTCTTCCAAAGGATACAGTAAGGTCACTAAACTCAAAGCTGTGACCACTACCTGGTCACTTTGAGCTCCTCATGCCCGTGAGCAAGCAGGCAAAAGAAGGAGTGACTGCATAAGTCGAGATAGTGAGCCCTGGTGCCACCAGACCACAGTAGCAGCTACTTTATGGGGGCAGAGAGGATATATCTAGAATCCAGAGAATGTCCTGGGACATGTCTTGGTCTTTCCATATCCCATGGTGATAGCAAATGGGCACATGAGGCAATCAGGCAACTCAGACCCTTAAAGGTTAAAGCTCCAGGTCGCCTCGCTAGGCAAGCAAGCCAGGCCAGCCAAAGTGTGGGCTGAGAATAAAGGAAATAGAACAGCTGGGCGAGGAGGGAGATGGGATGAGCCATAGCTAGGGGACAGTAGCTCGTTTCACTCTCTTGCCTAAAGTCTTTTCAGAGATTTCAGTTGGCTATGATCTTGAAAGGGACTCTGTGACTGATCGGACTTGCACCTCTCCTCTTAGAAAATAAGTGAGAACATTGTGTACTTACAAAATTGAAGACCCCATATGATACTATAGAAGCTGGGTCTGCTGGGAGGGCGTCAGCAAACCTCAGCAGTGCAAAGAGGAGACTGTGTCAGACATCTCTGATGCACCACTTCAAATCCTCTCGGCACTTCCTGCCTCCACATGGCCACTCGTTCCAGCCACAGCCATTGCTACAGAGATCAACTCAGTACGAACTCCAGCCAACCATGGGGAAACCTGGCGGCACCTGAATTTGCACCCATAGTGTTTAACTATCTCCTGCTTTGGGACTTCTCCATTGAGCTTGAGACATGAGATGCTGCAGGGTCCATTTTGTGCCCACACAAAAGCAACTTGGAAATGCAAAGGAAATAACATGTGGCCAACTTTTGAACAATGAGAGATGGAAACCAGTGAACAAATATTTCCCTGTTCCTATCCCAGATCAGCCACCCTGAGAAGCAGCTTCTCCAGAGAAAGACCCACAAGAATGAAAGCTCATTTATATTTAATACCTCTCATTTGCTTTTCCTTCTTCCCCCCCTCCCTTTCCCCGTCCCCTGTTCCTGGGGCTACACTCCTTAATAAAGTAGCACAAAAGGCTTTGCCCCAGGCTCTGCTTTTTGGGAAACCCAAGTTAAGACAGAGGAGTAAGAGCTGACAAACACCACCAATATTGTGTAAGGCCAGAAGTTCTGTATAATCAAGCAGCCAGTGAAACATTTCCAGCATGGGAGTTGCCCCAGAATGTTCAAGAAATCATGAGTCCAGTGCTTAGTTTGGAGTTTGCATTCTAGCAATAGAAATCCCTCCTGCAATGCCCCTTCCCTGGCAAAACAGCAACAGAAGCCTTCATTCAAGTTTATCAAACACACAAATACCTGATGAAGACGGAGTTTTGTGGATATCCACTGGGAGATGAATTCCATGTCTTGGTCAACAGAACAGAACAAAGGCTGCCCACATGGAATGCTGTGGTGAGAGCTATAACCAGAACTTAGAAACCAGAGCCCAGTGTCAGAGGTAAGCATAAGAACATTAGCTTTCTGAGAATTTGCTTAATTATTGAAAATGGCTTTAGGCTTCCAAAAATCCATAATGGCAGAGACAGAGGTCATTTTTAAGGGACAGAGAGGACCCAATTTAACATCTGAGCAGTATAGAATATTCAAAATCGGACTGTAAGGGTTTAAATCCAGTGACTGCCCCTTACTGGCTGTATGACCTTAGGCAAATTACTAAGCCTGTCCGTGCCTCAAGTTTCATGAGTTAAAAAATTGTCACAATAATACAAAGTTGTTCAATGCATGAAATTAAATGGTTTGGACACATAGCACATCACCAAGCATTTTTCTATTCTATTATTATTATTTAATGCTTCTGTATGTCTCATACAAATAAAAGGCCCAGATATATATAGTCATAGATTATCAGATCTAGAAGAGTGCTCAGAGATTTTCAAGTTCTGCCTCCACTCATGCCCAGAGCAAGGAAGGGGACTGCCCCGGGCCACAGTTAGTCCAGGGCAAAGCCAGAACCAAGTGTCCTGACTCCTCTCCAGGGCTCTTTTCTCTGCCTTTTGCGGCTCCTGCCCAGTTTCCCCACACATCCAGAGTCAGGACCAGTACAAATCAGGAGAACTGGAAATGAATGTTCCATGCTTATAATGGGTCCCAAAAGTCTCTGCATGCTCTGCTAAGCACTGCCCTAGAGAATATCACTCTACCAAATAGCACGACTGGTTCTTTAACAGCCAAGAATGTTAATAGCACAGATTCCCACTCTCTGTGAACACCTACCAAATCAGAACATCTGCAGGGGGCCCTTGGGAATTGGAATTTTTAAGAAGCTCCTTGATCCTTCTTATGCACACTGCAGTCTCACTGCCATTGGCCTGAAGTTTCATATCTGTATTTCTCATGGCACCTGGTTCCTGAACTCTATCTTGGAATTTCTTGCATTAGGATACTTTTGTGTTCTAAATATTATGTTCACAATGATACATTTGCAGTTTCCAGCTCAGACAAACTGCCAAGACCTCTCTCGGATGGATTTTCCCATTCACCACACCCTTAGAAGAACAAGAAAAAAATGTGTTCTATTCCATTAAGGCCTTTAGGATCCAAGATTCTAGAGAGAAAGCAGCCCAGAGCTAGAAGGGACCTGGTACCTAATCCCAAGCCCCATCCAATCAGAGGCTGTGCTGTGCAAATTTATTTAATTTAAAGAAATAAGACAACTAAGGAATCCCCTAGGTACCATTTCACTAGACAAGGAGCATTGTCAAAGAGAAGGTGGGCGAAACCCCACACTGTGGGCCACCTGCCTTCCATTCTCCCCCAGCTCCCTCATCAGTGCACCAGATAATGACAGTCACTTCCCCAGTGTCTGTACAGAAGGGTGTGGCAAATACGGAAGCACTAAATTTAAGGGCTATTTTTGTCTCAAGGAGGAGAGAGTTGACAAATGTGTCCGTGAATAAACCAGAGAGGGCAGGACATGAAATCCATCCGAAGCGATAGGGGTTTTATCACTGATTAAGCCTTGAGGTCCCCACATGGCAGGGTCACACCTTGCTCTTGGACAGTGGTACAGCTGACAGAAAACACAGCCCCTCTCTGTCCCCCCTTCTCTGTCACACCAGCGGCTGGAAACCGGCTCTGCTGCACATGACGGTGAAGCAGCAGGCGTGGTCACGTGGACCAGCCACAGGTGTCGCTTCCTCTTCCCTCAACCCTACAGGTTCAAGGGGTCGCAACGGTCAGCAGCTCTCCTGGGGGCATTTGGAAACGTGAGGGTAAGGGGAGTTTCTTTTGTCACAATGAATGGGGATGGCACTGGCATTTGGCAGGCTAAGGATGCCATATTGTGCAGCGTAAGAGACAGTCAACCCAAAAAAGAAATATCTCGGCCAAAAGGCCGATTGTGCCCCACTGAGAAATGCTCACAGATGTGGCCTTCAATCTTTTTGGACCAAGACCCTTGGTTTCATAATCCCATAAACACGCACATCTGAAACAAAAGTTTCATGTAGCAGCATTTGCCCTTACCACATGTAATGCACTGAGATATTTTCTACACTGTTCTGGTCCGTTTTATGTTTTAAAAAAGGCAAGCTGATCAAAACCCATAAAATAGACTTTATGACCCACAAATGGGCCCCAGCCCATATTAGGGTGTGATTATTTCAAAACCCTTCATCAGCCCCAGGGGTGGGGCTGCAGAGTGAATCTCACCCTAGGAACCGTTTGTCTGCTCTCACGCACACTACTTGACCTAAAAAATAAAAAAGTCTCAGGACTAAAGTGAAAGCCCCAGTGACTTCTGATGAGCCAAACCTGTCTTGCTCGGTCTCCCACTACCAGATGGCCAGAGACAAACTGTGCGTTGCTGAGGTGCTGGTTCTCACGGAGCCCTGCTCGGCAGCAGGTGGCCCATGTGTTTTGCGTTTCCCCGCAGTGGGAACGGATGGATCCGACTCATTCAAAGGTTCTTGCAACACAGTGGACAAGGAAACTAGCCACAGCCGGAGCTGGTGGAGGGGGAAGGGTGACTGAGGACCCTGAATTAAGCTGGAAGGCCTTAAATGAGTATTTCTCAGCTTCCTTGAGCCACAGCCTGGCACCTTATGCCAGATGGGCAGCCTGGTTCCTCAAACTGACTCCAAACCTCCCTGCCACCGGGTGCAAGCGCCCAGGTTCTAACATGGTAAGAGCAGCACAGGAACAGATGCTGCCCTGGGCTGTGGTCTGGGCCAGGCCCAAGGGGTGGGGCCTGTGACGCCGGCTGGGGGGAGAACCAGCCACCCTTTGCCCGTGCCTGGCCACGAAGGCTTCAGTCCCAAGTTAAATCATCTGATCCTGTCTTCCAGCTGATCCTCCTAATATTTTTACCACACTCTTAACAACCATCCTATCAACATATTACTGTTAAATGGTTGAAAAGACACCACTTTCCAAAACTGTGGCCCCACCCCCTCCACAGACACCTCTCCCTATCTTGGCTTGTGTTTTCCTGCAGCCTGTGACTCAGTGTTCCCATGGGTAGAGCCCTCATGGGAGGCACCACGCATCCCTACACCCGGAGCCTGGTGCCACCAGGGATCCAGAACCCACCCCCACCCCAAACTCCACCCCCACCACTCTAGGTCCTGGGGGGCCCGGTCCTAGCAGGGCTCCCCGTTCTTAATGACTTGTGAGATTTCCTAGGTTTCCCGGCCAAAAAGTTGGCAAAATAAAACTCTGTAATGCCCTGGCCTCTACCCCTACAATCTAAACTAGATGGCACAGACCCATCTGTTAACTTCATATTAATAGTTTCCTCACCATTTACCCCACATGATCATCGCATCAACCTGGAGGTGGCAGGGCAGGGGGTATCCCCATTTCAGAGATGAGAAACTGATACTCAGAGGGGTTGAGCAGAGCAACTCTCCCAAGGTCAGCTGATGGATCAAGGGCGGAACTGGGAGTTGAACTTGGGTCTTCTGGCCCTACATTCCATCCCATCCACCACCTCAGGAAAGCATGCAGGCTTTCTTCTGAACTTGAGTCACCTGCCTCGCTACCTGAGCCAACGTGAAAGGACAGCTGGGAGTTTTTCCACATTCCCATGAGAAGGTGCAGGGGTATCGTGGGACTCCTGTGAGAGTGGCGAGTTTCGAATAGCAGGCTAAGTCCGGGGAATCACAACACCCCACTCCTGATGTGGGTGCCTGGCAGTCAGGTGCGGTCAGCTCCTCAGACCCCATCCCAGTCGTTACCTGGGGTCTGCGAATGAAGAGGAAGGATCAGAGCTGGCTTTGTGGATTGTTCTTGAAGAGCACGGAAGTGTAAAGCATCTCAGAAAAGACTCTCATCAAAAACAAATAAAATAAAAAGTAACTTTTTATATCTGTTTAATCTAAAAGGGCAAGCTTTAATTACTTAGAAAACTATCAGAATAGCTCTTTGACCAAATTTTAATGTACATGTGTTACAAGGGATTTTTTGAAGCCAAATATCCTCTTTTATGTTTGTGGACCTCATGAAATGGAACACCTACCTTCTTCAAAAGATACTTTGAAGCCATAAAAATGTTCATATGCTTTGATTCAATAATCGCCTTCTGGGAAGCTAGCCTAAGAAAATACCCTGAAATATGGAAAAGGCCATATGCAGAAAAATATTCATCAAAGAGCTGCTTAGAGAAGAACTGGACTCAACCCAAATATTCAAAAAGGGTAAGAAGGGTAGTTCAGCAAATTATGGTATCAACTTTGAAGAAATATTCTATAGCCCTTAAAAATGATGGGTATGAAGTTTATGAAGGATCATAGAAAATGCTTATGATAAAATATGAGGTGAAAAAGTCTGGGAAAATATTTAAATACACACAAGTTGTAAAAACAGCAAGGGAACATAAAAATAAAGTTGTCACTATGTCAAAGTGGTAGGCTCATGGATTTTTACCTTGTTTTCAAATTTCTCTAGCATTATATCTCTACTTCTTTAAACAAAATCAAATCCCTCAAAAATACAGCAATAGATCCTATTAATGCTTTTTTTTTTTTTTTAAGAATAAAGTTCTTGCTCTGTTGCCCAGGCTGGACTTGAACTCTTGGGCTCTGGCAATCCTCCCACCTCAGCCTCCTGAGTAGCTGGCTATCGATGCTTTAAGCAGGAAGAAATATTATTAGCAGAGGTGAAAGGACTAAGTTAAAAATGAGAACCTGCCCATCAAACTATTTAGTGTCTTTAGAATGTTTTCATGTTTTATGAAATAAATCAAAATACATGCAAAAAATGAACATAAAGTATAGTTTTGTTCAAGACACAAAAGCCCAAATTACATTACTGCAAAAACCATTCAGGGTTTAAGGACGCCCTTATTTCTGTGTTTTCTGGTTGCTGTGGATGCACTTACAAGGCTCTTTCTGTCAAGCAGCATTGAAATGATTCTTAGTATGTTTCTACTTTTGTATTTCATTTGTAGCATTCAATGTGCTGTGATTAGATGTGGGTTTTGGATTTAGAAAACAAATCTCATTTCTCACTCCACCGTCCAGCACACTTGGAGTCATGGATGAATCGGAAGGAAACTCCAAGGTCATTTGGGTAGAAATATCCTTGGCAGGAGCACGTGTCCCCATGTGAGTGGGAGTTAGATGTGCAGGGTCCCAGACATGCTATGCAAATGTGAATCAGAGTCAGAGTCCTACCGCAGGACAAAACAAGGCCAATTTACAAAAGTGATTGATTGAATAAACAATCACAAATGCAAATCCAAATACCCACGAAAATGTAAACTGGAAATGTAAGGAACATCGTTCTTACCACAATTTTAAAAAGAGGGACATAGAGGCACCTGTTCCAGTTATCTATGGCTGCACAAAGTATCCTAAAATTTAGCAGCTTAAAACAACCACCATTTTATTGTATTTCACGATTTTCAGGGTCAGGAATTTAGGCAGGGCTCGGCTGAGTGATTCTTGTGCTGTTTATGGCATCTGAGGCACTCCACAGCTCTCAGCTGGTGCATGAATTGAGAGACTGCAAGGACTCGCTCACGTGCCTGGAGCCTGGGAAGGCTGGCGGGCTGGGGTTGGCCGGGACTATCCACCCCAGCTCCTTACACCGGCCTCTCTCACACGCAGTCTCCTCAGGTGGCTGGGTCCCTTAAGTGGCAGCTGGCACGCCCCACAGCAAGCATTCTGAGAGACCTAAGCAGAAGCTGCATCAGAAGTCTTGGAGCATCACTTTTGCCACATACAACTGGATGAAAAAGGCACTAAGGCCAGCCCAAGTTCAAGGGCAGGGGAATTAGACTACACCTCGCGGTGGCAAAGGTAGCAAAGAATTTGTGATCATCTTGGATCTACCACAGCATCATTTTATATTCATCAAATTGGGGGAAAAATTGCAGGGAGGGATCAGTGTAGATACATGATCCAATCAATGCAGACAAAGGCGTGGACCTAGAGTTCGTGCATAAGGAAATAATTATGCCAGAGACCTGAAAGATTTACTGTCATCTATCATAGTGACAAAATGAGACCAAACCTAAACATTCAGTAGTAGGAGAATGATTAAATTCAACATCACTCTGGCTACTATGAATGTAAACAATGAAAGTTCTGTGTAGAAACATGGAAAATATTTACAGTGTAGTGTTAAACCAAAAAAAAAAAAAATAAGAAAGGTTATGTGCACATAAACAGGGATCAGAAGGGAATGAGCAGTAATAAAAACAGTTTTATTAGGATAATGACCTTAGAGCATTATTTTTCCTTTTTGATTTTTTTTCTTTGCAATATAAGGAACAGAGAAACATGTTAAGCAATACCACAGGGGAATGCAAACAGCAAAATCCAGATTGTGGGACATGAACTCTATTGTCCAAATGTCCAGTTTCTTTTTTTTCTTTTTTCTTTTGTACTTTTTATTGATATGTTATAAGTGTACATATTTGGGGGTACATGTACACAATTTGTAATAAAAATCAGGGTAAATGGGATATCCGTCACCTCAAACATAAATTACAAGGAAAAAAACAAAGAAGAGGACAGTCTGGAGGTTAAAATAAACTTAAGAGTCATATCAACCAACTGGAATATATGGACATTATTTCAATCCTGGTCCAAAGTAGTGAATTCTAATGACAACGTTTAAGAGATTTTAGGGGAAATTTGAACTCTGGGCTTTTATTCACGTTAAGGAGTTGTTTATCTTGTTAAAGGTGATAATAGTATTATGGTTATTTTTTCAAGTCCTCATCTTTTGGAGATAAATACAGACCTGTTTACAGATGGCGTGGTACGATAGCTGGGACTTGCTTCAAACAACACGGAGGACCGGAGCAGGTGCGGGAAGCGGGAATGAGAGAAGGAGGTGGTTGTTGAAGCTGTTGGGGGATGACGCTGTTAGACTGTTCTCTCCTGTATTTCTGTGAAAGTTCCCATAATCAACAGGTGGTTTTGTTGGCTTTTCAATGTCCTTTAAGTGTATTTAGTGAAGGGACAAGCCAGGCAGTGCCGTGCAGTGATGGTGCTCATGGTGGCATGGAAAGAGTGGGTGAGGACCCTGGGAACAAGGCCTGAGTGGTGGGATCTTAGGGACCGAGACAGATTCTTCCAGGTGGCAGCCCTGGTCCACATGCCTCTCAGAGCCTCAGTGTCCTCAGCCATTAACCGGGGATAAAGACCGTCCCCTTCCACCATGGTGTGAGACTCCACTGAGAAGCACCCCCGGAAGCCGTTTGACATCTGCTGTAGGCAGGAGGGCTGTTGGGTGCTGCGCACACCTGAGGAGCAGCAATAAGGCAGCTCCATCCTGAGCTGCACGTGGTTCCCCGCTCCTGGCCAGGCCTGTGAGTGGGAACACGGAGACCGTGGCTGCCGCTGTCCAAGGGGCCATGGAGGGGATGTCCCGATGCCAGAGTCCTGGGGGGAGCCTGGCAGGCCCCCGTCATGTACCTCCTGACAGCATGTCCAGGGAGCATGAGAGCGAGCCAACCTGTCCCTGACCTTTAGCTAAAGAAGCAAGGGGCCTCAGAACTGGAGAAAGTCATGAACTGTTTACAAGGCCAGGTACAGGGTCCAGGGTGGGGCAGACAGAGCGGAGCCAACCTCAAGGACCTCAGCAAGGCGCAGAGAGAGGCTGGGCCTCCAGACGACTCCGCCCTCTGCGTCTCAGCTCTCTGGGACAGGGAATGACAGTAAGACCACAGCTAACTGCTGTCTCTGCTCCTGTTGTCATGTGCCGGAGGCCAAGCATGCCACGGCCTGAACAGATGACAGCTGTTAGGGTGACCACCATCCTGGTTTGCCGGGGACTAAGGCATTTCCTGGGACACAGGACTTCCAGTGCTCAAACTGGCAAACCAGGAGGACTGGTCACCCTAACTGCTGTGGCTACTAAAGGGGCACAATTCTCGTAGCATCCGAGAGCTCAAAAAAATCTCCTGGGTCCATTGCTTTGTTTTACATATAAGATAACTGTGACCTGCAAAATCAGTTAATGGCAAGGTTGGGACAGAAACCCAGGGTCCCATTTTCTTGTCCAGGATTGTTGATTTCTACGGAATCGGGGCCGCCTCTGGTCCCTCTCCTGATGCTCTACCTGCGAAGTGGGACTTAAGAGACTGTAGCGGCTCCTCCCTCCCCTCTTCCGAAAGGTGGGTTATGGCAGGAGCAGCAAGACCACCAAGCACAGAATCGCAAAGGCACGGTGCATTGGTGTCCAGTGGTCCCAAAAGTTAAGGGGGCTCCCCAGGTTTCCCCCTGCAGAGAGGTAGCTTGGATGACCCCTTTCCCCCAGAGGATGTTTCTTCATCAGGAAAAAAGGCAGACACAAGAAGTACAACCATAAAAACTGTTCAAGGCCCCGGGCACAGTGCGCAGAACTCTCTACCCCACAGACTGCAGGAAAGAGCCGCTGCAGAACCCAGGGCAGAGCTGGGGACGCACTGGAGCTGGAGACAGGGATGGGGTGGGAGGGGCCGGATGAGGACTCCTGGATGCCCGAAAGAGGACCCAGCTGCCTTGAGAAGGGGGGGGGCTCCCTGTGACGGGAGGGGCTGTCTCCTCTTCCCCAAGGAGGAAGGAGACAAGCCTGGTTTTAAATTCCAGCTGTGACACCTGACAGCTGGGTGCCCTTGGGCCAGTCACTTTACCTCCCTGAACATCAGTTGTGTCCCCCACAAAGTGAAGACAGTAATACCTGTGTCCTCTGGGTTATTAAGCAGGTGAAACTAAGCTGGCACCCAGAAGACCTATAACAAATAGGACTTCCCTTCTCGTTCAAGTCGGAGCCCCAGGCAGCGCTGTCTCCCCGCGGTAAGGTAAGGTCTCACTCCAGGAGGGATAGTCGGGATGCTGAAGCATCCATATCAGGTGCAGCCCCTGGAGAAAGAGCAAGGAAGGGGAAGGCTGAGGGCATTCACCAGGAATTCACTCTCTAAAGCAAAGATGCTCAGCTCTGACTGGCACTGATGTCACCACCTGGGGGCCTTGGAAAACATGCATGCCTCGTGCCACCCCAGTGATTCTGCTGTGCTTGGACTGGGGTGTGGCCTGGGCAAGGAGATTTTAGAAGCTCCCCAAGTGAGTCCAATGCATGGCCAGGACGGAGAACTCCTGTCATGGGGGCTTTGTCATACTCCTGACAAAGATCAAACGAATGAGTAAATCAGCTTGCTCCTTATTGCACTGTAGGGCAATGTGCAGCTGGATGGGGGCTCTTCTTAGGGACCAAAGATTTGGGAGATTAAAGAAAAATGTAGCCCCTTGGACACTAGGGTCAACTCTGGAAATGTCGCATGTTTAAAACTTGGCAATTTCACCAAGCCTGGTTTAAGTCTGCATTTTCTTATAATATGTTAACAAATAGCTCTATGTTGGTTCTCCCCCTCCCTCTGATATTTTGCAATGGCCTTTGTTCAAAGACTTAAAAAATCTGATATACCATGTCCCTCTGATACAGACGTCTTAGAACAAATTAGAAAACATTTGAAATATATTTAGGGAAAAAAAGCCATTTAGCACTACCAGGATTGAGGGTCTGTAGAAAGACGCCTTTCAGAATAAATGTCAGGCGTTCTTTTCAGATGAGTAAGTCCCCACAGAGAGCCTCACTGGTCAGTTCATCCCCCAGCTCAGCTCATGGCTCTCACTGATTCTGCGTGAGGCGTTCTGGAATGAAGCTGGGGCTTCAGCACACGCAGGGGTGACGCTGGAAATTCTTGGTCCAGTCCTGGGAAATTGATGCCTTCATTCCTTTCATAAGCCGGAGGGATCTGACAGTGTCTGCTTAGACTTCTCTCTTTTACTCTTAGAATCTTCATGCCCCTGAGCTCTAAAGAACCAGGGAACAAGGCATAGTGTAGCGGTTCTCAAAGTATGGTCCCTGCACCAGCAGTGTCAGTACCCCAGGGAACTTGCTAGAAATGCAAATTCTCCTCCCCACACGGCAGACCTACTGTCAGAAATTCTGGGATGGAGCCAAGCCATCAACATTTTAACCAACATTCCAGGTGATTCTGATTCATTAGCGTTGAGAACCACTGATTAAGAACACAGACCAAATGTGAACAGACTGTGTTTCGAATGCCAGCTCTGCCCCTGATTCCTTGGCCAGGTCACTTCACCTCTCTGAGCCTCAGTTTCCTGACCCGTAAAATAAGAATGACAATAGCACCTATCGTTAAAAGGTTGTTTTGAGGATTAAGGGAGTGAATGCAGGTCAAGTGTTTATTAATAGCACCACTCTTTGCAGGGTGGGATGAGCTAAGGCCAGGGAGGCACGCAGGGTCATGCGGGTGTCTGCGTGGATTTTGCACACCCAGATGGCCCACTCACCCCAGTCCCGGCTCTGGCTCTTGGTATTCCAAAAGTGCTCAGTAAATGACTTCTACTATTTTATATTATTGAGGAATCTGAAGTTTTATCCATCTTACAGGGCCTTGGCCAGGCAGAATTCTGGAGTCAAAGTATTTAGACAGCTTAATGTAGAGGAAAGAGCACTGGCTTTGGAGTCCACAGGCCAGGGTCTGAACCCCAGGAATGCCAGCAAAGGGGAGCAGAGGCACGCCCCCCAACCCAGCTTCCTAAGAAAGGCTCCTCTGGCTGGGCAGGGCATTTTCTTCCCCTTTTTCTTCTTTCTAAGAGAAAATAGAGGCTACTCCTGAGTTTGAACTCTCTCTTATCTGTGATCACTGTATTTTCTGTATCAGTAGATACCCAAAAAGCATTTGACAAATCCAATATTCTTTCCTGATTAAAAGTCTCAGCAAACTAAGAATAGAAGAGGAATAGAAGGCAGCTTCCTCCATCCATCAAAGAGCATCTACAAAACCCACAGCCAGCATCATACCCAATGGCAAAAGGCTGGCTGCTCTCCCCACAAGATCAGGAACAAGACACAGTTATCTGCTCTCACTGCTTGTCTATGTTGTATCAGAGGTTCTAGTTAATTCATTAAGACAAAAAACTGAAAGGGATCCAGACTGGAAGGAAAGAAGTAAAACTGCCTTTAATCACAGGTGACATGGTCATCAATGGGGAAAATGTGATGGAATCTACAGTAAAGCTTCTAGAACTAATAAATGAGCTTAGTGAAGTTGCAGGATACCAAATCAATATACAGAAATCCATTTTATTTCTATACACTAGCAAAAAACATTGGAAATCAAAATTTAGAAAACAATACCACTTTCTTAGCATAAAAAAGTGAAATGCTTAGGTATAAATCTGGCAAAAGATGTGAAAGATCTATACTGAAAACTACAAAACATTGCCGAGAGAAGTTAAAGACCTAAATAAATGGGGAGAGATCCCATTGCCTAATTCAAAGTCATAAAAATTTATACCTATGTTTTCTTCTCAGAGTTTTATTGTTTTAGCTCTTACATTTGGGTCTTTGGTTCATTCTGAATTCATTTTTTTATATGTAAGTCAGGGGTCCAATTTCATTCTTTCGCATGTGGGTATTGGTTGTCCTGATACCATTTGTTGAAGACCTGTCCCCCTACCCCCTTGAATGGTCTTGGCACCACTGCAGAGAATCATTGATTATAAATGTGAGGTGGCTGGGCACAGTGGCTCACGCTTGTATTCCCAGCATATTCGGAGGCCGAGATGGGAGGATTGCTTAAGCCAAGGAGTTCAAGGTTACAGTGAGCTATGATCACACCACTGCACTCCAGCTGAGGCAACCAAGCGAGACCCTATCTCTAAAATAAATAAATAAAATAAATGTGAGGTTTTATTTCCAGACTCTCAAATTCTATTTTGTTGGTATATGTCCATCTTTATGCCAATATCACACAGTCTTGATTGCTATAAATTTGTAGTAAATTCTGAAGTTGTGAATTGTGAGTCCTCCAACTTTGTTCTTCTTTTTCAAGATTGTCTTGGCTATTCCACGTTTGGACAACTGATTTTTGACAAAGTTATAAAGGCAGTTTAGCGGAGACGGCATAGTGTTTTCCACAGATACAGTTCGGGAACTATTGGACTGTCCTATGCTCTTGATTTTTTACTCTCTCTGTGACCACTGCTTTTGGCTCAGCTCCTGAAATGGTTTTCTGAAATGGTTCTGTTCTTCTGAAAGTCGTTTTCTTGTTTCTTTTCAAAAACATAAACGTAATGAAGTTTAATTAAATTGAAGTACTCTTGCTCTGTGCTTTCTGTTTTTGAAGGCTGTGCCTCATTCTCTGTTCGTGGACTATTTCCTGAAATCTGGAAGAGCGAGAAACTTAAGGGGAAATGTTGACCAACAGTAGCCAGGCACACATCTTGTGAACTGTTCTCTGTGCCTGCCCCCGACAAATGGCCTTCTCTCCCCCGGCCGGTTCTGCGGCAGCCTGGGCACCAGGACTCAGGCACCTGCAGGACCCTCAAACATAGGCAGATGCATAGAGTAGCTGCTCTCACTTGGTTTCGGAAGGAGAAAGGGCCTCCTCAGCACTGCCGTCCACGTCCTCTCCTCTCCACCGGCGCAATATACAAGTCATGTGTCCACCTGACATCGGTCAAGCACCCAGTGCACACAGACGGCCGACTAGCCTGTGTCAACAGGCCTCAGAGGGCATGCATTTGGCCATGGGCGGGGCGGGAGTGCTCTAGGTGGCACAGCGGTTCTCCAAGTGTGGTCCCTGATCCGGCAGCATCAGCATCACCTGGGAACTTGGCAGAAATCAAATTCTCAGGCCCACTCCCAACCTATTGAATCAGAAACTCTGGGGTAGGACCCAGCAATTCATGGTTTAACCAGCCCTTCAGGTGATTCTGATACACTGGGATTGTTAAAGAGCTTACCTGCTGATGCTAAATTACCCAGATTTCACATCCTGCTTCTGCCATTTGCTGTTACTTAAAAATCTCTGGGTCTCAGTTTCCTCATCCATAAAATGAGGATGATAACAGTATAGTCCTCCACAAGGCTCTTGTTAAAATTAATAGAAGGAGCCATGTAAATTACATAGGCAGCACTTAATCATTAGCACATAAATGTGAATTTCCCTTGCCTTAGCTCTTTGTGAAGATTCATCATCATGTGTAACAGTTGTATGACAGTTCTTAAAATTTCACAAAGAAACTTGCATATGATGGTCATACTCATTTTCATAACAAGCAAGGTAGGTATTATTGTCTTATTGTACACCTGTAAAACAGAAGCCCAGAGGGTGAAGGGTCTTTCTGGGGTCACAGTGAGAAAGTTTTGTGTCTGGGCCATATACCGTTTCGGGCTTGAACATTTGTGTCTTCTCATCACATCATGACTTCTCAGAGTGCAGGCCTGCAATCTTAATATGACATTAATTTAGTTACCTATATTTGTCCACTGTGGGGAAAAAAAAATGTGGTTAACAGCGATGCTGTTAGTTAATATAAAGTTCTTTGCAGGCCCCAACTTAGCACCTGACCCATCACTGCTCTCTGCAATTCCTCAGGAGCTGTTTGGTGAGGTGGAACAGGCAGTGGTGGAACGTAACAGCTCCAACTTCTGACTCCAACCCTTCTTATCTGTGTACGTGACCTCGAACAAGGTACCTTGCCTCTTAGAACTTTCTCTTCCTCTTCTGTAGAATGGGGTACTACCCCATCTAGCCCCCCAGAACAGCCTTGCATCTCAAGTTAAATAATGTGGAAGATGAGGAAGCACTTTGCAAACTGTAAAGCGCATGCACAGTGTGGGACTGGAAGGAAGAGTTGGCCTCCGCCAGCTCTGAACGGCTCTGTGGTCTGGCAAGGCCAAGCCACTGTGCAGCTGGTGGGAGGTAGGTGGGGACTGGTGGGAAATTAGTCAGGATATGTGGTCTGACCCTTGTCAGGGAGTAGCCTGCCAGGGCAGGGGGAGTCAGAGACACTGCCAGGCAGCCCACAGTCATATGCCATCAGCTTGGGACAAGACGGGGCTACCCTGCCTCCTGGCCAACCAAAGGCCCAAGGAGTCCACTTGAAGTGAAACACGTTCTTGTCCCAGCTACCAGTTCCGAGATGACTCTGGGTAAGACCCTCGCTTCTCTAGGTCTTAGTCCTATAAAACAAGGCTGGTCCTCAACTATCCCAGCACCCCTTTCGTTATTCCTCCTACAGGTAGTACTTGGATCCCCAAATTTCCCTACCAAATTCCTTCCATGAATAATGACGAATGTGTTTGCCCCTTACGCAGTATTCAGAGATATATAAGAACAGCTTTCAGAAGACGATTTGCTAGTGCTTAAGGGTGGGAGCTGGGAAGTCAGACCACTGGGGGTGTGGCCTTGGCCATGGTGCTTAACCCCTTGGACCCTTAGCTTCTCCATCTGCAAAATCGGGATCTTAAAACAGAGATCAGTCTTCTGGGACTGAAGACTGTGAGATGATGCATGGAAAGGGCTCCGCCTTGCTCCTAGCGGGCGATAAGCTCAGTGGGAAGCTGCCATTGTCACCAGCAGCACCACGGTACAGAGGGACCTCCCTGAGCTGATTTCAGGGAAAGTAGAGACACCTAATATTTCTAGGGGCCTGTGAGCCCTCACACAGAGCCTATGCACTGTTCTTTTAGGCTTTTGAAGGAACTGGAAATAGTCTAAGGACCCACAGAGTCCAGGGACCCCATCCTGGGACCCATTGGCCCAGAGAATCCGGAAGCTGCTTCCGGCTCTGACACTCCAGGTCTCGGAGCATCTCAGCTGTGTGGAGGGGCAGCCAAGCCTCTTAAAAGAAATCCGTGTGGTCAGTGGCAGCTGGGCCTGTGGTGAGTCCAAAGTAGACCACACGAGGAGCTGCCACTGCCCAGAGTCCTGTCTCCCAGGGCCGGGGCCCCCGCAGAAGAGTCACCCATCAGAGGACAGCTTGCAGCCTCCTGCTCGGTGAGTCTCCATGCCCCCTCCCACCTCTCTGATCTGGAAAGGCCGGGAGGGAAGGAAATAGTGATTTCAAAGGCTGGGCCAGTCCCCTTTGCAGAGGGGGTCACAGAGTCTCGAGTTCTCCAAGGACCTGCTGAAAGCAAGAACTTTACCCGGTTCCTTCATTTCCCCCTTCCTTTCTTTGCAGGCCTGTTCAAAATGTAGATTTTGGAGGTCAAGATACAGGCTGTCAAGGAACAGAAACATAGCCACCGAAGGCAGAGAAAACACTCCGGATCTGGGAGGGGCAGGGTGGGAGGGGCATGGGGTGTAAGCCATGCCAGTGGGGTCTCCTGCAGCACAAGCCAGTGTCCACAGGAATGAAGCAGACCCCTCCCCTCTGTGGACGCTTCACACCCATGCTCTCCCTGGCTCCTCACACAAAGCCCCCGAGACACCCAAGGCAAGGGGTTCTCAGTCCCATTACGCAGAGAAGGAAACTGAGAGCCAGAAAGGAGATAATATTAATGTACTAAAAATCAGAGTTAACTTTCATGGAGCACTTACTAATTTGCCAAGTAAAGTTCTAAGAACTTTGCGTGCATTATCTCATTTAATCCTCACAAGAGCCCTGTGAGGTAGGCACTGTTACTATCCCCATTTTACAGATAAGGAAACTGAGGCCCAGACACACAGAGATGTCAAGTAGCTTCAGTTCTGCCAGTCGTCAGAGCCCACACTCGTAATCACTGGCTACACCTGCCCCGGCCCAAGGACCACGTGACAAGTCGGCAGCAGGGCTTGGAGCCCAGTCTTCTGACTCCAGGTTTAATGCTCTTTCCCCCCCACCCTTCTGCTTCTGTGTGGTCAGTGTAAGGACAGCTATTCTGACAATCAGATCAGTATAAAAAGAAACCAGTTGTGTGTAAGGGAGTGAGCACCCCGTCACTCTGGGGCATCCCAGCCACAACCAGATGATCACTTGTTGGAAGTCTGTGGAGGTGATGGTGATTGGGCTGAAGGATCCTTCCAGATACGAGCATCATAGTTCCAGGGTGGAAAGAGGCAATGAAAGCCCTTGCAGCTGCTAAGCAACCCTCTGGAAAGGTTTCTAGGCCCCCTCCCTTCTCATGTCTTTCATTTATTCTCTTAATCAACAACTGACTAAGAGCCTACTCTGCCAGACGCTGTGCCACATAACCATGGACAAGACAGATGTGGACCACTCCTTCTACCGGGCTGCTGGGACCCCTGCCGTCTGCTTCCCTACCTCATAGACGGTTGTAGGGGTTCATCTGCTTTGTATTTCGGGTAGGTGTTGGGGAGACAGAGGTGGTATGAGGGTGGGGAGTTCCCCTACCACCCCTACTGTCACCTCATGGACGGCAGGGACTGTGTCCAATTCTGGCGCCCCAATGCCAGGCATCTCGGCACAGACAAGATGCTCATTCATTCATTTGTTCAACAAATAGGTATTGAGCAGCTACAGTGTGGCTGGCACTGTTCTGCCACACTGGGGTTTACAACAGTGAACAAAACAGGCTGACAGCCCTGCCCTGGTTTGCATTCCAGGGGGAACTGCTAGGTGAACAAATCAATGACGGAACGAATATGCGTTGAATCCTGAAAACCTTTCTGAGACCCTACACCTAGAAAAAAGTACATTTTAGGACTGTTTGTATATCCACAGGCCAAATATTTATCTAAACTAAGTGAGCTCTCGAAGGAAGCCTACCTTCCTCTGTGGTATGAGTGTTTAAAAATCACCGGAAAGAGATTGTGTTGGAATTAGTCTTCCCTGCTTTGGGAATCTAGAGCTATTGAGGTGTTAGCCTGAGGCTTGGATAAAATCAAATAAACTAAGCTTTAGAGTCAGAGAAATGATTCAATTTCAGGAAACACCAGGCCTGGGGAGCGTAACAACAAAAATAATCACAGCAAACATTTACACAGCACATACTATGTGCCAGACCCGGGAGAAGTCCTGGGCTCCCGACAGATGACAAGGCATGTCAGAAGGAAGGGGCGGCTGTGAGAGGGGTGACCCTGACTAGAGCCACCCCCCCCCCCCCCCGGATCGGGCCATTGTTCACTTGGGCTCCCGACTGTCCCGTGATCCACGGCAAGCTTTCAGGCCCGGTGCCTTTGAAATTCCCGGGAATTCAACAGCAGAAAAGACAGGTCTTCCCAATCAAAAGGAAATTTGACTCCCTAAAATAGAAAAATTGTGCTCAGGGAAGGAAATTCCTTGGAACTACAGAGGCATCTTTACTTCCTGAGAGGAAAGTTGGAAAGCATATTTATTGAGCATCTATTGTATGACAGGAACGGTGCGAGGATTTGATTTACACTGTCATTTACTCACTGCTGAGTACTAATTTAATGTGGAGCTATAGCCAGGAATGAAGTAGACACTGTCAGTCCCTAGGACTGACAGGCAGCCAGGATGTCCCCCTCCTCTTCCTCCTCCTCCTCTTCTTCCTTCTCCTGCTGCTGCGTTCCCCATTTCTCTCATTCACACATGCATGTATTCATGCCATGAACACTGACAGAGCACCTGTGACATGCCAGGCGCTGTGCCTGACACTGATGATGAGGAAGGGAGCAGGACAAACCTTCAAGGAGCCTACGTTTCATCAGCCCAGGTCCCCAAGCTGGAAACCTGGGCACCACCTTCCACGCCTTACTCCCTCACCCTGTGTGAATTTAAACAAGCCCTGCAATGGGCCCTTCCCTCCATCTCCACCGCCAATGCCCGAGCCCAGATCCGCACCCTCCCTTACCAGGGTAACTGTCCAGCCCGCTCAGTCTCCCCCCACTGTTGCTCTCTCTAGTCATTTCTCTACGATGCAGCCAGAGGCTTCTCTAGAACACACCTAAATCTGTCCACTCCCTAGCTCAGAGCCTTCCGTGGCTCCTCACTGCCCTCAAGACAAAGTCCGAGCTCCCTGGTTTGGCATTCAAGGCCCATCCAGACCTCTCTTGCCCTAGCAGGGTTGGCCTGGCAGGAGAGGAGCTGTAGGGGGTGAAGTTGGTTCCCAATCACCTGCTGACTCCTTATTAGCCAGGCACATGTGCACACAGATCCCTGCTCAGATGCAGAAACACATGGGCACAAGCATATGCACATGCAGGTGCACCCTGAGATATAAACAACCGAGCCGTTTATGCTGACATGCATGCATATAGATATAGCAGCCACATTTAGCAAACACAAACACATCATGACCAGTTACATTTGAATTTCAGATGAATAATATTTTTGCCTAAATGTTGCATGGGACATACTTGTACTAAAAAATACTTTACTGTTCATCTGAAATTCAAATTTAACTGGGCATCCTGTATTTTAAATGGTGACCCTACAAATAGAAAAAGGCTAACACAAACATAGACCCTACACAGACATATTACATGGCTTACACACTTACACATATTACGTATTTCACGCACATAATTCGCCTCACACTGTCATGTATCCTATACTAATGGGCATGTCACTGCCTGAGACAAAACCGGGGCAGGGCCGTGACATTGGCCAGCTGCTGAGAGCTCTTCAGGGAAACGTTTATTCCGTGAATAAATGCCTAATTAATAGGAATTCCTGGACATCCACTTCTAGAATATTGTGTGCCCAAAGTAACCCCTGCGGAACCTGGGCTTCCACTGGACATAGTGCCCTGAGGGTGGGCACTGTGGGCAGTGGGGAGAAGGGTCCATGGGGCCTGAGCCTCTCGTCCCCTCTGTGCTCACCACAGATTTCCAGAGCAGAGTTCAATGCCCATAAACTCCCTTTGCAAGCAGGACCTCCTTGCCCCAGTTGGAAGCCTGCCTGGGATAGTGGGAAAGCCACAGAATTTGAAGCCAGACAGAAACAGGTTCAAAAACCTGACTGCCACGTATCTGCTCTGTGTTCTTGGGCACATTGCTTAGCCCCTCTGTATAATGGAGATGTGCCGTTAATGAACCAACTCCTTAGGGTTATGGTGAGAATTACTAAAAAAAGAAAATGTGTGTGGAAGCCTTTTTTTAGAGTTCTGGATAAAAAATAGGTACTGTAAACTCTTACTGTCAATGATCATTGTATCAGTAATTGTCAGTACGTTCATTGCAATTGGATTCAGAGACGGGGTGGCCCCTAAAGTTGTAAGTGAAGCTCAGAGGAGAAGCTGGTAAGGCTATGAGACAATTAAAGTCAGGCATTAGCATCAATTAAATATTGTTGAGTCACATCCTAAGTAGATTAGCTTCTAAATTCAGCACATATGGGGAAAACTTCTTATGTTCAAAACACTTTGAAAACTCTTTAGGATTGTGTACACAGTGTCATACAATGCCAAACAGTGTGCCAAGGCACCCTGGTAATTGAGGGCCACTGAAATAAACTAAAGGGAGGAACAAAAGGGAAATTCTCATGCAAATGTCTAGATACCTTCTGCTTTTAAAATGACTAGCAAATCCCTAGTGGTAAATGGTAAGGGTGGAGAATTCTGGAGTCTCTGCTTGTCTGCAGGGATTCCTCCATTCTTTTAAAAACATCGAGGCTCTATGTGGTGGATATTTGTGCTTGTTCCTCAATGTTTCTGGTATTTTCCACCTGAGCACACAATAGGATTATATGTCCCTGCTTCAGCCAACAAAATAGGAAGTGGTGTGTGTTACCACTATGCAAGAGCATTCAAATCCTGCTGAGAAATTCTTCATCTCCTTCTCCTGATGCAGTGACCAACGACATTCCAGATATGTCATTGAGTAGCTGAGAAAGGTCACTGTGGATGGAGGCCCCACCAACCCACAGAGGACATGGAGCATGAATGAGAAGTGAGCTTTGCTGTTTGAAGCCATTCATATTTAGGAGTTGTTACTGCAGCAAAACCCAGCCTATTCTGACTAATACACTTTAATGTCTTAATACATATTATTAGGTTTGTTTGTGGTGGTAAAGATTTTTTTTAAATGGCATTCCATCTAATAGGGGGAGAAAAGTTCTAAAGTGAGCTTGTAAGTTAGATGAGTCTGATGCAACTTCGCTGTGATTATGCCCTGCCTCGCCTACCTCCAAGCACAATCCATGGTAGCTTAGTAAATCAAAACACATACTGGCAAGCAGAGTCACTACAATAACGATGGAGGAAACATGGGAATCCATTTAGGGGAAAATGGGAGAGGATTAAACCTGGAAGTTTTGCCAACAGCCAAGAATGAAAGATTGGATCACGGATCAGTGAAAGTATTTAGGAGTGGGTATTAGAAGAAATTCCTGGTACCAAAAGGCTCTGGACCAGAAGGCTGGGAGGGAGGAAACCAGTGTTTGTTAAGTGTCTGCTGTTTACCAGATACTATGCTACATGCACTGAAAATAGAATCTCTTTATTATGCTCATCAGAGCTCAGGGAATTAGAAACTGAGGCTCAGAGAGGTCAAATAAGCTGTCCCAGGTCCCACAGTGGCAGAGGGAGAATTCAAACCCTCATTGGCCTTGCTCTTACATCAGTGCTCTTGTTGGAGGCTGAGTTTGGCAGGACACACTCGCCACCACTTGCTCCAGGCGTGGTTGCAATTCAATGTGGCCACAAGCTAGCATTCTGTTCCCAACAGCGCGGACATGAAGGTCTGCTGGAGAGGACTGTGGTGTCTAGAGGGTTTGCTCCATGCAGGGCAGCCCTGCTTATGACTTCCTGCTCTGTACCCACAGGGTCCCGGACATCTTGGGAGTGTCCTACAAGGAGGAGGCCACATTCCAGGCCCAGATGCAGACAGCTGTGTGCTTCCTCCAGCCTGTGGTGACTCATGCTGGGACAAGAAAACTGCTTCTTTGCCTGGATTCCCTGTCCCCAAATCCTAATCTGGGGAAAGCTGCCTTAAGCTCCCTGAACACAAGACCCTGTCTGGGTGGCTGGCGCTGGAGAGGGTTGGAGTGCACCGATGATGTCCACAGAGAGCAGGGTCCAGAACAAAGAGGAAATTCAAGGCAGGAGATCTTTTTTCTCCCTGGAGAGGCTCCTGCGGCCATCTGGCTGAGGGGGCTGTTATTCAAACCTCTGGATCGCGGTCTGTTTGTGTTTTAGGAGTTTGCAGCTGATTATTTTCATCAAATTCCCAACAACCAAATTCACTGGCTCCTTTAGCAGGCAAACCTGCGCGGCCAACGCGTCCTCTCGGCTGGGTTCACGGTTCCCCTCACGGGGGACCAGCAGCGTCGCTCTTCTCTCATCAACAAGGGCCCCAAGGCCAGGACAGGGCCTGCACCTCCAGATACCAGGGTTCTAGACGGCATCACCCAGAGACACCAGGGCGAACGAGGGGCATTTGGGAGATGAGAAAGCTCCTGGTGGCCAGCCCGGCGGCAGTGGCCTTCGGTGTGATCATCCCAGCTCTGAAAAGGCAGGGCCAACCCTTTCTGGGTGTCTTCTCTGTGCAGAGAGGTGGATTGTAAAGATCTCAGAGAGGACTGAGCTGGGATTCAGATCCAACCTCCATTACTTTTGTTACATGGCAACTGAGTCTCTGTTTATTCCTTTGGAGATTAGGGATAGATATGTCCTTGGGCTCTCATATGTATGTATGTATGTAAATACATGCACATGCAATAATACATACAAAAGGCCTAAGACCATGCTGTGTGTAGCAGGTTCTCAATCAGTATTATGAGTTTCCTTTTTTCATTTCTACAAGCAGAGGATGAATTGGCCTTTCCTTCCCCCGGCTTGAAGAACAGGTGAGCGGCTGGTGTTCCTTGCTATGGCACACAGGGTGCAGGGACTGGGAGCTTTCCTTCCAGAGGCTATGTGAATGACCCCTGTCTCAGAGTAATTGCAGTGGCCATGGACCAATAGCTTTTTACCCAGAAAGTAAAATCCAAATGGTTTGGTAAGATGTGAGCTTAGTTGCTCAATATGCCTTCTGGACGTCAGCCTGTCTTTGGGTCAGAGTGATGGACTGGGGCAGCTTGCAGGGACAGAAATGGTGTCCCTTCTACCACAGCAATCACAGAAAGCTTTGTACAAAAGTCAGGCACCCCTTTACCTAAGAGTCTGGGCTATGGCAATTTCTAAACATTATTTTTGTTCTTTGTATTTTGGCTACCCGGTTCTTCTGCCTTTTGGAAGTGAGGAAAGTGGGGCTTCTTAAAATGTCCTGCCTGGCTCCCTGCTGCCATCCCCCCTTCCCCTACAGCTGAGATGGCCCCAGATCCTCGGCCGTTCCTTCCCTCGGAGTGGGCAGAGGATCGGCCAGGTGGGCCTGGCAGCTGGGCCTCCAGGGTGAGGCTTTTGGCTCATTCCTGACACCACTCCTGGCCTTGCAGCCTCTTTCTTCCAAAAGCGTTCTAAGACCCTGAGCCCTAACCCCAAAGACTTGAGTCCTGAGCCCAAACCTCAGGCCTATGGCCACAGCCCTGGCTCGTAGACAGTCCTCAAAACTGTCCACTGGTCTAGAACCTCCCATATTGCCCCTTCATCAGCTCCTGGTCACCTCTCTACCTGCTCCAGGCCCCTCCCTGGACCCCCAGATGCCACTGCTTCAAGCCCAGCACCAGACTTGGGACCCGTTGCTGTCCCTTGAGCTGGGCCACACCAGTTCACTCGCAGCGTCATTTCACTGCCTAAGGCTCCTGTGTCCGGGCAGGCCCCTACCTGAGGAAGCCACTACATAAGACAAGAGAGTTCCGTGAACAAGCAAATGACAATAGACTATAAAAATTATAGTAGAGACTCAGAGCATGGAAAAGTTGTCCTGGAGGAGAAATAATCCCCTACACCCAAGGGGCTGGGAAGGGGTCCAGAAATGCTTTGAGGAGGAAATGTTGTCTAACTTGGATTTTAAAGATGGAACGGGGAGACCAAAGGGGACAGCCAATTTTTCATTGATCCAGTGGTCGTTTTTATCTTGACCATAATTTGTCCCTGTTGTGTCCATTTCCAATTCACTTAATTTTACCTCTGAACTGAAAATTCAAGGTAGGACCTTGTCCTAAGTTAAAAACTCTGGATTTTCTTCCAGTGGAACAGCTAGTAAAAGGAGCCCTAGATGTGGAATCAGAAACCCTTGGATCTGCTGGTCTTCAGGAGCAACTCTTTGACCTCTCTGAGCTTCAGTTTCCTCATCAGAAAAGCAGGGAAGGTGGGGCGCGGTGGCTCACACCTGTAATCCTAGCACTCTGGGAGGCCGAGGTGGGAGGATCGCTCGAGGTCAGAAGTTCAAGATCAGCCTGAGCAAGAGCAAGACCCTGTCTCTACTAAAAAATAGAGAGAAATTAATCGGACAACTAAAAATATATAGAAAAAATTAGCCAGGCATAGTGGTGTATGCCTGTAGTCCCAGCCACTTGGAAGGCTGAGGCAGAAGGATTGCTTGAGCCCAGGAGTTTGAGGTTGCTGTGAGCTAGGCTAACGCCACAGCACTCTAACCCAGGCAACAGAGTGAGACTCTGTCTCAAAAAAAAAAAAAAAAAAAGAAAGGAAGAAAGAAAAGCAGGGAAAATGATTCTGCACAGCTCACCCCACAGGGCAATCGTACATTTCGGATGAAATAATAAATGTGAACCTGCTTCGTGAATAGGAGACTCCTCTGGCCACAGGAGAGTTCATTATGGCAGCAAGACCTCCCCATGGGTCACCCCAACAGCTTATCCAGAAATCAGGGTGGTTACAAGAAAAACCTAAAGCTTCCTTTTCCCCCATTTTGCATGCCTATAATTCCTGGGGTTGTTAGTCAAGATATACCTTATAAGGCCTGGCATTTTATATCTGTTTTCTCCTACAACTATTTTTCAATAAATAAATTATAGTTATGCAACAAGGATGTGCACTCGAGGTCACTCAGAATGAGCTGTGTGTACCAGATGGGTGACTTCAACACAGCAAGGTGTGTGGGGAGGGACGGAGGGAGGGAAGGAAGAGGGAACGCTCACTTTTGCCCAACTGTGACAAGCCCCAGTGGAGGGAGCAGGTGTACACACGCTGCTAACCTGCTCTGACCTCTCCCAGACAGGCCCAGGGAGGGAGAGTTCCGGGGGGACCCCAGAGGTGGAAGGGCTTTTGATAGCTTCCCACCTGCCTTGTGGGGGGGCACAGGAAGAAAGCATCAAAGCGGGGAGCTCTCAGAGGCTGAGGTTCTCAGAGCGGGCAAGAGCCCTGTTGACGTCTGAGGTAGGGGAAGACTGCAGGAAGAAACGCCAACCACGGAGACCTGGCCGAAAGAGCCACCTCTTGAACTGGGCTGACGGGACAGCAGGAGGAGCCTTGGGTCCGAGTCCGGGAAGTGGGGCCCATGACGCTGCCTTGTGTGCAGCCCTGGACAAGTCACTTCCCTGCTGTGGGCCTCAGTTTCCCCTTGTGTGAAGCTGGGGGTGGGGCTGTGTGGGCTCTCTTTCCAGGACTGACTCGTGGAGTCTCTGATGCAGATGTCAGATGCAGTGGCTGCTCCTTCGATTCCGCACCCCCTGCCCCGCCCACCGGATTTTCCACTGTTGTCCACACTTGTTAGTTGCGCTCCTACCAGGTGACGATGGCTCCCCATCACCTACCCAGTCCTCCAGGGTCCGTCTGTCCTCCATGCCGTCCTGCTCACGCCTCCCCACCACCCCGTGAGCAAGTAACAATAACTACGGTCGATTCCGGGATATTATGTGCCAAGCACTATTTGTTTTTTATTTTACTAAATCCTCACTGTAATTACATGAGGTATTATTGTCCCCATTTTACTAATGTCCCCTTTCCCTACCACACAGGAGCAGGTGCACAGAAAGGTTCCTCTACATGCCGATGACCCCTGACCTCTATGCTCTCCAGCTCTTTTCGCTGTAGGACCTGAGCTCCAGGCCCTGGGCCAGTTCCCGCCTGCTGACATCAGGCCCTGACTTCTCCCCAGCCGTCCTCGGCTCTGGGCTCCCTCCTGCCAAAGGGGGTCTTCAGAAATCATTCTTCCGATGTCAGCAGGGAGCGCCCACTCGGGTGGGCTGGGTGCTGAGGGAGAGGCTGTGTTTCTCCTTGCAGGTCTACTCCCCCATGGAGAAGAGCTAGCCCACCCAAGGCTCCCCGGGCAGCCTGGACGAGTGTCTGTTCTAGGAGCCCGGCCCAGTGTTTCTTCCTTCCTCGCCTCTCAGAGGACCCAGGGTCATGTCTGCAGGGCCCAGCCCTCCACCTGCGTCCCAGATCCCAAGGCCTCCTTCTTCTGGCATGTCCTTCCCTCCCCGGAAAGTCTCTCTCTCCTGGCTCCTTCCCAGCGACTGCAGCTGAAGTAGAGCAGAGAGTGGCCCAACCTAGGGCCAGGAGACCGCAGAGCAAAGCAGGCTTGTCACTGACCAGATGTGTGACACTAGACTGGGGCCATCACCTTGCTGAGCCTCAGTTTCCCTACCTTGGAATTGGGGTTCCAAGAGGGATGAGACAGCACTTTCTCTCCAGTGTGATTTCCAACAGCTCCCCATCTTGCTGCCTGTGCTGCACCCACCCTGTCCCCTGCCTGTATGTTATTTAAGAAATCCATTCAGTAAATAGGCTGAGCAGACGGGCCCTGCTATCAGGAGCCTACAGTTTACTGGGACAGGGAGCTGACAAACAGGCAACTACACGACAGCGTCCTCAGAGCTGTGAGGCCCAAAGTGAAGGGCACTGGGGCAACTGAAGAAGGTGTCTCACTCAGGTGTGGGGGCCCCCCCAGGGACGAGACATCAAGCTGAGAGCTGGCAGGGATCGGCCCTCTGAGAAGAAGGGGAGAGAATTCCAGGCAGAGGGAACAGCTTATTCCAAGACCCAAAGACAAGGCGAGGCGGGCAGATGAGGGGACATGAGCACAGTTTGGTTTGGTTGGACGATATGGTGCAAGTGTGCATGCTTATGCGTGCACATGTGTGTGTGCACGTGCATGTCTGTGTGCCCGGGCATGTTGGGGCAGGAGAGGTGGGCAGCGACTGGCTCACGCAGAGCTTGTGGGCCACACAGAGCCTCGTGTTGGACAGAGAGCTTTGAGGGCCACTGGAGAGGGTTTCAGTAGGGAAGGGACATGGTCAGGCGAACATTTTAGAAAGATCTCCCTGTCTGCCATGGGGAGAGAATTTGATTTTTAAAAAAATAAAAAAAGGAATAGATCTACAGTCCCAAGCGTCTGCGAGGATCTGAGGCCACCGGAACTCCCATTTCATGCACACTGAGGCATGTACACATTACCTGGCACTTCCATTTTAAAGAACCTTTGGCCATATCTAGTGCAGTTGAAGGTTTGTGCACTTTTCACCCAGTGTCTTAGTCCATTCAGACTACTCTAACAAAATACCACACACTGGGTAGCCTGTGAACAATATTTATTTCTCACAGTTCACGGAGGCTGCAAAGTTCAAGATCAAGGTGCCAGCAGATTTAATGTCTGGTGAGGGTCCCTTCCCAGCTCATAGATGGTGCCGTCTCACTGCGTCCTCACATGGCAAAAGGGGCAAATGAGCTTCCTTCAGCCTGTTTAAAAGGGTTCTAATCCCATCCATGAGGACAGAGCTCTCATGACCTAATCACCTCCCAAATGGCCCACTTCCCAATACCATCACCTTGGAGGTTAGGTTTCAACATATGAATTTGGGGGGGATATAAACATTCAGACTAGAGCACCCAGCAACTCCATTTCTTGATTTCTACCCTAGAGAAAACCCCACACAAATGTGCCCAAAGAGACATAGGTGAGGATATGCACTGCAGTAGCATGTGTAAGTGAAAAAGTAGAAACAGCCTAACCAGGCATCTTTGGGATACAGAAATATAAACTGTGATTTGTTTATATGATGGAAAACTATACAGCAATTAAATGGATGAACTAGATCTCCATGTATCAAAGATAAATCTGAAAAATATAATAGTGGGGGAAAAAGAGGCAATTTGCAAAAGGCTATGAACCTTATGTATATGTATGATACCAATGAAAACATACAAAATACCATATATGGTTTGTGGATCAGAAGGAAAAGTTTTAAAAAATGAAATAAATCACATCAACTTCAGGATAATGTTCACTCTGGGGAAGGAGGGTTAAGGGATAGGGTGGGAATTTGGCTGAAATTAAGTTATATTTCTATAAAAGACAGAGAGAGAACTGGAACAAATATGGCCAAATGTTAGTATCTGTTGAATCAAAATGGTAGGTATCTTGGTGGCTCTTGGCATTGTTTGCTATATTTTTTGACATGTTTGATGTATTTTACAATTAAAAAAAAGACTGACAATACCAATCCATTGGTGGGGAACAAGGTAAGGGGGAGGCAATCTCTTGGGGAGGCTTAGGTTGTGTCCAGGTGAGGGATGCCGGTGACTGACCCTGGTGAGTACCCAGTGGGGACAGAGAGAAGCAGACATAAATGAACGATATTCACAAGGTAGAACCAATGCAACTCTCCACCTGTTGCAATGTTCTTCCTTCCTTCTCCCTTCTATCCTCGGGCACCTAAAAGGAGTCTGCCTTCTCCAGGAGACTTCCCCAATTGCACTAGTGCTCAGAGATGGCTCCACTCTTACATCCTACAGCATCTGTAGTTTCGGCCACACCTGGGGTCCTTTCATGCAACAATGCCTGAACCCGTGGCATCTATATGCCTCCTCTCCCCAGGAAAACCATATAGTTTTGTAGGGAAGGAACCCTCCCATATGATCTTGATGGGTCTCAGGCATGTCCGTGTGACCAATTGCTGTATCCCAGGGCCTTACATAATGCCAGGTCCATGGTCAGTGCTGGAGAAATTCTAGTGAATGATTAAATAAGTGGGTGAATAAATGAGTTCCAGAAAGACATAAGGAAATGCCTGGAAGCAATGTGGCAGCCTGAAATTGAAGCCACAACTTTGCCATTAACAAGTAGTAACTCTGGAAAAGTCACTTCATCTCTCTGAATCTGTTTCCCTAGCTATAAAATGGAGATAACTCCCATATGTCAGGATTATTGCATATGGATATTATATATTGCATGTGTAGGCCTATGTATGTTATATATTATGGATGTGCTATCCATAATACTGTCCATAATATATCTAAAATGCCTATCTTTTTCTCCCCAATCACACTCACATTTTATAGAAACTTCCTTGTTCTTAGCCCAGAAAGTGTGGCCTTTTATACCAGGTGACCCTACCCTTTCTGCCAACAGCTAATTGAACCAGAGGTGGACCTCTGACCCAGGCTGGGCCAATCAGACTCTCTCTTCCAGGAATTTGGAAGTGGAATACAGAGACCTAGTCAATAACATGCATTCATCAAATATTTGATTAGCAGCCTGCTCTACCCATGCCCTGAACTTGCACAGATGTATATTTAAGCCAATGTGCTGCAATGCGATACGAGAGCCTGGGAATTGGATGGGGAGGGGATAGGACACTGTCCCTCTCTCCTGTCACATATCACTGCCAGCCTTGTATAGGTGGCCTTGGTGGACAAACCCTCTCTCTCTTACCAGGCCAAGCCCAAGCCTGACTTGCTCCTGTCTTCCCCACAGCACCTAGCCTAGCGCCTGACCCTAAGAAGTTGCTCAGAGAACATGCGCTCAGAAGAATTGCGTTGGATTTGAATGGAAATGGACTAAGACTGCTATGGGTGAGAGAAGGCAAGCTGGTGGCTGCAAACAAATCCAAACCATAGGAGGCATGTTTTAAGCAATTAGAGAGGTTTCGCTTGTTGCAGAAAAGGCTTCTGGACAGAAAACAGGAAAAGGCATCTGACTTTCTCTGAGGCTAAGAGTTACAGAGACGCAGGCTGTGGTTCCATGCCAGGAAGACCTTTCAGTCAGAACTGCTCAGAGATGTACTGGGCTGTCTTACGAGGCTCTCTGTTTTCAGAGGCGTGCAAGAAACTGGGTAGCACTTAGCAGCTATTCAAGCACTCTACAAAGAAGTTGTATGACCTGTAAAATTCCTTTTAACTGGGAGGGTCTAATTTTATGTGTTTATTTATTAGTGCACCCTAGATGAGATTGTTAGAGTCAAAGTTTTAATCATTAATAAGACCTCTCTAAACCTTGGCCCATGTGTTCTGAAATAAATATCAGACACAGAGCATCCATGGAATAACTGTTACGACTTATCATTTTCGTTTTTATTATGCAGTTTTATTAATGCTGGATAAAGTTTTAAGAAAAGCTATTTTTGCCCTAAAAATGTTAATGGGTTGCCTGTCAGCTTCAAAAGAGGAATATTGCTAACAAGAAAATTGTGTAGAGTGTTAACCTAGAAGCGGAAAGAAGAAATAAAATTCCCAGCAGAGTGTGTGGCATGTGCTCAGCACATGGATGTGTCCTGCTCTCTGTCTTTTTACAGAGTCACCACGAAGACAAAACAGGACTAAGACCAGGCCAGCCTGCAGAATCCAGTGGAACTTCCTACTGAAGAGGAATAGACAATTTTCTAAAATTGTATATGGAATAAGAATTCCACCTGCTCATAGCAATACCTCTTCTGGTCCCCTTCTAATTTGGTTTTCCTGTCACCATAGCAATCCACTCCCTGAATAAGCAGGGCCATTCTCAGAAGAAGCAGAAAGAGAAGAGCGGGAGGGGCTCTTTGGGGGCTTCATCCTGCTCCTACCTTCTTCTTGGGCCTTTGGCATGTTGGCGCTGGCCCACTAGACATCCTGGAGGCCCAGCCATCAGCGAGGCATGTAAAGCCTCCAGGATGCACACATCCAAGTCAGAGAAGCAGCCACATGGCAAATAAGAACGATGAAGGAGCTCATCACTAGACAAGTACCTGTAACAGTTGTTTTGAACCTTGGCTATGGGAGCTCTTAAAAATCCCAAAGCCTACATCTGAAATCATTAAAATTAGAATCCCAGCCATCAGCATTTTAACCTTCTCTTTAAAAATTGAGGTATACTTTGCATAACTTTGAACACACCTTGATGTGTTTTGACAAATACATCCACCCATGTAACTCACACCCTTATCAAGATATAGACACTTCCACCACCTCACAAAGTTCCCTCCTGCCCCTTTCTAATCACCCTAATCCTCAGACCTCAGAGCTCCAGAGTCAACTATTGTTCTGATTTTTTTCCCATAGATTAGCTTTGCTTGTTCCAGAATTGCATACAAATAGAATAACATAGTATGAACTCTTTTGTGTCTGGATCCCTTTACTTAGCATAATGCTTTTGAGATTCATCCATGTTTTGCATGATGCAGTTCATTCTTTTTTTATTGTTTGGTTGTATTCTATTGTATGGATATACACAATTTATTCATCCATTCAGCAGTTGATGGACATTTTTGTTACTTCCAGTGTGTGATGATTCTGAATAAAGCCCCTATAAACATTCACATACAAGTCTTTGTGAGGACATATGTTTTCATGTCTCTTGGTTCAATACCCAGGAGTGAGTGTGTTTGCTTATGTGCTAAGTGGACGTTTAACTTTATAAGAAACTTCCAAACTATTCCATTTTACATTCCTACCAGCAATGAATGAGCGTTCCAGTTGCTCCACATCCTTGCCACCACTTGTTATTGTCAGTTTATTTTTTTTAAATAAACTCTTTATTTTAGAACAGCTTTAGATTTATAGAAAAATTGCAAATGTAATACAGAGAGTTCTCACATACTCAGTTTCCCTTATTTTTAACATCTCACATTAACATGGTACATTTGTTACAATTAAAGAACCATTACTGGTACATTATTATTAACCAATGTCCGTTCTTTTCTGTTCCAGGACCTCACCCATGATACAACATTATATCTAGTAATCATGTCTCCTTAGCCTCTTCTTGGCTGTGATAATTTCTCAGACTTTTCTTATTTTCGATGACTTTAATAGTTTTGAGGAGTATTAGTCAGGCATTTTGTAGCATGTACCTCAGCTGGTATTTTTCTGATATTTTCCTCATGATTAGACTGGGGTTCTAGGTTTTAGGGAGGAAGACCACGGAGGTAAAGAGCCATTGTCATCACATCACGCTAAGGGGACATCCTAGCAACATGACTTACAACTGTCGATGATGACCTTGATCACCAGGTTGAGGTAACAGGAAAAAAGTCTGTTACTCTGACCACATTTTTCTGCAGGGTCCAATCTGCTGTTATCCAATCCAGTGATTTTTTTAAATTTATTATTTTTTAGTTCTAAAATTTCTATTTGGTTCTTTTTCATCATTTCCATTTTTCTGTTGAGATTCCACATCTGTTCACTCACTTATAATGCCCATTTCTTCTGTTAAAGCTACAATAATATTGATAATAGCTATTTTAAAGTCTTTGTCTAGTAATTTCATCATCTGTATCACTTCTAGATCTATTCTTACTCACCTTTTATCTAGTAGGCACACATTTCCCTGTGTCTTCATATTGCTAGCAATTTTTGTTTGTTTGTTGGACATTGTGGAAACTATATTGAGCATCTGGATTATGTTAGCATCCTTTAAGGAGTTTTGTAGTTTTTTTGGGCAGGTATTGTTAGCTTTATTCTAAAGATAATAAGACATGGCCTTTCTGGAGTCCCAGCTGAATGTTCAGGGTATTCAGTGGGGTGTCTCTAACATGGCCGGTCAGAATTCCAGCGTTTGTCAACACAGTGAGAGTACCCAGATCTCTGCTGTGCTCACACTCCTCCAGCAGCTGTTACTAGCTGGTTCTCTCAGAGCCTCACCTTGTGCAGGTACAGCTTAGTACTCAGCGAAAAACATAAGAGGCCTCCATGCAAATTTTGCATCAGTATTTTTTAAAGCTCCCTAAGTTATTGCAATGTATTATCAGGTTGAGAGCTATTGAATATTAATTCCCTAAATGTGAAGAAGCTGGGGGAAACATGCCCCAGTATCAAAGAAAATTCAGAGCCCTTTAGATGGGCTGTTGCCGAACAAAGTCCTGAAGAACATTGATAAAGGAGCTCTGTGCCAAAATGGCTCTACCTGGAGACATAAAGAAATAGAATCTAAGATAAATCCATGAGACAAGTTTAGTGTAACTCCTGTCCTTTAAAATGACTGGCTGTGATAACTCACTCCTACCTTGTTTGAATAACCCCCTTTAAGACTTTCCAATCACCTAAACTGCAGAAACTGGAGTGCCATCTTGTCAAAAAACGTTCCTAATGCACTAACACCAGGAGGAAATTAGATCAACCCTTAGCAATTCCTGTCAGTAGTCAGATTCAAAGCTTAGGGGATAGAAAGAGGAAAAAGATGTCCTTCCTGCCCCAAAGGAGCTCCCAATCTAGTCGAAATTCCCAGTATATAGGTAGCTGCATGAAATACAGTTGGGGCTGTGATAGGTCCATGGTAAGACAGAGACACGTTGAAAGTGCTTTTAGGAACACAGGTATTTCTAACTTGGGGTCTGAAAGGCTTCCCAGAAGAACAGCTTTTGAGCTGGGTCCCTACAAGGATAAGAAGGGTGAAGGAGGTGAGGGGTATTCTAGGGAAAGAGAACATATGCAAGGGCATCAAGTGGGGAGAATAAATGGAACATTAGGAGAAACTTGGAATGTTCCATGTGGAAAGATAAGGAGTAGAAGCATAATTTATAGAACAGCAGAAATAAGATGGCTTCACCCTCCCCATCAGGTGAGATGAATCAAGTTTAGAAAACAAAAAGTAACTTATAAATAATTCCTTCTGCTTTGTAATGAATCACGCCTTATTTGGGGTGGAGCAGATCTTTAGCTGAAGTTTAACAAAAGTGCATAATAAGTAGGAGAGGATTTAAACAGACGGTGTACAGGGAACTGGAGATGCCTGACCATCTGAATCTGATCTGAAGAATGCAACCTAGCTAAGAGACACATTGCATTGTAGCATAAACCTTTGGAGAGTGATCTTTCCACGTGGATTGTGATCCTTCTCGTTGTTTTATACATGCAAAATAATTGGGCTGGGAAGCTTAAAGATCAAAGACACTTGGCCAAATGTGTTTTGGAAATCTCTCCAGCTAGAAAACACGGGTCTGAGTCCTGCAGCTGCCATTTACTGCACACTGATCCCTTGCGAAAGTCCTTTAAATCCTCTGAGCCTCAGTTTCGTTGTTTATGAAATGGGCACATTAATGCCTGCCCGCCATGTTCTGTCTCATGGGATTATCAGGAAAGACCAAATATCTATTTTGTGTAGAAAAGCTTTGTAAGGTTTAGAGAACAATAGTGATGCAAAGGGTTAGTATTGCTAATAATAAACAAGAAGAATGTGTAACAATGACCAGAATTTCCTGTTGAGACAACAACTTCATGAGACCATTCAGAAAGGTAGGATGTTTTTCAATTCCACAATGAGGGTTAAGCACTGGTATTGTTTCAACATTCTCTAGGGAATAAAGAGTTTCATGGCAATAAATAATGAGCCAATTTGTCCTAAAGATCTTTTTTCTCTTTATAATTATTTCAACAGCTTTTTGTGCCTTCCTAAGATTTTTCCCGCCAATCCTGCCATGACTGATGAGAATTGGGTATATTCAATTTGGTGTTTTCCTTAAAAGAGTGTATCCTTCCAGTTACAAATACTCATAATTCAGGTCTGGGAACACCCCATCCCCCCACTTAGGCAGCCCTCAGGCACCACGCTGGGGCACAGAAGGACATCTTTTCCTCAATAGTCTCAGAAGTTTCTTCCTCTTATCCCTTCGTGCCTCTCTATCGGCTCAGGACAAGAGGGCTTCATGTAGATACCAGCTGACATTTGTAAATTTGTCAAAGAAAAGAATGTGGGCCCTTCAGAAATGTAACACAAGGATTCTTTCTTGTTGGACTAATGTTGTCCAGTGGTGATTTTGATGACCTCTGGGCTGGCAATTTCATTTCATGTCATCACACCCAGCAGCCAACTGCCCTTCCTCGTATCCTGTCACAAAGAGCTTGTGCCTGGGATCCAAAACCTTGCGTTGAACTTCCCCTTCTAAATTTCCACTAAATAATTAAACTACTATAATAAAGGGAAAAATCTGCATTGTGGGTGGACACTTGGAAAGGGTTCCTTCTTTTGCCAGAATTTTACAGCATTTCTCAAATTTTAATGTGTACATGAATCCCCTGGATCTGGGTAAAGTGCAGATTCTGCTGCAGTAGGTCTGCGGCGGGTCCAAGAATTTTCATTTCTAACAAACTGTCTTAGCCAATGCTGATACTGCTGGTCCCTGGACCACACTTTGAGGAGCAAGAAATCAGAAGACAAATTTGAACAATTCTCCCAGTACTTAGAAGAAATAGGTAAAGAGATAAAAATAATGAAAGGAAAGTTGAGGAGAGAGCAAAGAGCAACAATGGAGCTTCTGTGTAAAGAAGAAAACAGGAGACAGAGGGGAAAAAATGAAATTACAGTATGTTTCAACTTTAGAAAAACTTATTAGCATAATTCATCATATCAGTATATCCAAGCAGAAATACCATATGATTATTTTGGTAGATGACAAAAATCATTTGAGAAAATTCAACATTCCATCATCATCGAGCAAAGAGCATTTCCTTAAATGACAAATGTACTCTATGTAAAACCAAGTCCAGCAGAAAGCTTAACGGTAAGATATCAGAGGCATTCTGGTTGGCATCGGTAGCCAGAAGGGTGTCCACTATCATCAGTGTTATTAACACCATTCTGCAAATCCTAATGCAGACAACCAAATATAAAAATGAAATTAGGGGTGATATTAGTCAGGATTATGTTCAGCTTCACTTAAACACAGCTTACACAAAGTAGAAGTGTCTTCCAATCTCACCTAAATTGGAGGGAGCAAGGCAGGCTTTTGTAGCAGTTCCTCAAAGACACCAGAGACCAGAGGCCTTTCTGGTTCTCTGCTCAGTCACCCCAGAGGTGGCCCTTGTCCTCAGGATCCCAGGTGGCAGCTGGAGCTGCTCTAAGGATACCACAGCTATCACAAATATTCGGTCTCTCAGGCCTCACGAGTATTTAGTGGTTCCTTAGTCCTCCTGTTCCTCCTCTCTCTGTCTGTTCCACATATGCTGTGCCTACTTCATCTATAACACATCACAAGCTACAGGCTTCTATTGTTTGCTAAGACAGAATTTAAAATTCTTAAATAATACAGCAATACGCATTACACACAAGAAGCATATTACATTAATGAAGCTAAACAAGGATCAGAAACACATGACAATAACTAGGGACTTTTAAAATGAGTGATAATATGAACTTATCCCAACAAATAATAAATTACATCATAAAGAGGCAAGAAATTTACCAGTATGTTAGCAGCTGAAGAAAAGACAGACAGATCAGTGCAGAAAAGAAAGTGCAGCACTAGTCCCAAACATATATAAAAAGTAGTATATGCTGATGCTGTTGTCTCCAAATTAATGAGGAAAAGATGTATGGTGGTGCCATTTGCTAACCATATGCGGAAAAAAAGGTAGGTGCCTACCTCACACCATTCACACATTCCAGATGCATTGAAGCTATGAATGTAAAAATGAAACCATCAAAGTATGACAAGAAAATACGTGTATGTATTTAGATAATCTTGGGTAGGGAAAAGACTTTTTAACCTGCCAGCAAAGATAGAACAAAAAATGAAAATGTCAATAGATTTGATTCTTAATTTTAAAGGTCTGTATAATTCTTAAAAGGCCAAAATTGAATTGGATTAATGAAGTAAAGAAGATTTGGAACAGACCTAGTCTAGTCCTTCACCTGTTCTAAGGGGGAGTTCGTAAGATCACACCAGGCTCACACTCCAGTTTCACCTGTATGCTATTTGAACATAGATATGCTTATATAATTGTTAATTGTTCAAAAAAGTATATGGTCAACTGGATGACCCTTGAAAACATTATGCTAAATGAAAGAAGCCAGGCCTAACAGGCCACATGTTTTATGATTCCATTTATATGAAAAGTTCAAAATAAGCAAATCCATAGAGGCAGAAAGTAGATTAGCTGTCGCCAAGGGCTGGGGGAGGGGGAATGGGAAGTGATTGCTAATGTATATGGAATTTCTCTTGGGATGATGAAAATATTCAAGAATTAGACAATGGTAATGGCTGCAAAACCTTGTGAATATACTAAAAACCCTTGAATTTTATTTGAAAAGGGCAAATTTATAGTAGGTGGATTTTATCTCAATTTTTTTCAAAAAAAGTATATGCTGCAAGTCACTTCTGAGCGTGGATTTCAGTTCTTCTCAACAGATCCTGCCGTGCTATCAAATAGTGAGTTAAAAGAACCCCCTTAGAGTTCCTAAGGCACAGTACCTGAGCAAGACCCATGCAAGGGATCTTTGCCTCCTGGGGGCCAGGTAGGCCAGCCAGGCACATGCCTCCCACTTCAGGATGCAGGTCCCAGACGGCAGACAGGGCCTCTACCATTTGGAGGTGCCTCCCTGTTACACCCACCAAGGAGGATACAAGCCTAGGTTAGATCTAGCCTTTGCAACTCAAAAAGTCTGCTTTTAGTTAACAATTTTGAGCAAGTATGTGCCGAATCTCCAGTGGGTGGATTTGATCATTTGTGGTTTCAGAACATTTCTGAACTTCTGGTTCCTAAACCATGAACTTGACCTCACAAGGATTGGGATACTCTCCCAGAACTCCATCCACATCACTTTCCAGCCACTCTGTCAGTCGGCCTTTCGTCAATCTGATATTGCGGAAGTCACAGACACAGCGTATCAGAGCCGGAAGGAACCTCGGAGATTAATCAATCCAACCTCCCCAACTCCTGCCTCCTACAATCACCACTTAATGGATGAGGTCCAGAGAGGGCAAGGAGCCACCCTGGATCACCCAACAAATCAGTGAAGAAACTAAAATTAAATTTCTGTGTCCCAGTCCCAAAGCACTTATGGTTTTACATCTAATTATTTCTGTTGCAATGTTGGCCTTAGTAACTCCACTTCTAATTAAATACTCTCCCACACTGTGAAAAGCAAATGCACTGGCACAAGCCCAGCTCTAGGACGAGGGTCTTAACCTGCTCAGGGCGCTCCTGACCATGTTACCATTGGAAAGCCATGCTCAGGACAGGCCCCTCAGGCCTGTGACCTTCCTATGACCAAGCAAACTGTTCATGGCTGCAGATGGACCCAACTATCTGCAGAGTAAATGTTATGGTCTCATAAAATATTATGGTGGAAAGGGAGTAGCCCTCCTCCAAATCTCCCCTCACTGCCAGAGCAGCAGTTTCTATGATGTCAGATGCCCTTTTATTCATTCATTCATTCATTCATTCTTCCGTTCAACCAGAGAACACTTCCTACATGTCTACAACGTGCCTGGCCCTGTGCTGGACACTGGGACGTGGCAATGAGTAAAGCATAAAACCTGCCTTCAAGGGTCTCCCAGTCTGTTGGGAGATGCTCTACAATGACTGGTGAAGAAGGTGACAGTCAAGGAGCTTATGCAGGCACCATGGAGACACAGGAGAGGTCACGATCCTGTTCTGAAGGTCACAGAAGACATCACAGTGTTGATGACATTCAAGCTAGATCTTGAAAGTTTTCAAGGGCCGAGGAGGGAAAGCTTTTTAGACAGAAGGAACAAAGGCACCAAACATGAAGGTTCATGGTATGTTTGGGAAAGGGGAGAAAACCGGAGTTTCTGGAATGTGCTGCCTGGAGCTGTGTTACATTGGTCTGTCCCCACTTGAGTCTCCATCTCTAAAATATGGGTTTCTTGGGATCAGACTGCGCATCATCCCCTTCTGAACTTCTATATCCTGGCACAGTGCCCAGCACCTAGTCAGAGCCCAGTGAAGTTTTTCTAAATGAATCAAAAATACTTGGGGGAAAAATATGGATGGTTGAGTCTATAACTGAACATGTGCATATTTGTTTTCTTGTCATTATTCCCTAAACAATATAGTATAACAGTTATTTACATTGCATTTACATTGTATTAGGCATTATAAGTAATCTAGAGATGAGTTAAAGTACACGGGAGGACAGGTTATATACAAATACTACAGAATTTTATATAAGGGGCTTGCGCATCCTCAGACTGGTCCTGGAACCAACCCTCATGGATACTGAGGGACAACTGTATACAGCAGACATTGTACTTAGTGCTTTACATACAGCAAATAATGCAGAGCTCACATACACCTTAGGAATTTGGTATTAGTATTAATAGTAATATTACCCCCTTTAACAGGGGAGATGACTTGTCCAAATAACTTGTCCAAGATCACACAGCTAGTAAGAAACCCATCTGGTCTTCAAACCCTGATCTCCACCAGGTTGTGCATGTACTCTCCTCTGCGTGTGTGCTTAATTTCTGTCTCCCCACTGTCCTGTACACTCCCTGAGGACAGGGACCATGACTGTTCCTAGTCTCCAGAGTTTGCTCTCGTCAATGCTTATCTCTCGCTGTGGTTGGAATGAACAGCAAGAGAGCAGCTGGATGGTGAAGGGCCTTGCCAACCAGCCTCGGGATCCTGGACTCGATCTCAGAGGCAATGGAAGCGTTAACATAACAGAACAGATGTGTCAGGAGGTATGTGTCCAGGGTCCTTTCAATACTTGGCAGGGAAATGAGCCTTTCTGTGGACTTTGAAGCCACGACATATTTCCTGGGAAGGGGAAAATGGAACCCAAATATCCCTTTGCTCTACATCAAGGTGGGCACAGCCAGATATCAGAGATGTGATGAGTGGGCCAAAAGCCCCCACGGGTTAAGTCTTTCTCTGTGGGATGGTCTCAAACATCTGGCTCTTTCCTATGCTCTAAATTTGGAACAACTAGATAGCCACTTCCTCCTAATCAAGATAAGCCCAGCCAAGGACCCATGCAATTGTGCTAGGTCATTTAATTGCCTTCCTCTTGGAAACCTTGAGCCAGCCATAGGGAAATTCTCTAGCCCAGGCAAAGAATAAAGGTCAATGCCTTGTCGCATCCTGATGCCTTTTACAGAGCCAGGAGCCACAGGAGAAATCAATTCCAGTCAAAGGAGTTGTGAAATTTTTTTTGTAAGTGGAGCCAATATTTTAAGATTTTCCAGGTCATGGAAAAATATATACTAAGAACATGAAAACAACACAAAATGTCTCCAGTGGCACAACATTTAATTCTCATTGTTGTCTGAACAAAGCTGGCCAATTTAATAAGAGAGTATGTTCTTTAACCCACCATAAAATGATCTATTATGAAGCATTAGTGGGAAAAATACTATTACAAGTTATTCGCATTTTTCTTGGCTGTTCACAATTTTGTTATTAACCATGCTTTCTTTTTCAAAGGTTTTTTTTTTTCCTGACTACAAAAGTAATACATATTCATTGTTGAAATTTTAGAAAAAACAAATAAATATAAATCACCATAACCCACTATTAATAAGTGTGTTTTTTCCCCCAAAACTTGAGATTATACTATATGGAGAGTCTTAAGTTCTTTTCACTTAGTATTTATCAATAGCATAATCCTATATGCCCAAACATATCACTTTTATCAATTAGTGGATGTGCCATATTAAGCTAGTCACCAGCCTGTGGACACTTAGGTTGTTTCCAGTTTTCTGAATTCATAAATGAAAGTGAGGAATGTCCTTATACAAGTATCTTTGTCCTAATTTCTAAGAGTTTCCTTAGGAAGTAGAATTACTAAACAAAGGAATATAAAAACTTAAAGTTCATGATGTACATTGCCAAATTGCTTTCCATTTGTTCAACAAATGTTAATTGAGTGCTTGAGTGCCAGGCATGGTTCTGGTTGCTAAGGATTTAGGAAGAACAAAAAGACAAACTCTGTGTTCTGAACAGCCATATTCTAATGGTGGGACCAACTTCCCTTCCTGCCAGCCGTGTACAAGAATGTCTGGCTCCTTGTTGCCTCACCAGCATCATGATCTTTTTATGAAAATAAATATTTGGTAATCCAATAGTCAAAAAAATATTCCTTCACTATTGTTTTAATTTGCTATTCTTCAATGAACATACCTTCCATAGATTTGAGGATCATCTCCATTTGTGTGTGTGTGTGTGTGTGTGAGATTCCCTGCTCACATTCTTTTTTGTAATAAGATGTTTGCATCTTCTTATTTGCAAAAGCTTTTAAAATATTCTAGATATTAACTTGCTGCTTGCCATATTCTACAAATATTTTCCATTTGCACTCTGGATATCCATGGTGCTCTCTGACTTTCATTTGTATGGTACATCTTGAGCACCTGCCAGGCATGCATGGTGATTGCAGCAATGAATGGAAATATAGACAGGGTTCCTTGTAGACTTGGCAGGCCTCACTGAGTCACACAAGTGGGGGTATACCCGTAGACAGAGCTCAGTGCTATCATGACAGGACCTGCTTTGCCAGAGTATAAGACAAAGGAGTCTGACACCATGAGTGAGAGACAGCGAGTGGGCATCCCTCTGGCGGCTAGAAGTGTGGCACGGTCTTAGGCAGCGCTTATGAGAAGCAGAGGCTTAGACGGGGAAGTATTGAGGGAATGCCCTTCAGGAAAACCACACAGGGACCAGGGAGGGAGAGGAGGAAGGGGGAGAGCTGAGCAAGGATGTGGTCTTCAGTAAAGTCTGCCTCTGTCCCAATCCACAGCTGGTACGGGAGCATAAATTGCACAGCATAGTTTCTCTCCTTGAGGCAAGAGTAGGGTGGCCTTTTAGAACCCACCCACCAAGTCAGACACTGGTTATGAGATGCTTCTGGGGCTTGTGGGAATGTGGCCTCTTAGAAAGGCAACTTCCCAGAAAAGGCAGCTGTGAGCATCAGCAGCCAACCCTGCGGCAGCTGTGGTGGGTGCCCCAGCCTGGCAAAGGGGACCTGGGCGGGGCCCCACTGGAGAGAATGAAAGTCCAGTCCGGCAGGAGGGGCTTGGGGGGTGGGGTGAGGAGGACAGAGAGAAGCTGCAGGGGTCCAGGGATGAGCAAGTTTGGGGCACGACAAGTACACAAGCCCCCACCTTAGCATGTCACTGTGACTATTATTAGCAGGTAAAAGGCTCTGAGAAATCCTACGATACAGAAACGTGTTTAACCGTGTTCAAATCCACATTTCCCAAGAAATCACAGAGGAAGAGAGGAACAGAAAGGACATCATGGCAATATAATGGGCCAACTCCAGGTGCAGTAAGAAAGGCCTGGACTCTGGTGGTCCAGAATTGCAGAGAAGGGGAGCACTGAGAACATGTTTAGGACTTAAAAACGACAGTGCTTAACTGAAGACTGGATATGACACTGGAGTGAAGGAAATGTCAAGGATGGCTCTGGGGTTTCTAATTTGAGTGTTTGGATGGTGACACATCAGTGTGGAAGAAGGATTTGGTCTGAGGTCAAGTGGGAGGTGGGGGGAGAGAACTTGCACTTGCAAATAAACGTTACCCTTAGATATTTCAACTGAATAAATCCCAGAAAAATGCGGAGCCGTGGAAAGAGCCCCAGACTAAAGACTTGAGTCCTCGATCCAGTGCGACCCATACATGATTCCCTAACCCTGAGCAGGTCCCCTCTGCCCACTGAACCTCTTTCCTCACTTGAAAAATGAAGATGGTAAGTCCCATTCTGGCTACCGCACACTGTTGTCATTTTGACCAAACAAAATAATAGAAGTGGAAGAGCATCCTAAATTGCAGAAGGCAACCCACATACAAGAGTATAATTATGATACCACCAGCAGCCCTTACAGGGCACCCCAGTCATAGTTCCCCAAGGAATCACATCAGAGCAAGCAATGAGGTCAGCAGACCCAGAGCCATAAATTTTGGAGGTGGCTGTGTTATAAAACTAATTGCTGTCCCATGAACATACTTATAATGATTCCAGCAACATTTTTTCAGGCAGAATATTTTTTTTTTCCTGTCATTAATGTCGCTCCCTCTTCCCACCCTTGACCCATCAGGGTTTTCAACCAGGGTCACCCCCAGCCCAACGAAACCTGCTCTTGAGAAATCATCCACTGATTGGCATTCAAGAGAAAGTACCAATAAAGCTTGAAGTGCTTTCTTCCCAGGGGTGCATGCCCCTCTTCAGCAGAGACCCCTCTGCCAAAGGAGGAGATTCCTAACAGGGGGGTGGGGGCAGCCTGGGCAGCACACTCAAAGAGACATGGAGAGTGAACAAGCCAGTCACGAAAGGACAAATACTGTGTGGTTCCACTCACAGGAGGCATCTAGAGTAGTCGGATTCGTACAAACACAGAGCAGAAGGGTGCTCGCCAGGGGCCAGGGGGAGGGGAGGAGGGCGTGGGGAGCTGTTGTTTCATGGGTACAGAGTTTCAGTTTTGCAAGAAGGAATGAGTTCTGGAGATGGATGGCAGTGATGGTTGCACAACAATGTGAATGTACTTAACACTGCTGAACTGTACACTTAAAAATGATTAGGATGGTAAATTTTATATTATATGTTTCTTATCACAATTAATAATAATAAGCAATATTGAGGAGGTTCAGGTTCCTGGTGCTCTGGGAATCACTCCACAGAGGGAACCTGCTATACACACACGTGTGCTCTCACACACACACACACACACCCTGTGCAGCCTTCTCCTGTCAGCTAGGCGAGGACAGCTGAGTGCAGGCATTTGAGCCAATTTGGGGTTCACTCTGGGATTTTAATATTCAAAGGAATCTTTGTTCTCGCTGTGGAGCCATTTCTCAGCCCAGTTAGCTCTTACATAAGACATATTTTGGATCTGATATAGGGGAAGAAAAAAACCCATTGCCCATTTACTCATTTTGAATAAACTAAAAATAACCATCCTTCCCACTTTGTGGAGCCCATAAAGACCGCTAAGAAAGGGCAGAGGAAAGAGAGGCATGGAATATGGTGAAAGAGCCCTGGGCGGGGCATACGGGAGCCTGGGTTCAAAACCTGGCCCTGCCCCTCATCTGCTGTGTGACCTTGGGCAAGTCCCTCCCCGTCTCTGGGCCTCAGGTACCTCATCTGTCCAATAAGAGGGTTGTGTTGGAATCCTCTGGCTTTTGAGGTCCCTTCAACTCTGACATCCTACTTTTTGGTGAGAAGTAAGACAAGGAGTTGAGTCATCTTATTTTGCTAGCCATCTAGTAGATGAATCATTTTTATTAGTCAAAACATTTTCCATATTAATTTTGACATGATCCTGCTTGGTAAGAAACAGCTAATGTCATCTCTCCTCCCATTCCTGGTCTAGTGTCTAGAAATAGTCACTTCTACTCACACCCCCCACTTCCTCCACTCCTGCTCACTCCCCTGCAGTCCGGTTTCCGATTCCCCAACCCTTCAAAACTACTCTTGTCAAGGTCACCACAACCTCCTGTGGCCGAGTCCAGGAGACACGTCTCAGCCCTTTTACTCCTTGGCCTTTCAATGTTTCATCCCTTCTTTCTTGAAACACTCTCCCCTCTGGGGCCGAGAGGGGAAACAGCTTGCCCTCCCCAAGTCCCAAGTGTCAGCACACCAGGATTCGTACCCACGATGTTGGCCCCAAAGTCCGTATGTAGCACAACATGATTTGCGGTGACTCGCCTTCCTATTGTGATCATTTTACCACCAAATTCTAGGTTCGCCGGGTGATTCACTTATTCACTCATTCAACAATTATTTGTCGGGAGCCAACTAGGTACCAGGCACTGCTTTAGACAACGGGAATACGGCAAGGCCAGCGGCCTCTGCCTTCCTGGCATCTACAATTCATTGCAAGAGTCAGGCGTCACATGGGAGGGGACAGGATCCACAGGTACAAATGTGATGAATTCGCCGAAAAAGAGCTGCCAGGGCTGTGAGAGATGAGATGGGGACCCACAGGACGTCAGCAAGTGGGAGTGACACTGACACCCAGGCAGAGATCTGAAAGAGGGCAAGGAGCCAACAGAAGTGGTGGAAGGGGGCGCTCCAGGCAGAACGGCTGCCTCCCTGGGGACCTGGTGGGGGAAGCATCTTGAAAGAGGGGCCTGGGGGGCTGACATGATCATGCACCAACAGCACGCTGCTTTACCTAGGTGGGGGCTTGGGGGAAGCAAATCCTCCGTCTAGGGAAGGCAGGGTGCGCTCTAGAGAAGCTAAACCCCCACCCCCGCCTCACCCCCAGCCAACCCCTGCACTGTCTCTGGGGCCAGCTCCGGGGGAGGCCCTAGCTCCTAGCTTGGACTGTGTAAGGGTCTGAAAGGGGCCAGGGAGAGGGACAGGGCAGAGCAATAGGGGGCTGGGGGTGCAGTCGGGGGGGGCCCAGGTCCCACGAGGCCTGGGTGGACACTCTAAGAAGTCATCCGGTTATGCTTTAGAAAAACCAGTCTGTTGACCTGTGGAGACAGGGGCAGAGGGTGGGCAGAGAGGTAAATTGTGGAGGCCAAGTCTTTTGTGCTGACCCTGCTTAGTTCCAAAAGGTGTGGAATTAGAAATATTTTGCCACGGGGGAAGAAGTAAAACCCTTTTCCTCAGCACGCTTGTGCAGAGTGGGGAGTCCCATCCTCATCACTAAGCCACGAGGTCCTCCGAGGCCACCTGGCCCCACATTATCCACGCACAGATGAGGACACTGTGGCCGATGTGGTTAAGGACCTTCCCAGGACCACAGGGCCACCAAGTGGCACAGGTAGGACTCAAGCCTGCCTGACTCCACAGCCCACGCCACGTCCACACATGGCCTTAGGCGCGACTTGGGGCAGCCCGATTTGTTTTAGAGGTAAGGAAACCGAGTCTCAGAGACAGGAGCCACTCTCCAGGGGACGGGAGCCCAGAGGCTCAGCTCTGTCTCTTTTCCCGCACCAAGTGGCCTCCTTGTGGGTGGCAGAAGAGAAAGTGTCCCCTAAACAAATGCCATTAGCATACAGCTGCAAGCAAAACAATGTCCCCATGGCTTGGGGGCCAAGCTCCCCAGGCCACGTGAGGAACAGCTGCTGTGGCGCTGGAGCATGTGCTCTGCCGCCCCCTCTCCCAGGAACATAAAACTCAGGAACGAACGTTGGGCAGGAGCCCGTGGGAACGAGGCCTGCGCTCCCCTCTCCAGGGGCCGCCCCGGCAGCAGATTGTGCTCCCAGTGGAATTCCTGCTGAACATCTGGATTGCGCAGGGAACTGGTGCCTGGACTCCGCCGCCACAGGGGCTCGGCGTGAGCCCACCAATTCTGGGGCTGTCACCCCTGACCCCACAGAGACCCTGCCTCTCGGGGCTACATTCTGACCCTGGAAATCTGGAGCGAGTTAGGGGGAATTTAGACAGATGTTGCCCTTTCCAGCTTCCTGCAGAAATTAAATGAAACCAGGAGGCATCTCATTCAGGGAGAAGATGAGAGATGTGAGGAAAACAGAGGAAATAAATACACGAGGTGTTTGTTTGCAAAGCGGTTGTTTCTTCCTTGCTCTGTGCTCCTCAGAAGGACGCTGGCCTCTGGCAGGGCACGCCACAGCACAACAAGCCCTCGGCTTCCACCCTCACCCCCACCGAGGGCAACCTCCAAGGTGAGCCCACAGGCCCTCACGCTCCTCGCTCCTGCGCACTTCTGAGCCTTTGCACAGGCTACTTCCTCTGCCTGGAATGCCCTTCCTTACCTTCCCTCTCCGGAGAACCTCTGCTCAATCCTCATGGACCAACTCAGGCAGTAACCCTCGGACTCCCTCCCTCCCACTTTCCCGAGCAAAAGTGGTGGCTGCTTCTCTGGGTTCACATGTGACCCCATAAAGATCTCCATGGTGAACTTGCCATATGGACTTGGAGAGCAGTTGGTTATTCTGTCTGTCTCCCTCGCTAGCCCATGGCAGATGCTGCTCCTTAATCATCTGTGTCCACAGTGCCAAGCAGAGGGCCTGGTACAGAAGATGAACCCAATAAATGTTTAAGGACTGGGTGGGAAGAGAGGGAAGAAGTGGAAGCAGAAATGCAGTGGGGTGTGGCGGCACACGCCTGCAGTCCCAGCTACTAGGGAGGCTGAGGTGGGAGGATCGCTTGAGTCCAGGAATTCAAGACCAGCCTGGGCAACATAGTGAGACCCTGTCTGAAAAAAAAAAAGAAAGAAAGAAAAAGGCAGAAATAAAGAAAAGAAAAAAATATTGGCTTCTTCAGGCTATTTGCAAGTCCCTCTATTCTTCCCTATTGATTTGAGCTTCTAGCTGCCTCTTTGAATTAACATGCCTCAAGAAAATTCATTGACTAGGCTGTAATAAGGCTGAGCTGAGCAATATCAATAATGAATAACAGATAAATAAAAGCTGCTTAAACAAGATAGGAGTTCAGGCCGGGCGCGGTGGCTCACGCCTGTAATCCTAGCACTTGGGAGGCCGAGGCGGGCGGATTGTTTGAGCTCAGGAGTTCAAGACCAGCCTGAGCAAGAGCGAGACCCCGTCTCTACTAAAAATAGAAAGAAATTAGCTGGACAACTAAAATAATATATAGAAAAAATAAGCCGGGCATGGTGGCACATGCCTGTAGTCCCAGCTACTCGTGAGGCTGAGGCGGGAGGATTGCCTAAGCCCAGGAGTTTGAGGTTGCTGTGAGCTAGGCTGACGCCACGGCACTCACTCTAGCCCGGGCAACAAAGCGAGACTCTGTCTCAAAAAAAAAAAAAAAAAAAGATAGGAGTTCATTTCTCGCTGACATAAAGTCATTCTGAGTAGGGTGAGCTGCTCTTCGCAGTCATCAGGGGCCCTGGCCACTTCTGTCTTGTTGCTCTGCCATCCTGGGGGGTCGTACTCACTTAGGTGGTCCAAGATAGCACCCACCGTGTCTGCACTCCAGCCAGGGGAGGAGCAGCAGGCCAGATAGGCACACTCCTCCCTTTAAAGGCACCCTGGAATTTGAGTACAGTAGTCCCCCCGATCTTCGGGGGATATGCTCCAAGACCCCCAGTGGATGCCTGAAACCGCGGATACTACTGAACCCTATATCATATACTGTTTGTCCCTAAACATACATACCTATGATCAAGTTTAATTTATAAATTAGGTATAGTAAGAGATTAACAACAACTCTAGTAATAAAATAGAACAATTATAACACACAGTATAATAAAAGTTATATGAATGTGATATCTCTCTCTCTCTCTCTCTCTCAAAATATGTCACCGTACTGTATCGCAGGTAACTGAAACCCCAGGACGTGCACGTGCCAATAGGAGGGACCCATGCACATGGCTTGTCAGCACCTCCCCCATCCACGCCTCCTGCAAGACAGGCTGGGAATTACGGTCCTGTGCTGAGCATCTGCATGCCATGGTGAAAGTTCTATTTCTACATAAAAGGGGGACACAATGAATTTTGGAAACAAACAGAAATCTTTTCCAAAATAACAACAAACAGAAACAGTTTTGGGGGCTGAGTGTGGTGTCTCATGCCTGTAATCCCAGCACTTTGGGAGGACGAGGCGGGAGGGTCTCTTGAGGCCAGGGATTAGACACCAGCCTGGCCAACATAGCGAGACTCCATCTCTACAAAAAGTAAAAAATAAAAATAAACTATTTTTTACACATTTCAGAGCCCTAACATGTTCATTATATGTTTGACCATCCCAACAAACTTGTGAGGGAACTGTGGCTGGGGGTGGAAATGCCTTTGGCTGAGGGCACTATGAGCAGTGAAGGAACACAGAAACTCAAATACTAATATTTGGTGTAACCTGGAACTTCAGATTAAAACCTCACAAATACTAGAAAGAGGACAAGGGATGGCTGTGCAGCTGTTTATAGGAAGAAGATCCGGGGGTCTGGTTTGATCCCTTGCTCAGTGTGTTTGCTGTGTTCTGTGTCTGTCTGCAGAGCTACATTAACGGAAGCTAACATCCAGAACAAAAGGGGTGAGTGACCTCCTTTCCCGGGCCGGTCAGACTGCACCTGGAACGCCATGTCCTGGGGGCCAGCCCTTAATGGGAACACTGAGAAACACAAGCATGTCCAGGGCGAGACAGGCTGGGAAATGTCTGGACGCCTATCCTGTGAGGAAAGAGCCACAGCTGAACCCCACGGAGGAGGCTGAACTCTGGGGGATACAAGCCCTTATCTTCCCATCTGTGTCATAGTGAGGACACAGTGACCTCATTCTGGATGGCTCGAGGAGCAGGACAAGGAGGAGGAGAAGAGTCACCAGGACGCGAAGCCGGCTCAAAGAGAGGTAAGGAGAGTCAGGTGTGGCAGGTAGTGAGGCCTCGTCCCTGAGGGCTCACACCAAGGTTGGTGATGCACCGAGAGGGACCCTTTAAGGCAGGAGACTTTACTTGGAGGCCCCTGCAGCTGAGTGTAGGCAGGTGTGTCCGTGTGCACCTGTGACAGGGCCCATAGCTTCCTTGAGATCTCCGGGAAGGCTGGGACCCAAACAAGGGTCAGTGGACTGGCCCGCTGGGTATTCTCAAGGCCGCTGCCCCTTCTAAGATCCCATGTCCCCCGGTGTAGGTGCACAAATGACCCTGTGAGGAGAGCTCGGCATGGCAGAGAGAAACTGGGGGCTCACCAGGACTGAAGATGGCCGTGAGCCCCCCTCCCCAGGGCAGTGTGTGCCACAAAACCCAACCACGAGAACCACCCATGTGGCAAGCTTGGAGCTCACACTCCTCCCCTTGCTGAGGCAGGACTGTCTCCAGCACCCCAGTCCCCAAATGTGGGTCGTGGGGTCCCACATACATCACACACCAGCCCTGGAGCCATGGATGGGTGCTGGCCTTTCTCTGGGACACCCCACCAGCCAGCAGATGTCTTTTTATGTTTCCCACCACTGTTTTTTGTCTTCCACAATTACAGACCCTCCCGCTTACGAAGGCAGTGTAGAGTGACGAGTAAACTGGCTGTTCCTAGGTACCAGTACGGGGGGTGGAGGTGGGAAGGGAGGAATGAAACGCTGCAGACACCTGAGTCCTGGCCCCAGCCCTGGTGACCTTGAGCACCTCCTCTCTCGTCTCTGGGCCTCGGGTTCCACGCCTGTGAGTGTGGGAAGGAGACTCTGGGGATGCAGAGAGACGACGCACGTGCCTGGCCCAGTGCCTGACACGCAGAGGGACCTTGACGGTGTTGGTGGCTCACCTTGTACCTCTCAGGGCTGTCTGGGGAGTAAGTGAGCACCTGGCTCCAAGCCCAGCACACAGAAGGAGCTTGATGGCTCTTGCTCCCTGCCTCTCCTATGCACGCTCTGTGTTAGGGACTGAATCATGTTCCCCCCAAAATTCACATATTGATGTCCTAACCCCCAAGACCTCAGAATGTGACCGTATTTGGAGATACGGGCTTTAAAGAGATCATTAATGTTAAGTGAGTTCATTGGGGTGGACTGTGATCCAGTCTGTGGTGTCCTCACAAGAAGAGGAGGTTGGGACACAGAGCAGCCAAGTGAAGACCACGTGAACGCAGAGACAGAAGGTGGCCGTCGACAAGTCACGGATAGAGGCCTCAGAAGAAACCACCCCAGCCCACACCTCAATCTCGGAATTCTAGTCCATAGAATTGTGAGAAAATCAATTTCTGTTGTTTAAGCCACTCAGTCTGGGGTACTCTGTCATGGCAGCTGGAGCGAATGTATACACCCTGCATTTCTCCAGCTTTGTGCCTTTGTCCCCACCTCGGTGCTGTTCTGCCCTGGTCCTGGGACCTAGGGATGACCTGGGGGAGCCTTAGCAAACCTTCATTACATGTTTTCAGACCCGAATGGGCCCAAGAGTCACCCAGGAGCTTTGCTAAAATGCAGACTCTGGGTGAATAAGCCTGGACGGGCCTGGGAGTCTGCATTTCTAGTACAGCTGTGCCACGACCCACACTTTGAGTAGCAGGACACTGGCTGGGTGGTAAAGCCAGGTGGATGAGTGACGAGGGACAGTCCAGTGCCCCTGAGTCCTGGGTGCTGGTTGCAGCTCTAGCTCCCCCCGACACCCCACCCAGAGGAGGACAGGAGCTGCTTTGGCTGGGGGAGGAGAAGGGCAGTGGCAACGCTGGGCAGCTTCAGGTGACCTTACGAGGGGAAATAACGGCGTGTAGGCCCCAGGACAGCACCTCTGGAGGATCACCTGCTTCTGCCATCAGCAGGAAGTCACCTCCAAGCTCCTCTGGTCCCTTAGTCCATCACCTTCTTGACATAGGCTGGGAGACTGAGACCAAGACCAGCTGCAAAATTTGTGGGGCTTGGTGCAAAATTACAATCAGAAGCCCCTTGTTCAAAACATACTAAGAATTTCAAGAGAGTGCCAGTAAAGCATGACACCAGGCACAGGGCCCTTCTAAGCCTGGGGCCTTGTGCACAGGTGGTACCTGTATGAGGCCAGCATAAGTCAGAGACACTCACAGTGAGCCAGAGCTCAGCTCAGCCTGACCCTCAGGCCTCCTGAGTCCCCATCAGATGCTCTTTCTATCACACCACACCACCTCGCCCTTGCCCTCTGAGCTTGCCTGCTTCGGGAGACCTAGCTACAGCCAGGCAGTGGGCGCCAGGGGCAGGGAGGGAGTCCAGGGCCCCATAGCCTCCTTCTGCCCCAAGGTCTCTGGTGGTACAGTGCTGGGGCCAAGGGAGGGCTGACCTCCCTGCTGCCTTCCCAGTCCTACAAGTTCCTCTGATTCTGTGGGCCTGGCCCATCTGAGCAGTTCTATCCACCCTTAGCTGATGGCACAGTGGTGGGAGACAGCACCAAGAAAGGTTGTGTAAGAATGTTCCAGGAAGAAAGGGTAGGGAGATCGTCCCCTCCAGTGGAGGCGAGAGGTAGCCCACCCAGTCCATTCAGGGAAGTGCTGTGGGGCAGGCATCGATTTCCAGGGGGTGGCAGGTGGCAGGGGGCAAGACCACAGCCTCCGTAGGGGGACCTACCGATGGAGCATGGGGAGTGACAGCACTGTGTCATGGTCAGGCTTGCTTTTAGAAAGGCCACACTGCCAGCTGGGGAGAAGAAGAGGTTAAAACAGCAAGTCTGAGAGGAGGACCCTTGGTGGTCATTGGCCATGGTGCAGGCAGTAGCCCTGGGGGTGGCAGGGAGGGGCTGGCCAAAGAGACTGCTGGCAGAAGTGACAGCTTGCCGGTTCTCCTTGGGTATGGGGAGTGAGCCCCAGGTTTCTGGATTAACTGGCCGAATAAATGGCCCTGCCTGCCATCCAGCGAGATGGGTGCAGAACACTTTCCACTGAAAGTGCTGGAAACCTAATCAAACCGGCCTTTAAGGAAAGGAAAAGGGGAGAGCGCGGACTCACAGAACCGAACTGTGTGAGGGTACAGCTCTCACTTCAGGCACACCTGGAGCCAGGATCTCAACCACGTCGTCGGCATATTCTCTCTCTCTCCCGGCTCAGGCGCTTTGTGCTGACTCCATTCTTGACGGCTCCTCCGCATGGTCTCAGGACGACGGCGGCACCTCTCCCAGCTACATCCTTCCGGGTTTAAATCCACCGGAGGCAAACAAGAGCTCGTGTCCTACCAACGCTCTGAGATTTGCTCTGATTGGACTAGCTTAGGTCACATGCTCAGCCCTGAGCCAATCGCTGTGGTTGAGCTAATTGACTTAGCCCTGATCTGTGATCGGCCCCTCCCAGTGGTGGTGGAGCTGTAGAGACCACAGCGTCCAAGAGGAGAACGGGTGGATCCCAAAGAAACACCAGGGCTCTTACCAGGACAAAGGGAAATAGAGGCTAGGGAGACAAACCACACCTTTCCAGCTCTGTGGGCAGCATGGAGGAAGAATAGCAGGTGAGACAAGGACAAGGTGATGAGTGCAGATTAGAAGATGTTGGGTTTGCAGGGTCCGTGGGACAAGCAGAGGGAGATGTTTAGCAGGGAGCAGGGTAGAGAGAGAGGCCGGAGAGGGATCTGGGATTGCCAGTGTGGAGATGGTGAGAGAAAGACTGAAGAAGGAAGATAATGACATGGACTTTGGGAGTCATTCTGGACTCTGCTTGAGGAATGGCAAGTCAGATCTAGGAACAGTCTCTTCCTCCGTTTGCTCTTTAGGATCAGGCAGTGGGGAACCGCCCCCACAATCCGGGAGTGAGCATCGCTCCAGCCTCCTTCGTACAACACCAGCTCTCTCTTCTTGTCTTGGATAATCTCACACCTTCCTCTCCCTTATTGACATCAGGACCTGAATATATTTGAGAGTGATTGGAGCCACTGATGCTGCAGATGGAAGGGATCCATGCCAGGCCTTGATACCAGGATATGTGAGGTGCCAGGGTCCCTTGGGGCTGATGGGCGTATTCTGGAAATGACACAAGCCAGCACCTCCCTAGGAGACAGAAGGATGAGCAGCTCCAAACGGGGATGACACTGATGACTCCTCCCACCTCTCCCAGTAGCCTTCTCCCTATGCCCATCATGCAGCGGGGCCTCTGGCAGGGCTGGGAGGACATCAGAATGGGGAAGGTTTGTGAAACACTGCAGTGGAGAAGGGGACGTGGTGGCCCACGTAAGTCTTGGGATATGCTTGAGATGTGGTATCGCCTGGCTTCACCAGGATAACAAAACATCTCCAGTGTTACTGTAAGCCAGCGTGGTCTCTGCTGTCATTGCTTTTTACCTGGCAACTCCTGGCCCATGACTACTGAAAAAAGTCCTAGCAAAGTGTGCCCACCCCATGTCCACGCTCCCCTTCTTGCTTACTGTCTGAACCTTGAGTTTGTTTAGGATGGCAACGTACCAGCTAGAAAAATTATACCCCTCAACATCCTTAATAGCTAAGGGGCAACATGACACATGGCTGGACAGTGAGATTGTGTTCATGTGGATTATTACTCAACAAATATGCATTCTCCTCCACTCCCACTGTGAGTGGAGTGTAAGTACTTACCTGTCAATGTTGGGCTTGGCTACAAGGCTTGCTTTGGAATGTTAGTGGAAGGAATAGCAGAGACCTTAGATTTGCTTGTATAGTTTGGCTGCTTCTTGCATTGATGATTCACCATGAGAAGAGCCTGCCCAGGTATTCACTGCTTGCTCAGCCTGGGTCACAGAACTAGTACCCTTAGAGCCAAGACCAGCTGATCCAAGTCTGGTGTACTGCTCAGATGAGCCTAACCTGAATTTGAGGATGGTTGTTACAGAGCATTACCCTGGTAATAACTGACCAATGCAGAGACGTAAATAGACATTGCTGGTGGAGCTGCTGGGAAAGCTCTTTAACAGGGACAGACTCAGCTGGCAAGTCGTCTCCTTCTCTTTGAATGAAGACAGACTCAGTGCTTGGAGGAGTGGGGAGAGGCAGGGCACCTTACCCCCACAGGTGACGGGAACATGCTAAGTGTGGCTGCATGGGAAGACGGAATGAGCCTCTATCCCTGACAGCACCATGATACCATCATGTCGGTCTTGCAATGCCTCACTCTGGACTTCCCCTTACTTAAGAAAAATCAAACTGCTGATTTGATGAAGTCACTGTTTTTCAGGTTTCTGATACTTGCAGTCAGATGCAATTCCTAACTGATAGGCACAGGTAACTGTTGGTATTAAAGTCACACTTGTGTTTGAGATCACCCAGGAAGAACATGAAGGGTCTCCAGTAGAATCCTGGGGAATGTAGCTCAAGAATGCTGGAGAGGAAGCCCACAGAAGCAACTGAGAAGGAAGGGTCTGGGGAAACCAAGAGATGTGGTGCCAGAGGCCACAACAGGAGACAGGGATAGACCAGGCTAAATGCAGCAGTGGGATGCAGGAACATGCGGAAGAAAACTTTGCAAGAGATTTAGCAAATGAGAAGGTCCTTGACCTTGGCAGGGGAGGTTTGGTTCAGGGTTTGGGACAGACGCCAAACCACACAGTGTGATAGAATCCCAGCCCTCTGTGGCTCCCTCCATGGGGGAAGGACGCTTGAGGAAGGATGATGCAATGGGAGGAAATCGCTCCTTGGCCAGCTGCGGTCCTGTCCTCACTGCAAAGACCATTTCTCCTTGCCTCCAAGATGAAATATAAACCCAGTTTGGCATCCAACCCTCCGAGCTACGGATGCAGCCAACCTGTGGCCCTGCCTGCCCAGCCTCCCTTCCCCACATTCCTGTCTTCCTTTGGACTGCCTTCTTCTGCCTACCCACAGCCTACTCGGCCTTCAAGATGGCACGAATGTCACCCCCTCTTATGACAAAGATGAGATCACTCCTTTCTCCAGGCTCCTTCCACCATTCTGTGAATGCCTTGAATCATATTGGCTGGGTCCCAGTGGGTCTTGCTTCTCAGGGTGGGACAGTGTCTGTATTATCTGCTCCCCTCAGGCCAGAGCACACTGGCCTGGCACACGTAGGGGTCAGTGGCCTTAGTGAGTTGTCATGGGCTGGTGACAGTGTGCCCTGTATGAAGTCCCCAAGCCAGGGAGAGCGAGTGGTATCTACAGAGCCACGTCTGTCCCCTTCCACTCCTACAGAGCTGCCTTGGGAGAGCTCAGGAAGGAAGCGGAACAGTCGGCAGAGACGCGTGAGGGTTTCTGCCCTGCTCCTCTCTGGAGGCTTCCCAGAGGGCAGGCAGCTGCTTCCTTTCTCTCATTTTAGCACAAGAAGACATGATTGTGACCAAATTTAGAAAACTACCAAAATTTAAAATACAACCCATAGTTTAAAATCCATTTCAACAGCTCCACCCCACTAAAAGGAATGTCTCTTCTGAGCAATGTGGGTGAGGAATCTGAGCAGTGACGTCCTGGGTTTGGGGCTTGGGTGGGGAAGGAGCGGGGTCTTCACACCACAGACAGACAGACCTACCCTGCCAGCAAATGGGTGGGACGATGAGGCCCCGGGGAAGAACAGGGCCAGACACGGGAGCAGATGGGCCCAAGTTCAAGGAAGCATCTTCTTGGCTTCATGTTTCTGCCAATAGCTGGGGAGGATGGATGCTTCTGGAAGCCACCTCAGAGACCAACCACAGAGCATGGGCCCCTCCTTAGTGCGATGCTACTTTTAGCACATTGTTCTGCTGTGTTTGTGGGGAACAGAGGGAAACCCAGGGAACCAAACAGAGTCTTCCACCTTACGTAATAATAGCAACCAGGTATCAGATGTATGCTCCATGCCAGGTGCTGTACTAGGAGGGTTTTTCATTTAATGTCGTTGCCAGGAATTCGATATGAGTCATGTTGCCTCAGAGATTTTCATAAGGGGAGAAAAAAGGTCTTTGTGTGCCAGAATGAAGGAGATGAATTTGTCAGGAACAAATGTAAAGGCTTGCTTTGCAAGTATGGCATTCAAGAGGCGGTTTCGATAAGGCTGTCAGGTAAGCTACTGTGTCCTCCGGCCATCTTAATAGAGATAAAGAGGCCAGATTAAAGGAGGCTATAAACTCACTGAACTCAGTTCCCATCTGCCTAAATGGGGCCCATTCTCTCCAAGTCTCAGTTTCTTCACCTAAAAATTGGAGCTAGAAAATACCTCCTCCATGAGGTTGTTGTGAAGGTTAAACAAGGAACGTGTGAAAATCAGCACCATGCCTTACAGGTAGTGCACACTTAGTAAATGGTAATAATCATCATTCTTGGTATAAACCTTGGCATTTACAATGGAGTTGAGGTTTTATCCCAGGGGTTGGAAGAATCTGGGGATGGATGTTGACTTTGTGCACCTGAACCCCTACTATGAAGGAGACTAATTCTGCATCTCCCCAAGGGACAGAACTATACTTACAGGGCAAAAGCTATTATGGAGCCAATTCCAGCCAAATAAAAGGAATTGTAATAATGAAAGAAAGACTGCTGCCTTTGGGGAGTGAGAACTTAAATGGTTTCTTTATATTCTTGTGTATTTTCCAAAATTTCGGCAGTGAGCTTATATTTTTTAATAATCTTGGAAAAATAAAGTGTTAAAGTAAAATAATAAAAAAAAAAAACCCACACACATCAGGAATGCTCCCATTCGGGAGACCAGACTTGATTTGAGATTCTACCAAATGTGAATCTAGTTTCCAAGTCTCAAAAAAGACTGAAATCCATTCCCAACAGAGATGATGCCGCAGGAGAGCGTCCTGTTCCCGTCTCGGGCCAGCCACGCCCTCACCCTCAGAGCACAGAGAGCAGACACCCTGACAAAGTCCCACTGAGTCCGGTTCTGGGAGAGCAAGGGCCAGGTGCTCCGATGGCAGGTGTCGCCAAGGCTCTGGGAAGCCCATGAGGCGCTGCCTGCAAGGTCTCACTCTCCAGGCAACAGAAAAGGGCCTGGCCTCGTGCTTAAGAGTATGGCCAATGTCACCATCAGAGGGTGGCAGAGTTAGGCCTTCCCTTGATGTTTCACTAAGAAAGCCTCCAAAAGGCAGGCCCTCGGAGGGAGATGCCAGGGCCGGTGATGGGACAGACATGGGACCGGCAGCAAAAGATGTCAGTTCTGGTCCCAGCCTCGGCTCCCCTTGCTGTGTGACGCCAGATCAGCCCCTTCCCTCTCTGGGCCTCTAGGTTCCCCATGTGTAGCTTCTGGAGTTGGACAGAGCTTTCCACCTCGGAGGCAGCAGCTTGATGCCCCAGGCCCTTGGCCACACTTTCTCCCTAGACTCAAAGTGTCTGTGGCCCAAGAAGTCTTTCAGCCCTATTGTTCCAGCCCTGCTTCTAATGAAGCCACATCTGGAGCATATCTCCTCTGATCCCTGTTTTGTACAGCTCCTCACAGCTGGGTCCCCATAAATCAATTTGTTCTGCAGACAAGTTCCCAGAATTGTCCAGAATCTTACGCAGAAAGGGCAGTTTTATTTCCCTTCGGCTGCTGGTTCCAGAGGTTGTGCGCTGAGCCCAGTCCACTTCAGGACAAGCTCCCCGAGTCTTCCAAACCCTGTGGCTGGCTGGGGCCTCCCAGAGTGGCGGAGGTCCATGCTCCTGTCTCCAGCCACAAGGACGAGCCGGCCTCTGGGACCCCCTTCCCATCCCCTCTCGGGAAGCTGTGCCCTCAACTCCACAGCAAAAAGACCGGACTAAAATGGACCTGAAACTCCCTGCAGCTCTTGGATTCAAAGTTTTCCCAGAGAGATGAACTAATTTAGAGAGGAGAAGAGTTGAAAAGTGAATATCTCTGCAGATGGGGAGGGAAGGAGTGGGAACCTCCAGGGACTTCTGTTCTGCCCCAGGCAGCAAACAGCATGGAACCCGGAAATTCTGTCAGGGGCAGCCGTTCGGGGGTCGGGGGCCCATATACGCCTTGCTGTTTCTGACAGTGCTCTGGTCCCCAGGATGTCTCTGGGATTGAGCCACTTGGGATCTTTGTCTGGTCACCATCTGCTGCCCCTTGGGAAGTGGTCCCCGAGCACTGAGTTTAGCAGGTGCCTTGAGCTCCTCCCATCCCATTTAGCCCATGCACCCCCATAGAGGTGGGTACTAGCACAGCCCCTATTTTATACAATGGGAAAGTGTGGCTCAGAGGGGTTAAGTCACTTGCCCAAAATCCATGTGACCAACAGAAGTCAGGTCTGCCCCACAGCAAATCCCGACCTCTCTCCAATCTATGGTGCCAAATGCAGTCAAACCTGGGGCCCTGTTTGTTCCCCTACAAACAAGAGCTTGAACTCAGACTCCAATTGGGGGGAATTTCCTAAAAAAACTTTTATCAAAGGAATACATGTACTTGGCTTGAAAATCCTGATAGTTCTCAAGGTTTATAATGAAATCAGCAGCCCCCTGTCCCACCTCTGCTCACCCCTCCTCACCCCCAGACCTGGCTCCCGAGAGAGCCCCTACTTGCAACTCCCCTGGCTGGTTTTTCCTATGTTGGCCTCTGAATGTCAAATAACATAATGGCCCTGCTTTCTGGTGAGTTTTCAATTTTAGACTATTATTGGCTTCCTGTTGTGGAAAATGAAGGATTTTGTTCGGTTACACCATTTCTCTTGTTCTTGTCTCTCTCTCTCTCTCACACACACACACACACACACACACACACAGCCTCTCCCCATCCCACAGCCTACCATTGTCATCAGGTGTGACCCTACCCTCACAGCATCTGGGGTCAGCCTGAGCTGGCCTGGACCTCTCTGCAGACATGCACAGAAATGCAGCAGATTTCATGCAAGCCTCTGTCTTCACTCCCTCCCCGAACCCTGGTGAAAACCACATCCCACAAGGGCAGTCTGAAGAAACAAGGGCTGGTTAGCCTGCAGCAGGGAAGATTCAGGGACTTGTCCTCTCTCCTTGACTCTCGGAGGGGCTGTCCTGGGGCAGAGAGAGCAAACACGCTGGGTGGCCTCAGAGGGGATCCGGAACATAAGGGAAGCCACAGGGACAGCGCTTCCAGCTTCATTAAGAAGCTGCCCAAGAACAGAAAAGGCTGGCCTGTCCTGTCGAGTCTGAGAGCAGACAAGCTAGGGTCAGCTGACCGTGTCCAGGACGTGGAGGAGGGATTCCTGCAAGCGGAGGGAATTGAGCACGTGACTTCTAACGTCCCTTCAAAGTCTGTAACCCAGCAATTTGCTTCCTTTTATAACAGTTGGCAACTAGAACCCAGTGGTGCTTTGCAATCACTCCTGAGTTATAACTAGAGCTGCCCAACAGACTCACCCATCTGGCAATTTCTTTAGAGGGTGCTGAAATAACTGTCTTAACAGCCTCATGAGCAATCTATTCCACTGACCCTTGCCTCATAAAAGAAGGTTCAAGATGATTCACAGAGGAATCAGGACATGGCAGTTGGGACAGAACTCTCTGTCCCACGGGGATTAAGCACTGCCGAAGATGGAACCGGGCTGGATGGAGTAATTGCCCATGGGCCTCCCTGGCTGCACAGCAAGAATCTAGAAGGGAGAAACTGAAGAAATACCTCCCACCCTGCCCCATTTGGAAGAGAAAGAGGGCAGAGTGTGGGTGTGGGCAAAGACGGAATCCCACCTGGACAACTGCACACTGGAGGAACAGGTGTGGTCCCTAGGTGGCTTTGCACCTGAGCACTGCCCCTGCTTCTCCTCCCTGACTTGACACTTCCGAAAGAAAAGTGCTTGCTCAGAGACTTAAATCAGCTGTAAACTCCTGCACTCTCTGAGCAGGACAGACGCTCACTGTCATGCTGTAACTGGCGTGTTGTGTAAGTGAACTAAGAATGGTCAGGCTGTACGAGCTGCGTGGCTTGGGCGAGCCACCTGCCTTCTGCTCCCGGAGGCAGGAGGAGTAGCTCTGAGCTCTGGAGTAAGACTAAGCGCAAATCCCAGCACTGCCACTTATTACCTGTGTGACCTTGGACCAGTTCCCGACCCTTCCTGAGCCCCCAGTGTCTCCACCCTTAAAATGGAGCAGGGGAAGGAGAGGGAGGGTGTGCACTAGCACCTACTGCACTGGGTGTTTTGAGAATTAAATTAGCTCATTTATATCAAGTACTCAGAACAGTGCCCAAGTTATGGTATTATTATTATTATTTTATTTTATTTTTTTTTGAGACAGAGTCTCACTCTGTTGCCTGGGCTAGAATGAGTGCCGTGGCGTCAGCCTAGCTCACAGCAACCTCACACTCCTGGGCTCAAGCGATCCTTCTGCCTCAGCCTCCCGAGTAGCTGGGACTACAGGCATGCGCCACCATGCCCGGCTAATTTTTTCTATATATATTTTTAGTTAGCTAGATAATTTGTTTCTATTTTTTAGTAGAGACAGGGTCTCGCTCTTGCTCAGGCTGGTCTTGAACTCCTGACCTCGAGCGATCCACCCGCCTCGGCCTCCCAGAGTGCTAGGATTACAGGTGTGAGCCACCGCGCCCGGTCTGGTATTATTATTATTATCAGCAACTGCAAACAGAAGGCAGCAATCCTTACCCAACTGACCTCATAAGATCAAACAAAATACTACTTGTAAAAAAAAAAAAAGCTCTAAAGTTGTGAATACATGTAAGAAATTTGGTGTATAGTGCATTAAATCTCACAAACATTAGGAGACTATAAGAGGCCAGTATTTCCAACTCCACTCATTGAATAAGTACTGTAGCTATGATACACGAAGACATGTGGCAAAGTCTTTAGGACTTTTTTACAAGGTAGAAAACTCATTTGACTTTTTAATTTAATATAATAATATAATATAAAGCCAGTTTTTTAGAATACCACTTTAACACTCTAAGAAAAACAACACATCCAGGCCAAATTGAGATCTTTAACTACTAAATGGAATGACAGGGATTGACAAAGAAAATGCAGTCCCTAATTTGCTGTGTGATCTCAGGCAAAACCCTTCCCTCTCTGGCCACAGTTCCCAGTCAGCCACATTTGGCACCAGATGATCTCTGGGGGCCTTCCAGGTCTGCCATCCCGGGGATCTCTGATTTGGAGGATTTTTAGACCAACAGACTTGTCCTAAATGAAAGCACTGACATGTTTCCTGAGCCGACAACACCATCTAGTGTGTGTGTGCGAGGAAGATACAATCGCCCAGCCAATCAGGAGCTTCCTCCTCTTCCTGTAAGTCTCACTTGAATTAATCTTGCTGCTTAAAATATGGTGCACAAACCAGCAGTAATGGCATCCCCTAAGAGCTTGGGGGACATGGGAACTCTCAGGACCCATCCCAGACCCACTGAACCCGAATCTGCCAGAGGATTCCCACCATGCACTGTAAAGTGTGAAAAGCACCCTTTTAACAGGAGGAGAAAACGGAAGCTGTTTAGCACAGGAAATTTAAGTTTAACAGATATTCAATCCATAAAGAAATCCAGAATTGGCCTGTATAAATAAAACAAATCCTTCCCAACTGACATATAAGAAGCCTGTCATACTGATGTCACTTTCTTGGGAGAAGTTGGTTAAGGGGGCACAAGAATACAGTTAGATAGAAAAAATACTTTCTAGTATTCAACAGTACAGTACAAAAATTAGAGTTAATAATTTATTGTATGTTACAAAATAGCTAGAAGATTTGTTATGTTCCCAACACAAAGAAAAGATAAATGTTTGAGTGATACCCCAATTACCCTGATTTGATCATTACACATTGTGTACACGTATCACAATATCATGTGTACCCAAAAATATGTACAACAGTTCTATATCAATAAAAAAAATTTAAAAATAAATTAATTAAAAAAATGTTTAAACTGTCTCCCGAAGTTCTGTGGAAAGCAGAGCGTAGAAGGGATGAGCCTTGTTAGGTAGCGCAGGAGATTGCCATGCAATGTTGAAGACGCTGCTTGGTTTCTCCTTGCTGCTTAAAGTAAAATGTGAGAGAAAAGAGATAAACAGAGGGGAAAACTGTTAGACAAATATGAACTAGAACCAAAGTTTTTAGAAAATTCTCATTCTCTCCAGATGGCGAAAGATGCTACAAATCCGAATGGCTGCTGAGACTGGCACGGAGAAAAGGCTGAGTGCGTGACTGTACGACCTTTTGCTAAAACCTCAGAAAGATCAAAAGGTCAGAGTATTCAGTCACATAAAGGGCCCTTTCAAGAGATTCAGGGTGTGTGTGTACCTTACAAACCTTCTCAACTGACTCAGGGACAGCTAGGGAGCTCAGGGCCATTGTTTCTTAGCCGTCTTCTCAGGAGGCCAACACGGAAAAGGACTTAGCCTGGAAAGACACGTGGATGTGGCTTCTGTCTTGTAGAGTGAAGATCAGTGACGTCCATGCAAGACCCACAAAGGTCTTAAGAAAACTGCTGAAGCAGAAGCACTGCCAGCTTGGACTGACCAGACACGAGCAGGCTGCGAAAACTCAGCTGCAAACATGTGCTACCTTTCATAAACAGGAGCTATGATAGGAGGGTGGAACCGAGTGCCCAGAGGAAAGAGCCAAGAGCCCCTGAAATTACACCCAGGTCTTGTGGCCTAATCAAGAAAAGTCAAACATTTGCTTGGCTGGATTTCAAAACTGTTATAGGCTCATGACTCCTTTTGGCCTTGTAGTCCCCCCTTTTTGCACCAGAATGTCTACCATTGTTATCCTTTGCCTGTCCCACCACTGTATGTTGGGGGTGTTGGGGCAGATGACTTGTCTAGTTTCCCAGGTCCACAGATGGAGAGGAATTGTGCCCCGGAGGCTGCACTTAACTGTATTATGCCCAGGAGCCGCATCTGTACCTGGACCTGATTTAGATTTTGAACTTTTAGCTGATGAGGTTTAGATTTAGAGGATGAGATTTTAGACTCTGAGCTCATGCTGTGATGAGATGGGACCCGTGGGATCCTTGGAGGGAGTAAATGCATGCTGCACGTGGAAGGGATGTGAATTTTGGGGGGCCAGAGGGTGGGCTATGGTAGGTGGCATTCCACGATGACCCCCTATGTGCATGCCCTGCATGATCCCCTCCCCCTGAGTGTGGACAGGACCTGTGAATACGATGGGACAGTACTCCAGCGAAGGAACTGTGTGGATGTATTAAGGTCCCTAATCAGTTGAATTCTGAGTTAACAGAAGGGAAGTTATACTGGGTGGGCCTGACCTACTCTGTGGCCCCTTAAAAGAGGTAAGAAGCAGTAACACTCCCCTGCTGGCCTCGAAGAAGCAGCTGTCATGCCATGGAGAAGGACACATGGAGGGAACACGAAGTGGTCTTTTGGAGCTGAGGTCCTGGGTCCTATGATCCCAAGGAACTGACTTCTGTCAACACCAGTGAGCCTGGAAGAGGACCCTGAGTCTCAGGTGAGACCACAGCCCTGGATGACAACTGGACTGCAGCCTGTGGAGCCTTGAGCAGAGACGCCAGCAAAGCCACCTCATGCTTCTTACCTCCAGGATCTGTGAGATAACAGATTTGTTTTGCTCTATTAGGTTGGTGCAAAAGTAATTGAGGTTTTAGCATTGTTGAAATTTGCCATTTGCTATTCTTAAATAAATGTGGTTATGTTATACATCACTTTAATGCACATTTCTTGCTTTGTGCTTTTTTGCTAATGACTTATTACTTGCTGTTTATATTTATTTTAGACTATAGAAATGATGTTAGACAAAAAGCAAATTCAAGCGATTTTCTTATTCGAGTTCAAAATGGGTTGTAAAACAGCAGAGACAACTTGCAACATCAACAATGCATTTGGCCCAGGAACTTCAAGAAGTTTTGCAAAGACGAGAGCCCTGAAGATGAGTAGCGCAGTGGCTGGCCGTGGGAAGTTGACAAACGACCAATTGAGAGCAATCATCGAAGCTGATCCTCTTACAACCACACGAGAAGTTGCCAGATAACTCAATGTCAACCATTTTATGGTTGTTCAGCATCTGAAGCAAATTGGAAAGGTGAAAAAGCTTGATAGGTGGGTGCCTCATGAGCTGACCAAAAATCAAAAAAATGTCGTTTTGAAGGGTCTTCTCTTCTTGTACGCAAGGACAAACCATTTCTCGATCGGATTGTGACATGTGAGGGAAGTGGATTTTATATGACAACTGGTGATGACCAGCTCAGTGGCTGGACCGAGAAGAAGTCCCAAAGCACTTCCGGAAGCCAAACTTGCACCAAAAAATGTCATGGTCACTGTTGGGTTGTCTGCTGCTGGTCTGATCCACTGCAGCTTTCTGAATCCCAGCAAAACCATTCCATCTGAGAAGTATGCTCAGCAAAGCAATGAGATGCACTGAAAACTGCAACGCCTGCAGCTGGCATTGGTCAACAGAAAGGGCCCAATTCTTCTCCACAACAACGCCCGACTGAACGTCGCACAACCAATGCCGCAAAAGTTGAACGAATGGGGCCATGAAGTTTTGCCTCATCCGCCATGTTCACCTGACCTCTCACCAACCGACTACCACTTCCTCAAGCATCTCGACAACTTTTTGCAGGGAAAACGCTTCCACAACCAACTGGATGCAGAAAATGCTTTCCAAGACTTCACTGAGTCCTGAAGCACGGATTTTTATGCTATAGGAATAAACAAACTTATTTCTCACTGGCAAAAATGCGTTGATTATAATGGTTCCTATTTTGATTAATAAAGATGTGTTTGAGCCTAGTTATAATGATTCAAAATTCACAGTGGAAACTGCAATTACTTTTGCACCAACCTAATACAAAGTTACAAAGGTTTCATTCAAATGAACCATCACAAACATAGTCAAAGTATTAAAGAAAACTGTATTCAAAGAATTAAAGGAAAATGTGCTAACAATGAGTCAGTATCTAAGGAACCTCAACAGAGAAACAAACATGACAATAAAGAACCAAATGGACATTTAAAGTTGAAAAGTACATTAACTGAAATGAAAGAAATGACAAGAGAGGGCCAGGCACGGTGGCTCACGCCTGTAATCCTAGCACTCTGGGAGGCTGAGGAGGGTGGATTGTTTGAGCTCAGGAGTTCGAGACCAGCCTGAGCAAGAGCGAGACCCCATCTCTACTAAAAATAGAAATTATATGGACAACTAAAAACATATGCAGAAAAAATTAGCCAGGCATGGTGGTGCATGCCTGTAGTCCCAGCTACTCAGGAGGCTGAGGAAGGAGGATTGCTTGAGCCCAACAGTTTGAGGTTGCTGTGAGCTAGGCTGACACCACGGCACTCTAGCCCGGGCAACAGAGTGGGACTCTGTCTCAAAAAAAAAAAAAAAAAAGAAATGACAAGAGAGGCCCAACTGCACGTTTGAGATGGCAGAAGAAATCAGTGAACTCAGATCAACAGAAATCCAAATTGAAGAACTAAGAAAGAGGCAGAAAAAGTATATAATTTTTTGCAAATAATGGCTAAAATCTTCCCAAATTAATGAAAAACATTAAATTACATTCCAAAATTTCAACCACTCCCACGTCTGATAAACACAAGCAGACCACACTTACACACATCATAAGCAAACTGCTGAAAGACAGAAAATCTTAAAAGGCAGCAAGAGAAAAATGACTGATCATGAAGAGGTAACAATGTTAATGGATTCTCATGCAAAACAACGGAGACCCTCAGGTAATGCAATCACAAATTCACAGTGTTAAAAGAAAAAAAACCCTGTTAATTAGAATTCTATAGCCAGCTAAACTCTTTCAAAAATCAAAGGCAGAAGCAAAACACTCCCAAATAAAAACTGAATTTGTTGCAAACTGACCTACCACAGATGAACTACTAAACAGTCCTTATGTCGGAAAAAAAAAAACAAAAACCACCAAACTGTTACTCACAGGAAGTAATGCTGAGAGTGGGAAACGGCACATATGTCAGTAAATATGACAGTAAGAAACTGTGTGTGTACGTATATTTTTATCTTCTTTTCCTGCTTAAAGTGATAATTTTACCATTCTATTATTGAGTTTATAACGTATATAGTTATAGGAAGTGGAGCTACAGTGGTGCACATTTGCTAAATTTTACTAGAATTAACTGCACTGCAAGCTGAAGATCGTGATAAATTCAGGAAGCACACTGTACTCCCTAAGGCAACCGCCAAAAAAGTAACTGAAAAATAGAGCTAAGAAATCAACACAGGACATATTTATCCTCATTATGCAGATGAGGAAATGAGTCTGTAGTGAATTCGTATAATGTTATGTTGCCTCGGCATCCACTTTGAAAGTAGGTTTGCCTCTCATATCGAGAAGCAGGGGCTCAGTCCCTCTTGACACAATTTCTAGTTCTCTGCCTCCTCCCAGTTCCTTAATGTGGCCATACGACTGCCTCCTGGTGACCACCTTCCTAGGGGACAGCTGGATACAATGTACTTGACTTGCCCACTGTCCCCCACACCCCACATGGACTGAGCAGGTGGGCCACAGTGCCCGCCTCGGTCACAGCGTGCCTCCCTGGAACGGCACCTGCTTGCTCCAAACCCTCCAGTTAGAACTCCCCTTGGGAAACCTGCTTGGTTTCCCTGGACCCCAATAAAGGCCTCAGCCCACAGGTTCCTCTCTCTGCGGGTTGAGTGCGTGTCTGGACAGCCCCCCACTTCCTGTTGGCCCTGCGAGGCCTGCTGCCCTCTTCTCTCTGCGTTAAGTAATACACTGCTTCTGTCTGTTTATCTGCTTTGTTGAGTTGCCTCCTCTGGGTCTCACCTGACCAACACACCCAAACGTAACTTCTTTCCAGGTCAGGGCTCTCCTAGAGAGGGGCTGCCTCGGTGGGAATAAACTGGACGCGGGTCAGACAAGAGCCACAGGGGCATCTGCCAGTATAAGCAAGTTTCCTGTGAGAGGGACACCTGCTGATGGGTCAGACGCTTAGGCATTAGCTGTCTGCCAGGATAAAGAAATGTCCCCATGAAAGGCACACTGTACACATCCACAACCAAATCCCTGGAGCCACAGCAGGGCAGGGCTAGAGTTTGCACCCACTCTCCTGAGAGCGACCCCAAGACCAAATCAGAGGAAAATACAAGTCCTAAAAGGTGACCCGACCTGCCACAGCGAGGGCAGCCCCCCAGGGCTCCCACCTGCACCCCCAGGACTTGATTCACGCCTCCCAGTGGGCCAGGTGCAGGCAGGTGGGAAAACCACTCAGGCAAAATAACCCACGTTATTTTCTCACGTCCACCTGGGCTTGTCTCAGACTCTTCACCCACTGGTGAAGGGAAAGGTTTCTCAACATATTATAAATTGCCTCCCAGTCTGTGAAAATATTTCCCTGGCCACTTTCATATCGATTCTTTTTTTCAAGCCTAAGAATGACTGCATATAAGCTTATACAGGAGGAAGGGGGTGACTTCGCAAGCAAAGCTATTCCCAGCAAACACACAAGAATATGCCTGTGTGGCCTCCCCGCGCCCACGATGGGTTTCATCAGCGTTAATTTATGTCTGCCTGCACTGTCTTCCTGCATCTAGGAGGGCTGACGCCCCTTCATCAAGCTCACACTGACACTGCAGAAACGGTGGGCAGGGCGGCAGGGCAGAACTTCCTAACTCGTTACAGGTTCAGTGGGCACCTGCCCTGCACTCACAGTCCCCACAGTGGTACCAGGGCAGCCCACACTGCCTTATGTTCATCAGAGAACTGAGCTGTGTCGGAAGATATTCGTCCCTACTAAGACGCCGTTTAATCTCAAAGATTAAAAAAGATGAACAATTTAATATTTATTTTTGAATAAACACCTATTGATGTTTGTTGTGCGTCACATTTTATAAAGTGCAATATGAAAATAGAAGCTGACATTTAATGAACCCACACTGTGTGCCAGGGACTAAGCTAAGTTCTCACCTGCTGTTATTCATCATCCCCATTTTTCAGAAGAAACTGAAGTATAGAGTGGTTAAAGTGTATCAGGTGGGCCGGGCGCGGTAGCTCACACCTGTAATCCTAGCACTCTGGGAGGCTGACGTGGGAGGATCACCTGAGGTCAGCAGTTCAAGATCAGCCTGAGCAAGAACCAGACCCCATTTCTACTAAAAAAAGAAAAATTAGCCAAGCATGGTGGTGCATGCCTGTAGTCCCAGCTACTCAGGAGGCTGAGGCAGGAGGATCGCTTGAGCCCAGGAGTTGGAGGTTGCTGTGAGCTAGGCTGACGCCACGGCACTCTAGCCTGGGGCAACAGAGTGAGACTGTGTCTCAAAAAAAAAAAAAAAAAAAAAAGGATCAGGTGGATCCAAGTCAGGCCCCTGTTGTTTCTGGGTAATTGTTAAACTGGTCTTGGCCAGGGTCTCTCAGAGAGTGTCAAAAAGAGCCCGAGACACAAATTCATACTTTTTAATCAATTACACTTGTGTCTCTGTCCTCACATCTGATTGGTACAAAAACAAATCTGCAGTCAGTGTTCTGACATTTTTTAAATCATTCATATTGACTTTATCAGGTTGACAAGTTCTCAGAGTTGATTTGGGATCATTCACAAACCGGAATTACTGAGAGAAACTTTCACGGTATCTGCTGCAGGACAAATTCTAACATTGATTAAAATGACCAAATATTACTATTGAACAAATTTGAAAAAATGAATTTCACACAGAACATTAAATTTCTCCCTGCCACTATTGCATGATAAAAATTAAAACTGATATATAAATGTGTTTTAAAGTCATAGTGGTCATTAGGAAAAGCAACTGGCCACATTACAGGTAGGTTTTATCAGAAGTTCACTCTCAAGTTTTTATCAGCTTGGTAGAGCAAATTGTTTCTTCACGATTTCAGCTTCGGTTAGTCCTCTTTGGCTAACATGAACATCATGGAGTGTTAACTGTGGTAACAACACATACACAAAAAGGATTCTTTATTAAATAAATCTAGATATCTCAATGATCTGAAGGAATCAATACAATGTTCCTAGTGTCCATCTCTCTATAGAGAAAACTCTAACCCAACATTTGAGGTATTATCAGTTTATGCAAAATACATTGCAGGAGTCTTGATACCTGGGAATCATTGTAAATACCAAAATAAAATATTTACTTTTTTTTTTGCTAGTGAGACTAGCAAGGCACAAGTGTAAAATATACATCTTCATAGAAAAATATTATAAGGGTTTAATTCTCCAAATACCAAGAGTTAACATTTTATGATTACCCTTTAAAATAGAGTATTTTGGAACATTTTTAAGGTTTTCAAAATCAGTACCAAGATTATTTATATTTTTACTAAATCCAACACTTTCCGAATGGCAAAATGATGGCTGTGCTTAGCTAAGTCTTTGTTGGAAACAGAGTCTGGGGCCCGTGATCTCCTTTGACGGGCTCCTTGGTGCGGTGACACTTTATTACATGTGTTCCTTGAAGAACCATTTCTGATGATCCGAGTCGGTGCAGTCTCGTAAGAGTGGCACGAAACTGTCGCTAAACTCTTTCCTCGAAGCCTGGACACATTTCTTGGACTGTTTGTGAAATAAAGTACCATCCTACAAAAGATAACAGACGGTGGATGTTCAAGAAGATTAGAGACTTAGAAAAGTCTCCTTTCCCTTAAAACATGTTCTGAAGAGCTCAGAGTGTGATTTTTATCATTTCAGAGATCTTTATTGCAGGGTAAGTCTTTGGTGTAAAATGGCAACTCAGGCCCTCTCCGTGCATGGGTGATGGGCAGCACCAGGCGTGGACAGGCTGCATCACGCCCGCCTCTCGCGGGACCAGTGGTGCCACCTGCTGGCTGCTCTGGGGGTCTGTCAGACCCTCCGTCTGCCTACTGCAATTCCTTCCCTTCAGGGAAATCAGGAAAAAAGATTCTTTGCTTAACTCTTTCACTCCTCTTAGATCAAATCATTCCATTCCCAGTGAGCTCTTTCTCTTATGTATTTAAGCAGAGAGTGTGGAAACTTGGCTGTAGTCCCAGCTCAGCCACAGGCCCGCTGGGTGAGGGGGAAAGTCACTTGGCCACCTCACCTGTGAAACCTAAGGGTGAAGCAGCGCGTTCACACCAAGCCAGTTCTGAAAGCCTCAAAGACAACAATAGTCTTTATCAACCTCCCCCTTCTCTCCTTCCTCCCAACCCTTGCTGAGTTATCTCGCAAGTCTCTCCCCAAAGCCTGGTGTTTCTCTCTTCCCTCCACCTCTCTGTTATAAGCTGCATGAACTTAATCACACTGAGCAGCAAACAGGCAGAATGAATAACACACCTGTTCCAAGGGAAGAGAAGCCTTGGAAATAAAATTAGATGCAATCAAATCCCAACACTATCAACCTTGAAAACCCTTCAAAGTGCTCCTAAGTTGTCTTTAGAGTAACTTGAAAGTAAATAATCAAATTAAGTATCTTTCCCATCCTTCTAAACAAACTTACTTTTCCTTAAATGGTCACTGAAATTTAAGAGAAAAATTTTAATGATACATCAAACCAATTTTATTTTATTTACTATTTTTTTTTAGTATCTTTTTTTTTTTTTTTTTGAGAGAGAGAGTCTTGTTGTGTTGCCCGGGCTAGAGTGCCATGGAGTCAGCCCAGCTCACAGCAACCTCAAACTCCTGGGCTCAAGGGATCCTCCTGCCTCAGCCTCCTGAGTAGCTGGGACTATAGGCATGTGCCACCACAACCGGCTAATTTATTTTTTTCTAATTTTAGTTTCCTGGCTAATTTCTTTCTATTTTTAGTAGAGAAGGGGTCTTGCTCTTGCTCAGGCTGGTCTCGAACTCCTGACCTCAAGTGATCCTCCCGTCTCGGCCTCCCAGAGTGCTAGGATTACAGGTGGGAGCCACCGCGCCCAGCCTCTAACCAATTTTATCATTTCTATTAACAGCTTGCATTACTATTTCTTGAGGGGTTACAATGGCTTACAGGTGGGAGAAAGATGAGACGAAGGCATTGAAAAGGGTCACAGGCTTCTGGCGTGTGCAAAAGCGTTTTTCCTTCTTATGTTCTTACATCAAATGAATAGCATTATGGTCCTTGGCTTTTCTGGGAAGCCTGCAAATTTCTTTGCTAATTATAACATTTTTCTACAGGAAAACATATTCCAACTTTTAATCAGACTTAGAATTAACCCATTTATAAGCAGTATAAAAGTCTCTTTCCATATCAGAGGCCAGGCTGGGAATGGAAGCTTCCCAAGGAGATAAAAGAGAACTAACTTTTTTTTTTTTAATTATTTTCTTTGGATTTATTCCCTCTAGTGCTTTTTAGGGATTCAAAGGATAGGACTGATTTACAAGTCCTGTCACAGACTGACTGCAAAGGTGGCAGGGCCAGTCCCTTCCGGGCCTGAAGGAATGCCCAGTTCTAGACCAACAGAGACTATTTGGAGAGCCAACTCCAACAAAGAGGTATTCTTGGTTATAATATAACAAGTAACAACTCACCTCCATCAAGCTTTACAGTTTCCAAAAAATATTTCTGGCTACACATCTAATCCTCACCAGAGTTAGGTGACGCTGCTATTACTGTGTCCATTTCAGAGCTGTGACAAATGAGGCTTAGAGAGGTAGAGTAGCTTATACCGGGCTCCAACCTCACATCCTTACACTCCGGCTATTTGTGTCACTCGTTTAAGGCCCATTTCACCTCCAAATGCATTTTTAAGAGCCCTCTTTCCATTACAGCCCCCTGAAGGGTACCAGAAAAGACAGAAAGGGACTAGATGGTGAGAGAGGGAGGAAGCGATTCTGATCCACATGCCATGGGACCCTCCTGCCATCACCACTCCCTCGGCTCACGATGACAGTGTGGCTGCATCCCTGAGCCTCGCTAGGACTAAGTCAGAGAGAATGCTGGACTCTCCCTCTCCCGCTGACAGCCCAGGGACCGCCAGCAAGGAAGGAGTGAGGGGCTCGCCTACCTCCTGCAGGATGAACTTCTGATTCTCGGGGGCCGTTTCTTCGCAGAGATGCATGATGAGAATGTCCTTTCCTGCTTCCACCGCCACGCAGGCCTCCGGCTGGCGGGTATTGTAGCGTATCTCATTCTGGGATGTGTACTCGAAAAACTAAAAGTGGGGCAGGCAACATGCATCAGTTACCCTCTGACGTGGAAAGGGAGGAAACCGCTGGATGAGAAGCTGGGGTCACAGGAGCGTGGGTGGGGTCCCGCACTCCCCTCACCACCGAGAGGAGCCTGTCTGACAGGCGCCTGCTGCGTGGACCGCGAATGCACTGCTTCGCAAGCGTGAATGAAGTGGGCCTTTCTCATGCCTGACTCGCTCGCTGGACAGTGAGGACAGGGCTGTGCATGCTGCCTTGTGCTGAGCCCCGTGCTGGCGTGGGACAGCGGGAACAGAGTGGGCCACCCCAACGCTAGCACTTGAGGGCTCTCGGCTACCTTGACCCTTGACCGGACACTTCCTCTCCTCCTCAACATTTCCTCCAACCCCCAAACAAAATGGCTATGACAGTGCCTGGAAACTATAAAGTGCTGCGCCCAGGCACAAACGACTGCTAGAGGGAAGACTTGGTTCTTCCAGGGCGATGGTTTTCCTACTCCAGTGTGCCTAGCAACTGCCTACGGTGTCTGCTAAAAATACCGATTCCTCGCCCCACCCCATAGAGGGAATAAGGATTCCTTCTGCCTGAAATGGGGCCTAAGAAGCTGCATTTGTCACATTTTTGACAAGACACCCACCCAGCCTACCACCTCCCTTCCAGGAGATTCTGACACGGGCGCTGTTCCTAAGGCGCGTAGAGCAGCACTTCTCAAATCATTCTCCTGAGAAAGTGGTTAAACAAGAGTCTGGGATTCGCTGGGGTTGGACCGAGTCTGAGGATCTATATTTCTCAGCTCCAAGTGACGCTGATGGTACCAGTCAGGCACGACCAGCTTTGAGGAACACTGTTCTAAAAAGTGTTGAAGAACCTGAATACTTTAAAGTTGCAGGAGTCCAAATTATGAACGTTTACTGTTGACCATATAAGGAAGCTTAATGTTCTAATGGAATCGAGGTGAATCCAGACTGGAAGGAAACTTCTGAATCTCCATCCCTCCATCTCCAGGTGTCTGATAACTCCTCAGAACAGCAAAGCTGTGAAGGTCCAGGACCAGCACTTCTCTCATCTCCTGCATCCTAGGAGGGCCCCACTCTGGTGGGTCCATCTGCTTTCCTGGGCGCCCAGGGTCCTGCTCTGGTCCTCAGACCCTCCACACCTGAGCTTCTCCTGCCCCGCCTGAAGTACAGCACTTAACCCAGAAAGATCCCCCTGGGCTCCAGCTCAGGCCATTTCCCTAACCACCACCTTGCAGTACGGCACTGTGCATCAAAGCCTGTCATTCCACTCTAGACTTAACATCAAGGAAATCATCTGAAACACAGAGCTGGTTTTTTTCCTTCTTTCTTTATGACCAAAGATGTTAGTGGCAGGGTTATTTGTAATTGCAAAAGCAATTACAAGGCAGGGACCGGTTAACTAAGCAGTAATGTAGGCACACAGTGAAATAGCAGCAGCCCATTAGGAATGGTATTCTCAGAGCATGTCTAATAAGAAAAGTTATGATGAAGTCAATGGAAATAATAGAATATAAAACAGACAGACACTATGATAACAACTATTTAAAACACAAAATCTACAGCTCGAGTGTAAAAAAAGATGGGGAAGAAAAACATGTCTTAAATTTAACAGTGGTGTCTCTGGGCCCTGCCATTCACCCGACTTCTACTTTTTCTATTTCCCAAATGTTCCATAATGAGTAGGGATTACTTTTACGATAAAAAAAAAATCAAATATTTGATTTTTTAAAAAACACATAGCTTTCCCCTCATTTCCCTCTCGAGAGGCCCACACCTACCTGGTTCTGGCCCATCCCGTGACAGAGGTACAAAAGGACCTGGTGTCCCGCGACTTGGTTTTCATCGGGAGGGTTGTAGTCAAAGCAGTATTTTTCCAGCCCTTGGTTCTGGAGCTAAACGAAACATAAAGGTGGCCTTTTGGTCCAGATCTACACACCCTAACAGCTTCCACCCAAGGCTCTGGGGCTGAGAGCCAGCCTGCCTCAAGAACTCAAAGGTGAGAGCCCCTCCTGTACGGCACTTTCTAGTGTTGAAAGTACTCGCCTGTTCTGAACCACTGGCAGGAATCTTTGCCCCCACTTGAAAATGAGAAACCTGAGGATCAGAGAGACTAACCCCTTATGGCCTGAAAGCTCTTATCTCTTCATTTCTCTTTCGTGGCAGCCTTATTGTCGCACTAGTCCAAATATATCTGGGTTGTCCCTTGAACTGAGATTAATTAAGCGAACTAAATCAACCCAGTGATAGACACAGAGAAAGAATTATTTTAAATGACTTTAGAGCATGATATTTTTGACGATACAACCTTAGTGAAGTATATTTTACAAACAAATAGAGCTGCAAAGAAATTATAAACCTCATTCAAAGTACCACTGTCAGCTGGAATACTGTATTACTGTTTGAAACTATTTTAAATAGATTTTAGGATAAAGAAAATAAGTAATTATGTTAATATTGTTAAAAACCAAGATTTTCAGTGTAAGAAGAAATATGAGCATATGATCAAAGGAAAAAATCTTATAATATTACATTTGCATTTGAGATATCAATATTAGTTCATGATTTGTTTCTCAAAAATATGTATTTCCTTTCTGTGCCCACTGAAAAAGTTTAGAACTGTGCTATTCCATGGCATAGCCACTGGCTACATTGTGACACTGGACACTTGAAATATGACTAATCCAAATTGAGATGTGCTGTAGGTGTAAAATATACACCAGACTTCAAGACCTAGTATGAAAAAAAGAATGCGAACTATCTCAATATAGTGCAGGTGAGAGACACTCCATGAACCCACTGATGAATCTTATCACGAATAGCAAGATGACCAGACACCATGTGCTCCTGATATGGTGCAACATGAACACAAAATACCACCCACAAAGTCTGCTCACCAAAAAGGTACAGCCCGACTCTAATCAAACCTTGAGACCTCACTTCTATTTTAAAGAAAGACAGGGGAGAGAGGCACGACTTAAATACATCACAAAGAAACAAACAGTAATTCCAAAAGTGAGACACTCCACAGAAGACTGTCTTATTTGATCAACAAGTTAAAGATATTAGCCAAAAAAAAAAAACAAAAAAAAAACCCAAAGAACAAAAAAGGAAGAAGACTGTCTTAGATTACAAGAGACTTAGGAGACAAGACACAACAACCAAACACAAATTTGAAAAGTTGGGGGAATGTGAATTAGAACTGGATAGTAAATGATACCACGAAATTGTTCATTTGAGTAGGTGTGATAATGGTCTGCAGTTTTATAAGCTAATGTCTAAAGTTTATAAAGATGCATACTAAATATACGTGTATAGGAGTGAAATGATACAACAATGCCCAGGGTTTGCTTAAAAAGAGAAAAACCTGGAGGATGAAATAGAAGGGAGAGAAAGCAAGAGAAGCAGAATCTTGAACATTCTAGAATTTCAGGGACAGGATTTATTGTACCATTCTCTCCGCACTTCTGTATGTTTGAACATTTTCATAATGAAAATAGAATGTAACATTACTATCCTTCTTTGTATGTATCAAAGACTTCCAGAATGGAACACCAGCACTTTGAATCAACAGGACACAGCAGAGGAGACCTCACCGAGTTGGTAAAAGCAAAAGGCACTGGACATTTTAGTTGGCCTATCCCAGAAACATCTCTTTTAGGTTTTCTCAAATACTAGAAGTAACTCTCCTATCCCCACTATTGTCTTTATAGACTCTTAAGTTGGGAATTATTAACTGGTCCATACATTGAGACTAGAAGTAACATGATAAGGTGTTAGTAAAAACCAGGACGTGGAAACACCAAATAAGCCTCAGTTTCCTCATCTATAAAATGGGAGGCTTATAGCTGTCAATTTTAAGATGGCTTCCAGCTCTGACATTCTAGACCCAGGGCCCAGAAACTCATGGGGAGAAGGAAGGACAGTGGATGAAAAGGGGGCATGGGAATGTCCCCATGAAGGGGTCTTTCTTGCCTAGAATTTGTCGATCAGACCCAGAGGCCAGGGAACCCCTTGCTCACCACGGGCCTGCCTTACTCACCATCCCGAAGAAGCCAGGCCTGTCTTCAGGCACATGCAGCTCTGGATACACAGTCTCCAGGAACCACTTGAAGTCCTTACACTGGAGCTTGGTCCGGAGCTGCCTCCTCTCTGTCACATCCCCAAAGGGTTCCTGAGGCAACAACAAAACAGTGAGTCCCTGCAGGTCCCAGTGCTTCTGTCACAGCCCTTCTCACTGATGCTCACTCATTAACAACCAACCAGCTTTTACTGAGCATCTATTATGTGCCAGGCCCTGTGCAGGACACAGGATAAAAACAGCCTCACTCCTGGTCCCAGCATCTAGTAGGAGAGACTGTGGCACAGACAATTCCAATCCCAGGTGTTCTTGCTACAGGGAGGTGCCACCAGGTGCATGAGGGTAGGAGATGATCCACCTGCTGACAGAATCAGGGGCCAAACCCTGGGGGATCTGTGTGTCATCAGTGAGCCTGTGATCACAGAGATCATCCTGACACCCAACCAGCAAAATAGCAGTTTCACCATGACATATGCCGTAACATTCTGATTTACTATGAAATCTGAATATTCACTTCTAAACACAGGTAAGTATTCTAGATGTAATAATGTTCTTACTATATTGAAGTATTAATATATACTTACGATGGGAAGAGCAAAATGCTGCAATAACAAATACTCATAGAAGTTTGGTTTTATGAACAAAACCAATGGTTGACAACTTCTGAATAATTAAAAAAAGTAAGCCTCTATTCAGTACGGCAAATGTGCAGCCGTAAGAAAAATGCTGAGTGCTGAGATATTACTGTCCCCGCACTGTAATGTTAAACTATTAAAAATTGACAAGTTAAATATTTAACCAAATGGTAATAAGAAGTAATTGTTTTAATAAAATTTCAAATTTCTGCTATTTCCCAGAAGTTCTTTCATTGATGAGAGTCACTGTGCCCTCAGCTTCAACCAAATATCCATTTTAACACTCAGCCCTCGGTCATTCAGCCACAAGGTATATTCAGTGCTACTCTAACATATCCTCTGGGAACCCTTGGGAACAGGGAACTATGGGTTCCAGACAGGTCCCCTGGGCAGAGCAGGTACTTCTACTCTACAGCCCCAGAGGCAGAGGGGCCTGGGTGGGGGGTCAGGTGGGGAGTCCCTGGGGCACTGCAGAGCAGAGCTAGAGGTGCGCTGGAGTATACAGGCCCCAGGCCCAATTCTACCCCACATCAGCCACAAGGCCGTGGACAAGTTCCTTCAATCTCCCTCTCTCTGAGCTTCAGTTTTCTCATCTGTAAAATGAGAACTGTATTGCTACCCTGCAGGGAGGCTGTAAGGAGTCAGAAGAGACTTCCATCAAGTGGCCTGGCAAGAAGTGTTAGAGCAAGGCCTTCCTGTGTTGCTGAGCAGCCCTCTCACTTATGCAAATGCAGGACAAGTGGGTGTCCTGTCCCGGGCGTGCAGAGCTGGCTCAGGCAAAGGCAATGGGCTGTGTTGCATCTGAAGCCCAAGATCTTCTAGGAAAGAAGGGGCAGATCTCTCACCCACAGAAGTCCCCGAGGCAGGAGCAGAACAGGCTCTGGGGCAGATAACAGCAAGCCCCTGAGATAAGTTGCTTTGAGGAAAGACAGTCTGGGCTGAGACCCAGACTCCTACAGGGCCTCAGTGCCAGGGCGTGCACTTGTCAGTACAGTGTGTGCCAGGTCCACGGGGAACAAGCCAACAGAGCTGAAACCTCGGTGACTGCAGGGACACCTTTGCCATCGCTCAGACAGGGAGCCAGCAAGACCTCTGAGAAGGGAGGTGGAGGGCACCTGCTAGGCTGTGGGTCCCATCATCAATAGCCATGACACATGGCGAGAAAGAGGCAGTGAGGGCCTGGGCCACTCTCCAGCTCTCTTTCCATCTGGAAATGGAAGCAGAAAAGACTCCCTGTTTTGGAAGAGAAAGCTTCCAGGGATCTTGGGCAATTTAAGGGGACTAGGAAGAAGCCTCTAGAGAAAGATAACAGACCCCTAGCAAATAAGGCAGGTGTGCCCCTGAGCACAACTTTAAGGTAAAGAACTGTGCCTTAACTTGCCCCTTGAGTTTGTGGACTCAATCCTACTGGCTACAAGGAGGCAGCCATGATACATGTACGATGCCAGACACGTGACACCAGGTGCCCCAGACCATCTATGTTGGTACAGTCAATCCTCATTATTCGCTGGTTCTATATTTGCGAATTTGCCAACATGCTAAAATTTGTAACCCCCAAATCAATACTTGTGGTGTTTTCAAATTTTCACAGACATCATGGGCAAAATATTTGAGTTGCCCAACAGCCATGTTCCCAGGTGAGGTGGAACCGGCAACGCTCTGCCTTGTTTCAGCCTCACTCTGTAAACTGTCTTTTTCACTGCCTATTTTTTTTTTTTTGAGACAGAGTCTTGCTCTGTTGCCCGGGCTAGAGTGAGTGCCATGGCGTCGGCTTAGCTCACAGCAACCTCAAACTCCTGGGCTTAAGCGATCCTTCTGCCTCAGCCTCCCGAGTAGCTGGGACTACAGGCATGCGCCACCACACCCAGCTAATTTTTTTTTTCTATATATATTTTTAGTTGGCCAGATAATTTCTTTCTATTTTTAGTAGAGACGGGTCTCGCTCTTGCTCAGGCTGGTCTCGAACTCCTGACCTCGAGCGATCCACCCGCCTCAGCTTCCCAGAGTGCTAGGATTACAGGCTTGAGCCACCGTGCCTGGGCTTTCACAACCTATTAAGTACCATGTTTTTCATGTTTTTTCTGCTTTGTGCTGGTGATTTTACCAGCCATTCTAAAATGGCCTTCAGTCATAATGCTGAAGTGCTGTCTGGTATTCCTAGATGCAAGAAGGCTGTGATTTGTCTTAGAAAATATATGTTAAGGAAGCTTCGTTCAGGCATGAGTTGGAGTGCTGTTGGCCATGAGCGCAATGTTAATGATGCAACAATACATGCTAAATAAGGTGTCTTTGAACAGAAACACACATAAAACAAGGTTCTGTATTGATCAGTTGACAAAACTGTTACGACCTGAGTCTCACAGGAACCTAACCCTATATTTCTCCGAGGAGCGATGGCTCAGTTTTCACCAATTCAGTGTTTGTGGTGGCTTTATGGAACACAAGTACTGTGAATTACAAGAACTGACTGTATGTTATTATTGTAAATGGAGGAATAAAGTTTTCCCATACTTATGTCGTGAATGCCCAATTTATCCTCTATTTCTGGAATCAGACCCACTGATTTGGGCAAGCTGGAATCAGCTGCTTCTGTTCAGATAAAGCAGATGGAGTGCAGGTGCGCTGGGAACTCACCAAGCGCGCTCGGGGGTTGCGGTGGTAGTACAGCTCTTTATAGTCATCCATCCACACTTCAGCTGCGCGGACACTGTTGGCCAGAGCCTTGCTGCGGGAGTAGGGAGCTTGCTTGGGGAAAACGTGTCCAACGTGGGAACACGGGTGTATTTCCAGAGTCCCACCACACTGCCAGATCTGCACACAGAGCAGAGGAGAGGCCAGGGTGGTGAGCAGGGGATAAGCTGCCGGCCCACAGTGTCTGTAGCAGGGAGGCCAGGCACAAAGTAGTCCCAATGGACACTGCCAAGACACTCAGCCTCCGTGGGGCAGGAGGCCACTTCCCCAACACACTCATGACACAGAATGCAGGCAGAGAGCAAGAAAGCAGCCCCCACGACAAATACACCACTGGAACCAAGACCCCAAAGTCCATGCACTAAAGCTCATGCACTTGACTCATAGGAGTTCCCCAGAGGCCTCACTGGCAATCAATCCGTTTACTCATTACATAAAACGCAGGCTCGATTACCTGATCTCTTAGCCACAGAAGATAGGAAAGCAGCAGGGAAGAAAAGAGGTTTGGAAGGGGAAAAGGAAGAGCTTCTAGAAATAGGCAGAGCAGACTGACACCTAGGGAAGAGGCAGAGAGACCATTAAAAGCACACCCAAAGACTCAATAAGCAGAGTCATCTGGGGCCATTTCATGTGGGGACAAATAGCCGTGAACATCTCATTTTATCAAGGACAGTACAACCAAGTATAGCATCTGGTACTGATTATAGAGGGCGTGAGTCCTTGGTGGAAGGGAAAATTCTTGTTTATTAACTCTTTTTATCAGGGTGGAGCACCATATAAAATATTACTAAATCTTAGTTTTCCATTGAAAAGCACAAACATTTACGTAAAGTTTTGATGCTTAAAATGTGGGATTCAGAAAATCTACTGAAATGGCTAGGAGTCTTCCCAAGGGGTTTCCATGGGCCATGGACAACAGAATCAGTAGGTAGCTTGTTATCAAAACCAAAATCCTGGCCCCACCCTAAATCTATCAAATCTGACTTTCTAGACTACCTGTGCCTTTTTAACAAGTTTCCCCAACAATTCTTATATGTATCAAAGTGTGAAAGCCACTGTGCTAAATAAACAAGCTACTTCATAAGGAGTTAATCAAATGAAGGCTCTAGAAGACGGGATCAGGAAGCAGGGGTCTGAATTTCAGTCCAATCTGTGCCACTAACTCTTTGAGTGACCTTGAACATGTCGCTTCTCCTCTCCTGGCCTCACTCTTTAGAGTGAGAGAAAGAACTAGGTGACTTGCAAGGCCCTTTCCAGGCCCAAATCTATGCAAAGTACATTTTTTGAAAAGTTGAAACAAGAAGGCAAGCATGTTTTTATAGGATGTGGGTGTCATTATCATCTTTCAGGATCATTGGATAAACTTCCAATGAGGGAAGAAAAGTCCACCAGGCTGTCATAGCAAATCCCATCATTCCCAAAGAGAGAGAGAACAGGTTAAGAATGAGTCCAAGGAGAACACTGGAATACTTACCCTAAAGGAGAATTCGAGGTTTTCTCCTCCCCAAACTTCCATTCCTGTATCATAGGACCCCAGATATTCAAAATATTTCTTACTCACAGCAAACAGCCCACCAGCCATTGTTGGAGACCTAGAAAGGTGTGATATTCATATTTCACTATAAGCAGCAGAAACCAGCACGGTTGGTCTAACTACCTTCCCACCACGAGCCCTTTCATGTGTTCACACATCTCTAAGCATAAGCTGCTGTGTTCACACTCTGTGCCTGCAGGCACAGACGTACCCCACGGCCCCTGCCCTGAGGAGGCTCACGGGTGTCTGAACAGGCAAGTACTCATGTTCACCAAGTCGGTCAGCCCTGGGGACACAGAGGAGGGCAGGAGCAGGGAGGGGAGGGCTAAGTTCCTGGAGGAGGCAAGGTCTGCCAGACGAAAGAGAGTCAGCATAGAAGAATGGACTGGTGCTCCAGCAGGAGCAGGCGCCTGAGGCGCCTACTTTTAGAAAGCACAGAGATGCAAAAAGCTAGAGGGCACTTGCCCAGAGAGGATGGCCGGTGCCAGGCCACTGTGGCCTGTGGTCACGCAGCTGCGCTTTCACAGGCCAGGCACTCACAGACGCCACTCAGAGGCCAGTAAGCAGGAGACCACAGAAGTCACTCTGGCATCTTAAAGTGCCCAGTGTAAACTGCCCAGGAGGGCCAGTTCCGCTCCCGCTTGAGTGGCTTCCCCTCCGGGACCCAGACGGCCAGCGTCAGCCTGCTTCTTTGGCTGGTCTTGTTCTCTCCCTACCGGGTTCATCCAGAAGCCAGCACTGACTTCAGAAATGGCCCGAGGCTTCCATCCTACTACAGCGTAAGGTCCACTGCACACAGATGCAGAGGCAAAAGAGCAGACTCAGAAATGGGGGCAAGGAGAACATTAAGAGCACAACAATTTAAAATGCCAGGAGCCTCCAGCATCACGGCTTTCCCTAGACTCTGAGCTCGGGGCCAAGTGGGAAAAGGACAGCAGTAGTCCCTGTGGAAGGGAAGGTTCTAGACTACAAAGCACTTTCAGGTATGCTCATCCTAAAAATCTAGGAAATAGGCAGGGTGGATACACTTGTACCTATTTCACAGGTGAGGAAACTGAGGTGCAGGTATATTATGGGATGGGGTGGACAGCTGTCCCTGAGCACGAATGAGGAAGGGACAATCAGAGCTCATACCAGCATGGCAGGCTGGATAAGAGCCTCCCTACTCTGTGCCTCAGTTTCCAAATGCTGAGTGAGGGACTGAGCAGCACGCTCTCTCTAAGGGACCCTACAGAAGCCTAGTGTTCCCCTCAATTCCTCCCTTCCCCAGTTCCCACCCAATTTCTCCCAATTCTTCCACCTCAACATCTCTGGAATCTACCAGTTTCTGCCTTTGTCTCCTGACCCATCATTTCTGACCTGGAAGACTGCAAAGCCTCCTCGTGGTGTCCCTGTCCACACCCTGTCCCCTCCAGGCCCCTCACACTTGGTACGCCGCACAGTCTTTCAAGAACGCAACAAGCTCAGGTCACTTCCTGCTCAGATCCCTTCAGTGGCTTCTACCTCTCAGGACAAAGTCCAACCCCTCCCCTTGCAGGAATTGGCCCCCACAATCTCTCCAGCCTTATCTCTGGACATGTTCTCCTCACTTGCTCCACTCCAGCCAACAGTGGGTCACCTCGAGGTCAGGACTCAGGTGGAAGGACTCAAAGACCAACTGCCAAATGTGGACGCAGACCTAAGACACCCTTCCCAGTTCAAAACAGCAGCCATAAAGCTGGAGTCCTCCTCCTGCCTGGCTCCTACATCTGTCTCCCAGGTGGTTCTGAACTTGGAAGGGAGGAAGGAGCCAGACCACGACTTCGACACCCCAGGGTGAGAGCTGCTGGTCCTCCTGTGGGCCTGCTCTGCTCAGACCTAGACTGGCCACTGGCTGGAGCCGGCTCTTCCACCCCCAGGTCCACGCACCCCCAGGTCGAAGGGGCTTGATGGTGCTTCCTTGAAAATGACCATATGATCCAGCAATCCCACTCCTAGGGGTGCACCCAAAATAATTCAAAACAGGGACTCAAACAGATAATAGCACACCAGCGTTCACAGCAGCATTATTTACAATATCCAAAAGAGAGCCCAAGTGTCCGTCAACAGGTGAACAGATAAACAAAATGTGGCTACATGTATAAAGGAATACTATTCAGCCATAAAATGGAATAAATTTCTGAAGGAAACTTGAAAACATTTTGTTAAGTGAAAGAAGCCAAACACAAAAGGACAAATATTCTGTGATTCCACTTACATGAGGTACCTAAAAGAGGGAAATTCATAGAGATGGAAAGTAGAACAGAGGTTCCCAGGGGCTGGGAAGGGGAGAAAGGGGAGTTATTGCTTAATGGTATAGTTTCTGTGTGGGACGATGAAAAAGCCCTGGAAACAAGTAGAGGTGATGGTTGCACAACATTGTGAATGTGCATGATGCTGCTAAAATTGTACACTTAAAAATGGTTAAAATGGTAAATTCTCTATTATGCATATTTTACCACAACTTAAAAATTGAATTAATTAATTGAAATATACCAGCCAGGCATGGGAGCTCACACCTGTAATCCCAGCACTTCGGGAGGCTGAGGTGGGAGGATAACTTGAGCCCAGGAGTTCAAGACCAGTCTGGGCAACATATTGAGACCCCCCCCCCATTACTATAAAAAATAAGAAAAATTAGCCAGGTGTGATGGCATGTGCCTGTAGTCCCCGTTACTCAGGAGGCTGAGGCTGGAGGATCGCTTGAGCCCAAGAGTTCGAGGTTGTAGTGAGCTATGATGACACTACTGCACTCCAGCCTGAGTGACAGAACAAGATCCTGTCTCTTAAAAAAAAAAGAATTAAAATATACCAATATAAAATATATGTGTGTAGAGAAGATCTTTAATAAGAACAAACAAATGCTCTGGGGAAAAAGGTGGGAGGAGGGGAGGTAGGGACGCCGACAGCTAACCATCCCTCCCGAGGGCCTTCCTTGACAGGTCAGCCAGACTCAACGAGGCACGCTCAAAAACTGAGTCACCTAGAGGTCGACCCCTGACCTGATGACGTCGACGGGGGACCGCATCCGCATCCTCTCCTTCTCAGGAACCACGTGCCACGTGAACACCAGCCTCCAGTCAAAACCTCCGATCTGGGGCTCCCCAGCGTTCCCCAGGTACTCGAAGGTGTTCCAGTCGATCACATCAATCACTGGGCACACCACTGCCGACTCCTCTTCATGGATCCTGCAAGCACCCAAGACATCCTGTCTCTCCTATGTGGATGGGCAGCAGGAGAACAATTAGGAAATTCTAGAATGAACTCACACTGAGAAAGGCCTGCTTGTCTCATTTCAGGTATCTGCAGCCATGTCAGAGCCCTGGTAGGTGAACACCATGGGGGATGCTGGGTGGGGGGGGTTAATGTGAAAAGTCCCACGGCTCGAATATTCTCTGATTCAAGCTATGGACACTCTGACCAAACCCTCTATGAATGTCAAAGCATGTAAAAATCAAAGGTAACAGCCGGGCACAGTGGCTCATGCCTGTAATCCTAGCACACTGGGAGGCCGAGGAGGGAGGATTGCTTGAGGTCAGGAGTTTGAGACCAGCCTGAGCAAGAGAAAGATCCTGTCTCTACTAAAAACAGAAAAAATTAGCTGGGCATGGTGGTGTACACCTGTAGTCCCAGCAGGATTGCTTGAGCCCTGGAGTTTGAGGTTGCTGTGAGCCAGGCTGACGCCATGGCACTTTAGCCTAGGCAACAGAGCAAGACTCTGTCTCAAAAAAAAACAAAAAAAAAACCAAAAAAAAACAAAAAAAACCACAAAGTTAACTTTTTGAGAAACAGAGAGCAGATTCCCAATTTCTCAGGAGTGCAATAGGTTTAATCACAATGAAACATCTTAACGTCAAGAAATAATTATCTCCCTCAAAACAAAGAGGGACCCAGACCAAAGGGTCAGCGTTGGAGTTAGAATACAAACTCTAATCCTATTCCTTATTCACTGTGTGACATTAGCCAAGTCACCTAACCTCTCAGAGCCTGTTGTCTCAGTGGTAACACTGGAATACTAATACCTATATATAGGGTTAACATGAGGCTTTCCCAAGAAAATGTTTGTAAGATGGCTGGCAGAGAACCTGGAGCTACTGCTGTTTTTTTCTTTTAATTTTTGTTATTGTAAAATATTACACATAATGAAAAACACTGTAATTTCCCTTTGCCTGTGTGTGGGTTTAGCTGTTCCCTCCACAAACATTATCACAAGCCCAGCCATCCTTCCTCAGGCTCCCAGACGTGTTTCTTTGCGTTTGACACCACAGCAGGAAAGACGAGCTGAGACAGGACCACACGTGAACAGTAGATTTCTTTGGTTCGCATTTTAGGGGATGTTACCTGAAATTTGAGGACTAAAAATCCTAACAGTCACACCACACAGGATAATGAAGCAGAGATCAACCGGACTTGAGCTACAGTGCCCTTAGAGGGGATATTATAAATACCACTCTGAGGTCAGAATTACAATTTTAGGGGAAGTGCACCGTTCAAGACAGGTTGTGTGAGGCAGAGATTCAAATCTCTAGTTCCCCAAATTGAGTACATTACAGACTGGGTATCCACCAACACCCATTCTTTAAAGAAATTGAGGGCATTATTAAAAGGGTTGAGAGGTCCAATGGTCAGACCTGCTGGGCAAGTCCCAAGACACTGCCTGGCAAAGACCAGGTCCTCCAGGAACCGATGACATGCGATCAAGCTGGTTGGAACCACCCATAACCTAATTTTTACAGGAAGGGGGACAAGAGGGGAGTGCTGTGCCAGTGCTGGGGTACAGGACTGCAAATCCTGGGTAGAGAATGTGCAGGCCTCACGGGGATGCTATTGGCATCCGGTTCTTTGCTGCGCAGGGCTGAACTGCATACAAAATGCCAGGAGCACTACCTGATTGACATGGCAACCAAGAACACCCTCCCACATTTCCAAAAGCGCCTGGAGGGAAAGCATTCCTGCTCCTGGCTGGAAGCACTTGAGAGACAGTCTACAGTCCAACGTGTTCCAACTCTGGTGCACACTCAAGTCCCCTGGGAAGCTTTTGAAACATCCAAAAGCCCAAGCCCCAGCCCCAGAGAATCAGATCCAAACAGTCTGCCCTAAGACCAAGCATTGGTATGTTTAAAAAGTTCCTCAAGTATTTCTAATGGACAGCCCGGGTGAAAAGCCCCCTCATGTACAGGCACAGAGCGAGGATGTGGTTACAGGGAGGGCAGGCCACTCTCCAAACGGTGGGCTGAAGTGGCATTCTAGGTGGCACTAGTGCATCAGCTGAAGAGGAAAAATGTCCCCTCCCTGTGACTTCAGACCAGCCTTGAGGTGGCCATCTACGTGCACTGTGGGGGAAGAGGAACCCACAGGTCCAGCCCAGAGTGGGCACTCGATTGTCACTAAGTTCTAAATGATCTCAGACTCTGTCACAGGCTTGAGAAATGCTAAGTCTTTGCTGCTGGTGAAGCTTGTCAGATCTGAGAAGGAAAAAGAGGCAGCTATAGCACCCGTCTGGGTCAGAGCCGGGACAGCAGGAAGAGGCAGAGCAGGGGGCAGCTTGGTCACATCCAGGAAGGGAGGTAAGTGGGTCCCTAGCTCTTCCAGATGACCCTAGCAACCCAAGCATTGGAGGCCATTGGGAAGCAGTTTCCCAGCTGCAGAGACACTGACCCCCCAGCCTTTGCTCGCCCCACAGAGGGGAGACCAGACAGAGACACCCTTATATCTTCCTCTCCCTCCTGGTTTGCCTGCCCAGCTCCTGACTTCCGTGATACAGAAACAGAATAGGTAGAAAGAGACAGAAGGGACAAAAGTCGGGGCCCAGCAGATGGTGGCTTCCTGGAGGGGTAGGTAGGAGGGTGAGTGAACAGCAGGGACAATGGCCTTGAGAACTGAGCTGCATCGTGGCTTTCATGGGCCCCTTCTTCCACAAAAAGAATAGACATATTAAAAAGTATATTTTATGACTACAGTGGTATAAAGACAAATATAATCCAGGCTAGATTCGTTATTATATACTCATTAAGATATTAATTTCTTCCCCTTCTGATTTTAAAAGAAATTAACATAAACACATTTTTGTGGGTCCCTTCCAGGTTCATGGGCCCTGGGCACTATGCCTCCTGGATGTAACGGATAAGTCAGCTTGAAAGAAATACAGCCAAAGGTATATTCTCTAGCAGTGTGATTCTATTTGATTGACAATTTGTTTTAAATTTTCTTGGTTGAGGACACTTCCTAAATTTTCTACAATAAACTTGGATAAGAAACAATAATAAAAGCAAACAGTGACACAGGGCCTCCTCCATGCTGGCATGTTCTAAACACTTTCTATGTGTTAAATCACTTGAGGGCCTCAACAGCCCGATGAAGTGGGACTGTCATCATACCCAGTGACAGAGGATCTGCCCAGGGAGTAGCTGGGCCCAGGCGCCCACTGCCCCTCCAGCAACGTGATGCATTTGTTCCCTCTCCAGGTGGGTGGCTCACGCACCTCTGCAGCAGTGGCTCCAGCCACCCCTCGTGGCACTCACAGTGACAGTCCAGGAAGGTTAGCACATCACCTTTCGCTGCGGATGCCCCCAGCAGCCGGGCTCGCACCAGGCCCTCTCTCTTGCCCGCGCGGATCAGGCGCACCTTGGGCAGGCCCGACAGCTCGTTGGCCAAGCGCTCCTTCAAGTGCTCTGGGGAGGCAAGCAGAGTGACAGGGGTTACCATGACACACTCCTGGCAGAGTGCCTCATTCCAAGCCAGGCCTTCCCTGTACATCCCTGTTCCAAAAAGAAGATGAAACAGACACAAGCCTCCTTTGCTGTGCTGCCTGCGACATCCTGACCTCACCCAGGACCAAGGCTGGAAGTGCTCTGAAGGCCGGGGTGTCTGGGGTGGAGGGATTCCAGAGCCATCATTTGCTCCCCATCAAAACACAGGCACACTGAATTGTACACTTTCAATGGGTGAATTGCAAGGTGTGTGACTGTATCTCAATAAAGCTGCTACCAAAGAAATACTTTATAGCTTAACTTGTGAACATTTAAAAATAAAAAACACATGAACCATTTAACCACCATTTTTCTAAAAACAGTAATCATGCTAACCGAAATCTTCTCAGGAGTACTTTACAGTTTATAGTAGTAGTAACAATAACAATGGCAGCTAACATTATAGAGGAACTGCTGTGCCAAGTACTGTCTAAGTGATTTATAGACAAACCCATCTGATCACAACAATCCTATGGGGCAGGTGTTAGTATTTTGAGGATACTGAGGCCAGAGAGGCTAAGGAAGCTGCCCAAGGTCCCAGAGCAAGTAAGCTGAGGAGCCATGATTTGAACCCAGGGAATCTGGCTCCAGACTCCCCTGGCTAGTCCAGAGCCTTCTTCTGCAATTTCTCATCCTTCCTAAACAAATCAAAAACTTGTCAGAGTTTACCCCATTTTGCAGAAAGGGAATGAGTGAAAAGGTGTACCTTCAGTGAGCCTTGGCCACTAGGTCTCCCAGCTCCACAGATGGGACTCTGGGACTAGGGGCTGAGTCACACACCTCAGCGGGTCGGGTGGAGGCAGGTGGGAACCTGCGCAGGCAAAATAAGAGCACTTCCCCACGTCAGTATGGGCTTTGGGCTCAGAGTCCTCAACCACTAGTGAAGGGGAAAATTTTATGAAATGTTTCAGGTTGCTTCATAGTTTATGAAAATGTTTCTCTAATTATCCTTGACACTTAAAAACATTCATTGGTTGATTTTTGAAAAAATCCTAATTATAACTGCAAATAAGCTGACAGCAGGAATAAGGGAGGTAACTGCAAGCAAAGCTAATTAGCTAGTGCCCAGCAAACACACAAGAATATGCCTGTGTAGCCTCCCTGCACCCACGATGGGATCTGTCAGCATTAATTTTATGTCTGTTTGAACTGTCTTCCTGCATCTGGGAGGGCTGACACCCTTCATCAAGCTCACACTGACACTGCAGAAACGGTGCGCAGGGCGGCAGGGCAGAACTCCCTAACTCGTTACGGGTTCAGTGGGCACCTGCTCTGCTTTCAAAAGTTCCCACAGTGGTACCAGGGGAAGCCTGGCCCACACTGCCTAACATTTCTGGGAGAACTGAGCCATGTCAGAAGGCGTGCCTGACTGCTACAGAGCTGTTTACTTTCATAAAGATAAAATAAATAATGTGACATTTGCTTTTAGATGAATATATTTGTGAAATGGTGTTTTTTCCACTTTATAATGATGTTTTAAACTATTTCATAAACATGGAAGTTATCATCTAACAAGAGCTAACTATATGCCAGGCATCAACCTAGCACATTATCTACCTTATCTCATTTAATCCTCACCAGGATCCTATAAGGTAGAAACTATTATTATTCCCATTTTACAGGGGCTGAAGCCAAGGTTGAAACTGGTTAAGGTCACTGCTCAAAGTTGCAGAGTCGCTAGGTGTTGGACAAGGGATTCAAACCCAGGCAGTGAGATTGAAGGCAACTGAGAGGAAAGGACAATAGGAAACAGACGAGCACCTACTATGTGCTGGCTGACACATGGGGTTCTGTCCTATATGTGACCTCATTAAATCCTCACTACAACTCTCTGAGACGGGTGTGGACAGACCTATTTGCAGGGGAGAAACTGAGGCTCAGACAAGACAAGCAACTCATCCAAAGGGCCATGATCGGATCGTGGTGAAGCCTGCCTCAGACGCACGTGCCCTGACCCCAGAACTCAGTGCCCACTAGGCCACGCTCAGCATCACACCCCAGCCTGGCTTGCATGCTGCCATGGAGACCACTGCTTGTGCCCAAAACCCACTCTGCCCATGATCCACAGCTGGGCACACGCCACCAGGATAAAGGCCACATCTCCCAGCCTCCCAGGCAGCCATGCTCTGCTCAGTGGGAGGGGAGGGGAACTTCCAGGTGTGCCCCCAGAGAAAAGGTATCACTCCCCTTCCCCTTTAAGCCCTCTGGCTGACCAGGGTGCACAGATGGAGGAAAACCAGCCTGGACCATGTGAACCGAGGCAGCACGGCATCCTGGAGAAGGTGGAACCACGGCACAGGAGTCGAGTCCCCTGCCACGTGGAGCCGCCATGCCCGTCCTAGACTAGTACAGCAGATCTGTGATGTGGGAGGTCTGTTTCTACCTCGTGTGATCACTGTTATTTTGAGTCTCTGCAAGAATAGCCCAACTCACACACCAATTAGAACACACACAGGCCAGTGCTGAAGTCAGACAGAGCAGGCACAGTACCCGAAGCAGCAGGTGCCCAGTAAGCAGTGGTTGTTTCCCTGGGGTGGCCCAGGGACGGTCATTTGGTTTGAGACGGGCTCTAGCAACTAAGCCCACAGTGCTACCTGTTGCTGCAGCCTTGACACTTGCCCTCAGTTAAGCTTAGCTGCCTCACTTCAGCTAGTCCCAAAGAGTCACGGCTGATGTCACCCCATCGACACCCCCAACGCCAGCCAAGCCAGGGCTCCGCTGCGCATGGGCACCACAGAAGCCCCCCACCCTCCCCGCTTGCATCCTCGCCCAGGCCCACGTCTGCCATCAGCCATTCTCCACACCGCAGGCCCAGTGACCTCCTCGGATGGACCTGGTCCTTCTTGTCCCCCTCAGGCCTTCTGACAGCTCCCTGTCAGGCTCACATTTAAGCCTCAACCCCTTCTGGTGGCCTCCGAGCTTCTGCCAGATCTGGCCCTTCCCACCTTGCAGCTCCACTCCCATATCACCTCTCCCCGTCCACGGGTCGGCCCCAGAGAATGCCTCGCTCATTCCTGCTCTGGCACTTGCTGTTCCTGGGCCCGGGCTGCTGTCCTAGAGAGCTTCATTGGGCACAGGGGGACGCAGGAAGCCTCTCCTTACCGGGCCTATCCCACCCCTGCAGCATGGCACTCTCACCTCCCAGACACTGCCACGGAAGAACAGGCTCCTCTAAGAGCCCGGGCTAGGGGCTCACCTCTATCACTGTAGTCATCCACCAGGATAACTTCTTCCAGCAGGATGTCCGGGGATGTCTCGAGGACACTGTAAACTGTCCGAAGGAGAGTTGACCAGGCTTCATTATAAAACGCTATGACAACAGATGTCGTGGGCAAATTATCATAATCATATTTCTTCTCTTTGCACCTGCAAAGACAATACAACTTTCAGGAATTGAGAACCCGACCCAAGTGAGTACTGGGGACAGAGCAAAGAAGGGGACAAGGTCCCCTGGGGAACGGGAAATAATCTGCTGGAAGATCTTCCAGAGCCCCACCGTGTGCCACTAGGAGCTCCAGCAGATTCTAAGAAAGGTTTCAATCATGATGCCCAACACGCTTTTACTGTGGGATATTGTTTTACACTGTAAAGCAATTTTTAGATTTGAGCAACATACAAACCAGGCAGAATCAGGAGGGAAACTGCTACTTCTCCCTCCCCAGCAGCCCTCTCTCTGTCCCCTCCACTCCAGTCCCACTGCCAGACCTCTGCTCAGACTCTCCCCTCTGCCTGGAATGCCCTTTCCTCCCTTCTCTACTTGGCAAACGCCCTGTCCTCTCTCAAGAGCAGCTCAACCTTGTTCTCCCCTGGGAAGCCCCTGGGGCCACCTACCTTGGGCAGCTACTGGCTCCTCAATTCTCCCCGGCACATGGCCTGCTCCATCTCAGCTCGTGCCACCACAGTACTCTGGTTACTCGTGTGCCTCTGTGACTCTCCCTACCTGCCCCCAGCACACAGCAGTGTCTAGGCCTGACAAAGGTGGTGTGCCGCACGCACAAACTAGAACTGTGGCTAGATTCTATCAACATTCCAGGCAGGACTCTGCGGAGGACACTGACGCCTGGTGTTCCTGCCACCCTGCTTCACCATGTGGCAGCTGCACAGCCGGGTGGGCCCTGACTGGCAGTGACAGGGGCCAGTAAGCTCCCTCTTTGTTCGGTGGAATTTGCTGTCACTTTGCACTGAGGGTTCCCTGTTTGACACAGAATTCTATTCTGAGTGACCTGTGACAACCTCCCAGTGTCACGGGACTGACTGGAAAACCATCAGTGGGAAGTGGTTGATGGAAAGATGGGAGAGGAACAAAAACCCAAGAGGTACCATGGGGACACCAGAAGGACCAGAGTTTGAATGCTGGGGGCTGGCCGAAGGCTAGACGTATCCAAGAAGGGGGTAAAATGCTGAGGACCAGCCGGGCTCCCTAGGTAGCTAAGGCAAGGCCTTTGGGGACAAGCTCAGCGACAGATCAGAGAGCACAGGAGGGGAGATGCAGGAGAAGGCGAGAGGGGGCGGCACTGACACCTGCTGCCTGTCTACCACGTGCCACCCTGTGCCAGTGGGCCCTTTGTCAGCCAGTCACCAAACACTTCCTGATCACATACTGTGTACCAGATAGGCCACGGAGCTCACATTTGGAGGGGACAAGAATCAAGTAAACAAATCAGTAATTACAGAAAGCGATCCGTGCTGTGAAGAACATAAAGGTGGGTGATGAAAGAGCAATTGTGAAGGGGAATGGGAAGGAGGAGGGGCAACTACAGGACAGGTGATCCTGGGGGGCCTCCCTGAAAAGGTGACATTCGGGATGAGACATGCATGACAAGGGACACAGCCCCGTGAAAAGCTGTTGTTTTTTCCCCTTTTATTTTACCATGAAAAATTCCAAACATACAAAGAGTAGAGCGAATAAGAAACCGCTGGGCACCTTTGCTCAGCGTCAGTGATTCTTAATGCACTGTCAGTCTTGATTCATCTATGTCAACACCCACTCCCCCATCCCAGATTAGTTTTAAAGAAAATCCAGCAGAGCATAGCATCTGTAAATATTTCAATATGAGTCTCTAACAGATAAGGATTCTTTTTTATCATAAGCACAATATCCTTGTCATATCTTTAGAAATTACAATTCCTTAGTGCTATCATAGCTTCAGTCTATAATCTTTCATCAAAGTTAAGCAGCTGTGGGTTGGAAGACACAACATTCTTTAATGAATCAATAAGAAGGACAAATGCTGCCAATCATAACGGTAGGATGTTGTGATTTTTAAGACATATCCTGATTTTAGAAATGTTGAAATGTGGAAAAAAATGTGTCTTAAGATCAATGAAATGTAGTACTTCATTGTATTAATACCTCAAACCCACTCCCTATGTTAGCATTTATTTTTCCAATTTTAAAGGCAAAGCTCAGAGAGGTGGAGTAACTTGGTCAGTTCACAGAGCACTTGCTAGTGTGTACTAGGCTGAGATCTCTGTGTCCAGGAATCTTGTTATAAGGCTCCTTCCACCCAAGAGAAGGCTCAAATGAGCCATCTGAATCCGAACAAAGATCCCTTTATCACATCTTCCCATCCGGCCCTCCCCCTACCGAGATATGGACAATTTCTCTTCTCCTCCCTCTCAGGGTCTTCCAAGGGGTTCCAGCTCCCTCTTCCTAATGCCACGACAGCTTCTGCAGTGAGCTCTGCGGCTCTCTGGCAGCAGCCTAGCTCTGCTGTCACTTATCTGAGAGTCTCTAACAGGGGTTGGCTCTTCTCAGCCACCTTTATATTCTCATCCCTGATGAATCTGGAGGTCCTGTTCTGGGCACTCAAAGAAAAATCAGCTCAGGCTGGAAGCATGAAAGCTCTGGCACCATGAAGCCACAGGGCATTGCCACCAGCACCTAACTAGCCGGGAGCTGAATCCTCAGACGCCATGGGCTTTCAATTTGTGGAAGTAGTTAACGTAGCACTGACCCTGAGAAAGGTTTTTATGCTCCACAGGGGGAAGCCTGGTCCACACTCAAGAGGAGGAGAATTCAGCTCTGTTTCTTGGAGGGAAGGATATCAAAGAATTTATATATTTTAAAACCACAACAACAGAAGAGATAGTATGTGACTTCCAAGACTAGGTCATAAGACATCGAGACTCCCTCTTTGTTTCCTCAATGGAATGGATCATCCATTCTGGGAAAGCCAGTTGCCATCTTGTGAGGAGACTCAAGCAGCCCTGTGGAGGCGTCTATGTGGCAAGGAACTGAGGCTTCCTGCCAAAAGCCAGCACAAACTTTCCAAGCATGCGAATGAGCCGAACTCCAGCCCCAGTCAAACCTTCCTAGAACGAAAGCCCCAGGCAACATTTTGGCTGTGATCTCAAGTGAGACTCCAAGCCAGAACCACCCAGCTAAGCTACTCCTGAATTCCTGTCCCACAGAAACTATGTAAAATAATCAGTGTTTATCATTGTTGTAAGCCACTAAGTTTTGTGGTAGTACATACCTTGAAATAAATTACAAGAAAACTATCTGACAAACCCAAACTGTGAGACATTTTATAAACCCAAAAATGTGCCTATACTCTTAAAAAATGTCAGTGCCGTGCCAGACCACAGAAGGCTGTGGGACTGTTCAGAGTGAAGGAGCCTAAAGAGACATGGCAACCACGTGCCACAGCTGATTCTTGCTTGGACACCTGAGTAGGAAGGAAAAAAAGTTGCTCTAAAAGTTGGGATGGCTGGAGAAATCCAAGATTGTATCAATTTCCTCAATTTGATAATATATACTGGTATCCTGTGAGAACGTCCTTGTTCTTGGGAAATACATGCGAAGTAAGGACGGGTAAAGAACTGTTATCTCTGTAACTTACTCTCAAATGTGTACAATATTTAGTAGACGTATAGAAAGAGAAAGATCAAGTAAATGGGGAAAAATATTAATGGGTGGATTTAGGTGGAGAATTTACAGGAGTTTGTTGTGCTATTCTTACAAATTTTCTACAGGTTTGAATTTTTTAAAATTAAAAGTTTAATACAAAAGAAGAAAGTTAGTTTAATATTGCAAAGGATGTACCCAAATGCCAAGCCAATTCTGATCTATAAATGTGTAACTCAGTCTCAATGGTCCTTACAAATGCCCTCCCCAATCTCATTCTTTCCCATGTCTACCAACAGCACCACCCCCCAAAATATATAAGTTATAGTAAATGGAAAACATATGTCTGTATGTATGTATCGAAATACTTATTAGTATGTCTGGATTATTTAACTCCTGCATACTAGACAGGATGCATAGAAAAGCTATATAGTACTAAGCTGTAGCCCACTAGGGGCCACAGAAAGAATGAATTACTTATACTACATGAAAAAAAGTGAAACCTTAAATAAAGATTTTTTTAACCTTTAAAAAAAGATGCAGGCCAGGCATGGTAGCTCATGCCTATAATCCCAGCACTTTGTGAGGCCAAGGCAGAAGGATTGCTTGAGGCCAGGAATTGGAGACCAGCCTGGGCAACATAGCAAGATCCCGTCTCTACAAAAAATTAAATTAAAAATTAGTCGGGTGTGGTGGCGCATGACTATAGTCCTAGGTACTCAGGAGGCTGAGGCAGGAAGATCACCTGACCCCCGGAGTTTGAGGTTGCAGTGAGCTATGATGATGCTATTCAAACCACAGCAACAAAGCATGACCCTGTCTCCAAAACAAACAAAATAGATGCTGCTAAAACTTAGTTTCAAATATGCATAGGTTTAAAGAGAAATGAGTGAAAATAAGGATGGTAAAGTTTTCAAAGTGAAGTTTATTCAATGTAAAGAATTGTCCTTACACTTGAAATCACATCCTTACTGTATTAGATTAAAATTTATTTCTTCTCTGCTTGACCAAACAGAGTTGGAACCATATATCAGCCCCTCTTCAGTTTTTTTTTGTTTATGTGTTCTCACTGCTCTGCGAAAACCAAAGGCCTAAGGCCGCTGTCCTAGAATGTCAGGGCGGGTTCTTTATTTGTGTCACCTAAATCACAAGAAAGCTGGATGCCAATTGGCAATTCATATCCAGAGCTCTAAAATGTTCCTTTTCTCTTTGATCTCATATCAATATATCTAAGAATTTCTTGCCTAAGTAATAATCAGATACCCTCAAAGAGGCTTATAAAAAATTTTTTTGTTAACATTATTTATAATAGCAAAAAGCTGCACACAATTTGTCCAGCAAGAAAGAAACAGTTACAGTATGGCTGCATGAAGAAATGCTACATGGCCATCAAAAACACATTTTTAGAGACTATTTAATGATAAAGAAGAATGGTCACAGTATAATGTTATATCAAAAAAGCAGAGTAGAAATCTATAAGTAGCCAATTTTAGAAACAACAATGTGTATGTGAGTGCGCTCACCCATAAACAATAAACAGTAGAAAGAAATATGCCGAAAATGTTATCAATGGTGATCTCTAACAAGTGGGATTATCGCTGATTCCTATTTAATGCTCTATATTTTTCTGCATTCTAAAATTGTCCAACAATGAACATGCATAATTTGTATAATCATAAAGAAATATTATTTTTAAAAGGCTGGATTGTATTTCTTTAGCTCCTCATTGCAAAGGCTCTCATTGAGCAATAATTTAATATTCTTCCATTTCCTTTTCTTTTGGCCTAGTTTGTTTGTTTCTTAAAACATCTCGCAAAGGCTCTCTCCTTCATGAACTTCAATACAGATGCTTCTCAAGTTATGATGGGGTTATGCCCCTATAAACCCGGCATAAGCTGAAAACATCCTAAGTTGAAGATGCATTTAGTGCACCTAACCTATCGAACATCATCGCTTAGCCTGGCCTACCTTAAACATGTTCAGAACGCTTCCATTAGCCTACAGTTGGGCAAAATCACCTAACACAGAGCCTATTTTATAATAAAGTGCTGAATATCACATATAATTTATTGGATACTGCACTGACAGTGAAAAACAGAATGGCTGCATGGTACCATCATAAAACTGAAAAATCTTAAGTTGAACCATCTTAAGTCGGGGACCGTCTGTACATCCTTTTGAAATGACTCTGACTCTGCATCCAGGAAAAATACTCTCTTCCTTTTCCTGACTGGTATAATACAAACCTGTGCATCTTTTGATTAGACAAGGACAACTATGCTCCACTTTTGCCTTATGGACAAAAGCTCAGAGCTGAATTTAATGCCAAATCATAGTAAACCATCATTTCCCTAAATTTCTGGTATATTGCATGTGCTTTGGAAGGGCAGGGGCAGAGTGGTGTTTGTCTCTGTATTTTCAGCATGCCTTGTACCTTACCTGGTAATAGCAGTAACACTTGCTGAGTGCTTACTACATAAGAGGCACTGTGCTAAGCATTTTACATGCCATTATTTCATCTTACCTTCATAATCTCTGGGTAGGGACTACAGTAGTCTCTACTAGAGTACATGTCTATGTATTATATGGATATGGATAAATGGATGCAGTAAATGCCTCCTCATCTTCTTTTATCTTTATATTAAGGTTATCACATAGTATCTTAAAAAAAAAAAAAAACTCATATCCTTTGCTAGAACAGGCTAGGGAGATGGTAATGTACATTTGTACGTGTAACCTGCCCAGATCCTTCCTCCTTTCTCCTTGATTTCTCTCACATGAACCACGCCTCCCCAGCTCTCAGTCTATATGGTCTGTGTAAGGATAAACACACACACACACACACACACACACACGCACGCACACACACATGCACGCATGCACGCATGCACACACCCTACCTCTGGGAAGGCTACATGCCTCAGGCCTGAGCAATCACAATGTCCTAATGCCATCATTTGAATCCCTGAATCCAGGGCCCAGAATAACCTGAACACTGTTCTAATCCCAGACTTTTCTGTGACAGAAGCCAATATATTTTCTTGTACATTTAAGTCAGTTTACACTGGATTTTCAGTCACTTCCAACCAAAAGAATTTTGACTAATACAGAAAATAAGTATTTTTTAAAAAGTGAATATAGGCCTTCTACTTCTGGCACTATGGAAGACTAAAATGTCTGGAAATACACATTCAAAAAAATCTCTTGATATAGAAACCAAAAAAATTCTTGATAAAATACTTTTAAAAAATCTTTTAAATGCATGGTTCAGCTGACAGGAAAGTAAAAGAAGTCCTCAGCACCCACAAACAATAAGAAAACACTAATCTAGATATTAGTGTTATCAGCCACAGAACATAAAATAAATATGCTTAATATACTTAAATAAAAGAAGACTTCAAATGAAGACAAAGAAACAAGAATAACAGACAGGTTTGAGTCACTGTAGGTATCTCATAGCAATGGTACAAACCAGCTGACAATGAAATAATATCTTCAAATGTCAAACTATCAACCTAGACTTATATACTCAGCAAAACTATCTTTCAAGAACAAGATCAGGCCGGGCGGGGCACAGTGGCTCACGCCTGTAATCCCAGCACTCTGGGAGGCCGAGGCGGGAGGATCGCTCAAGGTCAGGAGTTCGAGACCAGCCTGAGCAAGAGCGAGACCCCATTTCTACTAAAAAATTGAAAGAAATTAACCGAACAACTCAAAACATATAGGAAAAATTAGCTGGGCATGGTGGCGCATGCCTGTAGTCCCAGCTACTCAGGAGGCTGAGGCAGGAGGATCGCTTGAGCCCAGGAGTTTGAGGTTGCTGTGAGCCAGCCTGACACCACAGCACTCTAGCCTGGGCAACAGAGTGAGACTCTGTCTCTAAAAAAAAAAAAAAAAAAAAAAAGAACAAGAGCAAAATAAAAATGTTTTCAGATAAATAAAACTAAGAGTTTACAATAATAGACCTCTCTACAGCAATTAACACATTATATATTCCATGAAGAAGGAAAAGAATCCCAGAAAGGCCTCAGAAAAGAACGGTGAGCAGAGAAAATGGTTAACCTTGTAGATAAATCTAAACAAACAAATACTATATTTTAAAAATGTCTTAATTTATGGGTTTAAAAGCAAGACAGGGCCGGGCATGGTGGCTCACGCTTGTAATCCTAGCACTCTGGGAGGCCAAGGTGGGAGGATTGCTTGAGATCAGAAATTCGAGACCAGCCTAAGCAAGAGCGAGACCCCGTCTCTACTAAAAATAGAAAAAATTAGCCAGGCATGGTGGCATGTGCCTGTAGTCCCAGCAACTCGGGAGGCTGAGGCAGGAGAATTGCTTGAGCCCAGAAGTTTGAGGTTGCTGTGAGCTAGGCTGACACCACGACACTCTAGCCCGGGCAACAGAGCAAGACTCTTTCTCAAATAAAATGGGAATAAAATGGGAGGGAAGCTGATCAATGTTCAATGTTAAAGCATGTAAGGACCACAGTTAATAATTACCTTTAGTGTTCACTGAGTTAAAATATATATTTTAAAATTTACCACTAGATACGAGAAATAGATAATACAGGCCAGGCGAGTTGGCTCACGCCTGTAATCCCAGCACTCTGGGAGACCGAGGCAGGAGTATCACTAGAGGCCAGGAGTCCGAGACCAGCCTGAGCAACATAGTGAGACCCCATCTCTACAAAAAAATAGAAAAATTAGCTAAGAGTGTTGGTGAGTGCCTACAGTCCTTGCTACTTGGGACGATCACTTGAGCCCAGGAGTTCGAGGCTGCAGTGAGGTATGGTCACACCACTGCACTCCAGACTGGGTAACAGAGCGAGACCCTGTTTCTAAAAAAAAGAAAAAAGAAATAGATAATAAAACTGCTAAATTAGTAAAGAGAGAAAAATGGAATACAAAATGGGTGAAAGCCTCTATCAACTCAAAAAGCAATAGGAAAAAATGTGGGGAAAACACATTTTGAAAAGCATAACAAATAGCATAAAATAAGATGGCGCAATCAAATCCAAAAGTATCCGTGAGCACAATAAATATAAATGGACATAACTATCTAGTTAAAAGTCAGTGATTGTCAGTCTGGATTTTTTTTTTTTTTAATGACAGCACAAGATGGAACAATATACTATTCAGAGACACATCAAAAACATATGGACACAGAATGAGTAAAAGAAAAAGGATAGAAAAAGGTATCATGAAAATACTCATCAAAAGAACATGTTCTATGGATCTGAAGTACTAACTCAAAGAAAGAACACCACTCTGACTACCACAAGATGGGTCTAATAAGAATTAATAAAACACTGCAGTTTTCAACCTTGTTGGGGAAGCAAAAGAAACATCAGTCTAACACCCACACCATGTGTGATGTTTTTCCAAACATAATGTCCTTATGAGAACAGACAGACTACTTTTCTGCAAAAAAGGAAATCCTGACCAACTCCCTTCTACCAACCCTAGCAAGACACACTATTGCTGACTTACCTGTTTAGAACTTTGAGACTCTTTGCCACCCCAGCACCCAAATCCTGTTCCCTGAACTCAGACACACATCTGCAATTATAGTATTAACAAGGCTAAAACCAGAGCAAGCAATTAAGAAATGCAAACACTGGTGCATTAACTCCAGGCTTTCCCGACCAGGAATTCACAGCTCTTCTGCCAAGGCAGAGAGTGGCTGATGTCCCATAGATGTGCCTGGGGAAATGCACAGCCCCGAGGGCACTGCCACTTCACTTTTTCTCTCCTACTAAATAGGCCAGAATGCAAAGGAGAATGATGTTTCAATGATCATCTTAAGATTCCTGCTTCTATGAAAATGAAAACTTTTTTGCAAATTTTGGTACAACATTATTAGCAACCATTTCTTTGTGACACACCTCTCAACTGACTGTGATGTCATCACTGGTTTCAACAGCATATGACCTGTTATTAATCCTTACTTTGTCTAATTCTGGTATTCTCCCACACCCTCAAAAGCACTTGCCCTAAATTTTCTGAGTCAGAAATCCACAGGTTCTAGGCCAGCAGCTTTACGGCAGACTCAGCCTAAGGTCCTATCCACAGAAATTCTGATTTAACTGTTCTGGGAAAGGTCCCTGGCATCAATTTTTTTAAAAGTTCCCCAGGGCCACAACCCAGCTATCTGACTCCCCACTTTGGCTTGCTATGAACTTGAGTGAAAGTTCCTCCTCTTTGCTAGGATCAAACGAGATGCTACTTATGAAAGTGCTGCAAACCCTAACTATACTTGCTGTACCATGCATGGATGCCTTGTCATCATTATCCTCCTTCCCCTCAACTCAGTACTGTAACTAATAGAAATAAAGCTGAGCTCTAATCCACTGGCATGTGAATTAGCAGATTTACAGAAGGGCAGGGTCTACAGTGCATCTCACAGAATTAGAGTCAACCCTCTGAAATGTCTCTTTATTGGTCTGGCCCTGTCCACGGGGGCAGTCACAGTGCCAAGCCTTGCAGACACCAGGAAGAGCCAAACCAAATGGTCCCCTGGTCATCTCCAACTCCTTGCCTCTGGCAATAGGTTTATGCACTGTAGTGCAAAGACACATTAAAAATGAGTATGGGTCTATATACACATTCAGGTTTGAGTATGTTCTACCCATACACCTACATGCATATTTTTCAAAACCTATTTCTCTACCTAGAAAAGATTAGAAGGATACACAGCTAAATGTTAACAATGGTTCTCCCCTGGGTGATAGGTTTATTAGTGATTTTGGGTTTTTTCTTTTCTGCTTTTCTGTACATGCTAAAATTTTTAGAGTGAACATGTATTATTTTTATAATTAAAATAAACAGAGAAATAACTGTCGCCACCCAGGAAGGGAGGAACAGATAAAAGATCTGCTCTGTGGCCCAGCGGCATGGCTTTTCCTCTCTGGTTACACTGGATGCTCCCTCAGGGCCCTCCCCCTGCAACATTCAAGGATCCTAACTACCCCTAGACTCCCAAGGGACCACCCCCCACCTTGTACTGTGAACTCATAATCTGCCATTCTGATTTCTCAGGCTAAGTCTCCAGACCCTGATCTGTTCCTCACCCCATGTGGTATGAACTGTAATAAAAAGTGAGACTCCACACTAGGCCCTGGCCCTACTGACCACAGTGAAGTTATGCGGCAAAGCCTGGCCCGGCTGAGACCCGCACAGCTCAAGCTCACCTTTCTCTTATGCTGGGCAAGAATAAGCCAACAAGCCTTGCTACAGAATTAGAGGCAGGAGGCAGTCACACTCCTTAGCATGCTGGGTTTGGATTAACTTCCCCGGGTCAATGCAACAGCAGGATCTATAAGCAAATTCTGATAGGACACGGGGTGGGGGGTGGGGGGAGGCAGCTGTGTCACCATGGAAACAGATAACATAAGGCCCACAGCTCCTTCACAGTGTTTCAAAGAGATATTCACAACCTAGGACAATAAAGGAAGTTGGATCCAGGAAAAAAAAAACTTTACAACCAATCCCCAATGACTCTCAAAAGCAACTTCCTGTATATTCTTGGCAACAGGAAAACGGGAAAAAACTAATAAGAACTGAGTACACAGTATGCTCCCAGGTGTTAGTGTTGTAGGAATTAATTCCTACAGTGTATTCTTTCTACTCCCATGTAGAATGCACGGAGACTCACTTTTAGGAGTCTGCCTTCCTCCACCCAAGGCACAGGAACTCAACACCCAGGAAGATGGCCAGGAGGCTCTCTGCCTCACACTGGGCCTTCCAGTCACCTTTCACCTCACCTTCCGGCACTGCCTCCATCCCTGATTTGCAGAAGGGGAAGCTGGGGTTCTGAGAAGCTGAATAGTTTGCCCAAGATCACAGAGCTGATGAGCAAAAGAGCCAGGATTTTATCTCATGTGGGCTGGGTTTGAACCCTGGGTCTGACCTGAAAGCCTCCCCTAGACCTTGCCTCAGTGAGCACCCCTGGGTTTCAAGGAGCTAAGCAGGCATCAAGTCAACTGGCTGAGTGGGAGAACTGCTACCAATTCCAATGTTTTCATTAACTGAAAAATACCTCAGGCAGAAGCATGGGGCTAGGCATGAGGAGATCCCCCAAAATAGGGAGAATAATAAAGTCCAAGTCCACCCAAACTTTGGAGCAGAGGTGGGGCCTCCTCATTCTGGAGGAGGCCCCTAAAATCCTGAGATCAGTATGGTGCCAAGGGGACCAGGAAGGCCACATTCCCCCAATGCCAGTTCCACCACTTTCCAGCTGTGTGGCCTTGGGTGAGTCATCTGTCCTCTCTCAGTCTACATGCACACCTGTAAAGCAGGAATGCCACGGAGGAACAAGGGGTGGCAAGTGCCTGGTGCACACTGCAGGCTGCTCCCACAGGCTCCAGCGGGGGCCTGCTCTCTGAGCCCTCTTTTCCTCAAAGTCTGGAAGGAGGGGGCTCATGTGGGGCCCAGGGAGATCCCCCTTACCTCAGAGGAAAGGAGAGAGAAGGCCAAGAGACCTGGCAGCAGAGGTGACGGCAGCAGAGGTGGCGGGAGCCACCTCACCTTCCTCCTGCTGCCAGCTTGTGCCCTTGTTGCTCACCTAGGCAGGGGGCACCGCCCACCCAGAGGCAGTTCCAACAGGAACTAGCCCTCTGACCTGGCTCCAGTCCTGCACCACCCAGGGGAGTTCAGGAGCCCTTCCCACCCTTCCTCCATCACACCTTCCTCCACCCAAAGCCCAGAAACCCAACACCCAGGAACAGGACAAGAAGGCTCTCTGCCTCACACCCGCCTTCCAGCCACCTTTCACCTCACCTGTGGCATTCCCTCTCATCCTGTTGGTTCCTGGGGCCCTGGCACACACGGATGAAAGAACCGAGCCCATCCCTCCCCGGAGGAGTCATTCTCTGCTGCAGACAGAGCACAGCTGTCCTGTGGGTGCTGTGGGGTCCTCGCCTTAAAACTATCTGCTTAGCACCGATCCCCACCCTTTTCACGGCAGAATAACTTCTCAAGGAGGAGGCAGCTGAGACTACTAGTAAACAGACTCGTCAATTTCTGGGATTTTTTTTTTCTATTTTCATTTTTTTAACTTCCTTGCCTCCCCGCCCCCTTTCTGAACCCTTACACTGCCTTCTTCCGAGAAAGATCCAATAAGACGCGAGACCCCCTCGTATGCCCCTGTCACTTGTGTGATGGAGACACGGAGACCCGGGGCCACCTGTGGACTCACAGCGGGTTCCAGCGCTCGGGCAGGCGGCGGTGCAGCGAGATGCGGTCGCTAAGGTAGATGTTGATCTGATGCAGCCCCACGCTCTCCTCCTGCAGCCGCAGCTCCTCGCCCTGCAGCTGCAGCCGCACCGCCTCGCCCCGCGCGCCGAGCGCGTCCGCGGGCACCGGCGGCCGCTGCAGGACTGGCTCCCGCCGCCCGGAGCGCGGGGTGCGCAGGGGTCCCGGCTCGGCGGCCCTGGCCCCGCGCCGCGCGCGCAGCACCGAGCCCAGCCCGGCCAGCGCCAGCAGCGCCAGCAGCACCAGCAGCGCCTCCCGGCCGCGCCGCAGCCCCCGCGGGCAGCGCCTCCGCGCCGCGCGCCCCAACATGCGCCCGCCAGCTGCGGCCAGCGGTCGGCGCCCGGAGGCCGCGGCGGAGACCGGGACCCGGATCCCGGAACCGCGGCGCCGCCCCGCCCCCAGCCCGCCCCACCTGCGCACCGCCCCCGGCCCGCCCCGCCGCCGGCCAGCGCGGGCACAGCACCCCCGTGCGGCAGGGTGGCTGGTTCCACTGGGACCCACGCGCGCTGCCTGAGACTCGCACCTTCCCTCTGGGGCTGCTGCGCATTATTAAGGAGGTAACGGCCCGTAAACCCTTAGCCCAGCGCCTGGCACGTCGTAAGCACTCAAGAAAAGTTGGCTGGGTGCACCCTGCAGGGTGTTACGAATTTAACTGCCATTATCTCATCTGCTCTTTACGCAGTCCAACAGAAGGATGACCAACTCCATTTTACCGATAGGAGACCGAGGTGCAATGAGGCTAATAGACACCAGGCTGTCTCAGACTCCTGCAGGCCCACCGTCTGCCATACTGTTTGGGGCCCTTGAGTAGCAGAGCCTCCCCTGGCTCCCTATTTGTCCTTAGCTGTGTTTCCTATTCCTCACTTTACAGATGCCTCTAAGAAACTGATCAAAGGAATGAACTGTCTGTCCCCTCAGAAAAACACAGGCACACACAGATCATATGATCACACACCTCAGGCCATCCATTCATGTTAAATACCCAAGGCCTTCAGGGAATGAGGGAGCCACTACAGTGCTGGAAATATTTAACAGGGCCAAGACTAGGGGTGAGGCTCTTTCCTCGGGGCAAAATATAAGGGGAGGACAAAAATCTCAGTAACCAGGACAAACTCTGTCACTACTGTGAACTAAAATAAAATTTTAAGGCTCACCCTCTCCCCCCGCCAACGGCTGACTGAATGGACCCCCTCGTGGCCAAAGGAATATCCTAAAACTAAATTGCCTGCCAGGAGCAGGGAGGTCAGGCATGCCACATCATGCCCCCCTCCCTTCTTGGGGACATCCTTTGTAACCCCTTAACAGGCCTAAGGCTATGCAAGACAAACCTGCAGGTCCTCCATTTACACAACAAATCTATGTCTGGGGGTTTATCTCTGATAAACAACTCCTTATGTTAAAACATTCCAAGCCTTTAGACAAAGCTTCATGTCTTTAACCAATTACAAGTCAAAGAATCTTTAAACCCACCTATAACCTGTAAACTTCCCCCCCTCCACATGGCCCACCTTTTCAGGCCAAACCAATGTATGCCTCCCACGTATTGATTTGTGACTTTACCTGTAACCCCTGTCTCCCTGAAATGTATAAAACCAAACTGTAACCCAGCCACACCGACTCCACTTGCTCAAGACTTCTTGAGCGTGGCTCTGGGTCATGGTCCTCAAATTTGGCTCAGAGTAAATCTCTTTAAAATTATTTTACAGAGTTTGGCTTTTTTTTTCTCCATTGACACTCTTATCTCTAGCCACTCCGGAGGAAGGAGGAAAGGCTTCACTACTCTATACCTTTGCACATGCTGTTCCCTCTGCTTGAAATGCCCTTTCTCATCTGGCAAACCTTTAGCCATCCTTCTACACCCTGCCAAAAAGCCACCTCCTCAGAAGCCTTCAGTGGTTCCAAAGCCTTTTAGGGAAATGTATTTCAAGAATACATCATTCTTTTGTGTATTAGTCAGGGTCCCACCAGAGAAACAGACCAGTAAGCCATATATTCAGAGATTTATTGCAAGGAATTAGCTCACACAGTTGTGGAGGCTGCTTAGGTGAGTCTGAAATCCACGGACAGGCTGTCAGGAAGGGCAGGCAGGACCTCCTTCACACCAGCTGGAGCTGCAGTCCACAAGCAGAATTTCTGATTTTTCAGGACAACCTCAGTTCTACTCTTAAGGCCTTTCAATTGATTGAATCGGGCCTGCCCTGATAATCTCCTTTTCTTAAAGTCAACTGATTATAGACATGTACAAAATACTTTCACAGCAACACCAAGATTAGTGTTTGATTGAATAAAACGATTATAGCCCAGCCAAATTGACACATCAAACTGATCATCTCTGTTAGTTTCCTAGAGCTGTCATAACAACATACCACAAACTGGGATCCTTAAAACAATAGAAATCTGTTTTCCCACAGTTTTGGAGACTAGAATTCTGATATTAAGGTGTCAGCAGGGCCCTACTCCCTCTGAAGGCTCTAGGGGAGAACCGTTTAAAACCTTTCTCTCAGTTTCTGGTGTTGCGGGCAATCCTGGGCGTTCCTTGGCCTGTAGATGGATCCCTCCAGTCTCTGCCTCCAGCGTCATATGGCTTC
>CM052443.1:102244390-102404157 GCA_028533085.1 Varecia variegata | reverse complement strand
GACACAATTAAATCCGTACTACCATCACACTTTGTTACAGTACTGAATACATCAAACTGTGTTTAATATACACCCTGGTCTGGTAACAAAAAGAATGTAAGGGACTTAGAGAATGAGGTGCAGTCACTTAATGATCCCAGAGCTGGGTACAGTGTCAAACATACAGTAAGTGCTCACTTAATGGCTGGTTCCACATCTCACACTCGACTTCCTTAGGTATCTGTTTGAACTCCCTGGGAGCTATCTGAGGCACAGCCTGGTTAAGTGCAGGGAGAGGTTACTCCCAGAACATAACAAACAGAAATTCCTCAGGACTTGTTGGAAGGGCCTCCATGCTAATCTAATCTGGAAGTTTTCAAAATCTGCTCCCAAAACCCGAGGAAACCATCCAGAAAAGAAAAAAGGAGGCTAACTGGGTGGGGTTCCAGTTCTCCCTGAAAGCAGAATGTAGACATGCTTATCTGTTTAATACTTCGAGCTTCCCTGTTAGACTGCAGCACCCTCCCCCAATATACCAGAGGAACTGGTGACAAGGCCAGAGAAGTGCATTGTCCAGAGCCATAGCTTGTCAGTGGCAGAACAGGAAATGGAAAGGAGTAAGAAGGTGTGGCAGAAACTGCTGGATGTCTGCCAATATCTGTTCTCCTCTTCTTCCTTAACAGTACAACCCTTAATTTATTTGCTTGTTTGTTTGTTTCTCTGGGCAGAATAAAGACTAGATTTGACTTTTTTTCCCCTTTTTTTTAATTTCCCCACCCCTCCAAAGACTAGATTTCTCAGCCTCCCTTGCAGCTAGGCACAGCCATGTGACTAAGTATGCTGCCTATGGGCTACAAATGGTGGTATCAGGTGGGACTTCTGAGTAACATCCTTAGAGGAAACTTCTTTACTCTGCCTTATGCCTACTGGCTGGATTGTGGATGTGAAGATTGGAGCTCAAGCAACTACCTTGAGTAATGAGGTAAAAGTCACCCACTGAGAATGGTGAAACCACAAGGCAGAAGAAGCCTAGGTACCTAATACTGTGGACACTGAACCCGTCCTGACTGCCTCCTTCCAGGCTCCATTTATGTGAAAGAGAAATAAACTATCTCATTTAAGTCACTGTCTCTGTATGTTTTCTGCCCTATATAACCAAATCTAATCCTACCTGATAAAAAGGACTAATTACAAGAGAATTCTCCCAAAATCTGGCTCTGAGAGTGTGTGGTTTTAAAACCAAGCTGCAAATTCTTCAATACTCCCTGCCTTTGAATCAGGCAGGGAGTATTTGATCAATAGAATATACTAGAAGCAAAGCTATGTGACTTCAGAGGCTAGGTATAAAAGGTCATAAAGCTGCTACTTTGTTCTTGGAGCTTTGAGCTGCCAGGGAATAAATCTGACTATCCTGGTACCATCATGTTGGAGAGCCCACAGGTAGTCACCCTAGTTAACAGTGCCAGCAGAGCCCAGCCAGCCCAGCCAATCCCGGCATCAGACAGGTGAGTGCAGAAGCCATCTTGGAAGTGGCTCTTCCCTAGCCATTCGTGTCACCCCCAGCTATTCAAGTCATCTCAGCTGTGGCCCTCGACATCATGGGACAGAGAAGAGAGATGCCCTTTTCTAATTCCTGAAATAAGCAAAACAAGATGGTGGTGGTTTTACACCATGAAGTTTTGGGATGGCTTGTTATGCAGCAGTGGATAACTGGAACAAATGGATGACTTTCATCAACATTTTCTCATTCAGGAAATACTTACTGAGCACCTACTATGTGCCAAACACTATACTGAGCAAGTGTAAAAGATACACAAAGCTGGGCACTAAAGTGGTAGGGACAGATTTTAATCAGTAATATACTATTGCAATAGGGAAGAGGATCCAGTGTGAACTGAACTCAACTTCAATTTGTACAGAAGTGACTGGGCACTTTAAAGGGAGAATGAAGGAGTAGGGAGGGCATTGGGGGGACACAGTAAAATTAGGGAAGTGAAAAATTACAAAGGGTTTTGTCAGTGTAAATGCTAATTAGGCCAGCTGTGTCTGTTGACTGGCAATTATCAAAGTTAAGATTTCATCCTCCCAGAGAGACTGGGAGATGGAGGCCCTACCCTTTCTGACAATTACATTTTAAATGAATGGTTTTCAAGTCCTTGAGAAGGTCACTCCTGAGTTGTAGGAGATACATGGACATCTCAAAGGGACACAGGAAGGATTCACAATTGAAAGCCCTTTTTGGTAAGTACTCTAAGAAAGGGTGTTTGGGGCCTGCGGTCAGGTGTCAGCTGGAACAGTAGGTTCTTTTGGCAGCCTGAGCTTCCCAGGCAGGCACTTTAAGAAGGGCTAGTCTAGGGTCATCCTAGGGATGTGGCCTTGAGCTGTTAGAAACTATGTTAGTGTTTGTTTAAGTCTTTCAATGTCAGGGGAGGGGCGTGGGCAGAGTCATTGGTGTTGACAGGTGGAGGTTGAGGCCTAGTCAAGAAGAGGGCTCACAGGAGCCTCGCCAGAATTTAGACAAGGAGAGAGCCTTTGTCACAAGACATATTTTTGACATCATGGTGCTTACAGTCTAACTTATTAGAGTTGTGGTAAGTGTTCTGAAGAAGAATTACAGGGTGCTAACAGTGCTTAGAATAGTAGAACCTGATTTAGTTTAGGGGTTTTGTAAAACTTCTCTAAGGAAGTAGTGTTTACACAGATACCTGAATGCTAAAGTGGTATCAGAGATTTGAAATCGTATCTTAGGTTAATCTGGAACTCCCTCTGCTGGTGACTAGCAAAGGGAAAAGAATCATTTTTCATTCTCTGTAGAAGGACAGAGTATAAGCCATATTTTTTGTTGTTGTTTGTTTTACCATAGGAAGTTGGTCCGAAGCTTTTTATCAAATATTCTCAAAGAGACCACAGGTCAAAAAGTTTAGGAAGTGGCTCACACCTGTAAGCCTGTGTAGGCAGTGGCTCACACCTGTAAGCCTAGCTCTTTGGGAGGCTGAGTCAGAAGGATCACTTAAAGTCCGGAGTTCGAGGCCAGCCTGGGCAACATAGTAAGATCCTGTCTCTACAAAAAATAGAAAAATTAGCTGGGCATGGTGGTGCACACCTGTAGTCCCAGCTACTCAGGCAGCTTAGGTAGGAGGATTGCTTCAGTCCAGGAGTTTGAGGTTGCAGTGAGCTATGATGATGCCACTGCACTCTAGCTCAGGTGACAGAGCAAGACCCTGTCTCAAAATAAATAAATAAATAAACAAAATTTTAAAAGTAAAAAAAGTTCAAGAAGCATAAATATGGTCCAACTCTCTCATTTTACAGATGGGGAGTCTGATATATAGGCTGGGGGAAGGATCTTGAACAACTTGATGGCCCAGGTAGAGTTAGAATCTAACCACACAACCTCGGGTTATTGGCATCCCTGGAAGAAATCTCCCCCAGGCTTCAGGAGGGGAGTGGGTTTGGGTGAACCATGTAAAGCAGCTCCCACCCAGGACAACCTGCTGCTGCTATTACACTCGAGGGAGGTAGTTCCACCCACAGTGTTCAGGGCCCCACCTGCTTCCCTCGCAGAACAGAGTCAGAAGGCAGGTATGATAAAAGGCCTGGCATTAGGACTTTGGCCTCTGTCCAGACACCAACACATTTAAGATCTGTGGTCAGATTAGAAAACAGACAAGGATTACAATTCACAATGTCTTGGATTGGCTTGCCAGGTTGTAATGCTTCAGTTGCAGAAAAAAGAGCAATGGAATTAGGCCTTAAAAGACATGGGTTCAAGCCCCAGGTAATAGATAAAAGCTATTGCTTATTAAGCACCAACTGTATGCTGTAAACTGCTAGACTTAATGTGCACATACTATCTCATTTCACCCTTATGACAACCTTGCAAGGTAGACAGATAAGAAAACGTAGGTTCAGGGAAGTAAAGGTTACATTTCTTGCATGTTGTATCCAAGGTTACACAACATGCAAGTGCAGAGCAAGGATTTGTATCTGGGTCTCCTGACTCCCAGTCCAGGATTTCCCACCTCACCATCCACTGTGTGCAGGCTGCTATGAGATCAAAAGGCAACTTAGCTTAGCAGGTAGGAGCCTACTTGCCGGAGTTCAAACCCCAGCCCCAGCATAGATTACTGTGTGGTCTTGGGCAAGTTACTTAACTTCTCTGGACTCAATTTGCTCATTTATAAAATGGTGATGATAATAATAGTACTGACTGAGTAGGGTTGTTAGGAGAATTGAGTGATATAATCCATACAGTCAGCCTCTCTGGGCACAAAACAGAGTGGAAAGGCAAATGGAAGAGGTCCAGCACCTTGATTCTTGAGGTGTGGCACTTAGATCAGAAGCATTGGTACCACCTGGGAGCTTGTTAGAACTTCAGCATCTTTTCAATAGAGGCAACACACTAAGAATGGTCACTGCCCAGAGTAAGCATTATTTAAGTGTTATTAATGATGATAAGTTGACATCCTTAGAGGGCAAGTTTAGCTGGAACCTTAATTGTTTTTGCACCTCTTCTCAAACTGTGTACCTGGTCCTTTCCTTGGGTTGTTGCTAGTTTTAGGAGGCTTAGCTGTTCACTGACTTACAATCTCATATCACTGGCTGTTCAACCAACAAGGTAGATTTCTCTAGAAGGCTTTTTGATTTTTCATATTAGCTCTCTTTGTGGGGGTCATTACATTCCTTTTAGAGTTTAATATGATATATGGCAGATGTAGTATTTCAAATGTTAGTGGGGAACAGAGGGCTGATTCAAGCAATAATTGGCACAACTTGAAAACCATTTGGAAAAAATAAAATTAAATCCCAACCTCACAACTTACACCAAAATAGAATACAAATTATCTAAAGATGCCAAAGTAAAAAGAAAGAGAGAAAGAGAGAGAGAGAGAGAGAAGGAAGGAAGGAAAGAAGGAAGGAAGGAAAGAATCCAACAATGAAAGTACTGGATGAAAAAACCCCGAGGCCACTATGAAAAATATTTGCAAATTTGACCATTTAAAAATTTTTTAATTCTGTAAGACTTCCAAAAATAATACAAAGTCAAAAGACAAATCAGAAAGATATTTTCAAATGACATTTACCCAGTATATGAACCAATAGTGAAATAAAAAGAACAAACAGAAATAGAAATGGTCAAAGAATTTGAATACATAGTTCTCCCCAAAAAGGATATAAATGGTCTACAAATGTATGAAAATATGCTCAATTTCTCTAAAATGTGTGCAAATTTAAACTTACTCTGAAATATTTTTTCACCTATCAGATTGGCAAAGATTAAAAAGGTTATTAATTCCAGTGTTGGCAAGGATGTATGAATAAATGCACTCTCACACACTGTTGGTAGGAATGCAAACTGGTATAACCTTTTGGAAAGCAATTAGGCAACATTTATTAAGAATGTTAATATTAACATCCTTTTGATGCTGCAGTTCCTCCTCTAGGAATTTATCCAACAAAAACAGACTCACTCAAAAAACATGCACACAAAGAAGCTTATTGCAGTACTGTACATAAAAGCAAAAGGCTGGAAACAACCCAAATGTCCATTAACAGGAAATTATAAATAGAGTATTGCATACCCATACAATAACATAATATACCACAGTTCCATTAACAAGCATGAGCTAATTCTAGGTGTTTAACATACAAATGTGTTTAAGATGCCTTGTAAAGTCAAGAAAGGCAAGTCATAGAGCTGTATAGATAGTACAATACTACTTTGGTAAAATAATATATGTTAACATATGCAAAGGGAAGAACCTAAAGAACCAAACAATTAATTGTATTACATTTATTTCTGTTGAGTGAGATTCTGTAGTCCTTTCACTTTCATTCAATTTATCCATTTCTTCAACAAATATTTACTGATCACCCACCATATGGCAGGCAGTGTGCTAGATGCTGGGGATATAATGGTAAACAATGCCCAAAGCCATTGATTTCAAGGAGCTTGCATTCTATATTCCTGCAACATCAGAATTCTTTACAACAAACATCATTACCTTATTAGGCAAAAAAGTTAGACGTTTAAAAGAAAATTCTGTACTCTTCTGAGATTATTTTACTTTTAAGCCTTCCTTACCTCCCGCCTAATCCATTGTATGGTCTCCCTGTCCCCCTGCTCTCTCTAATGCAGGGGAGTGGTTCCGTGAAGGAAGGAAAGAACTTGCCAAGTGGGTTCTTGGCTTTGCACAGGAAACACAGGAAAGAATTCGAGAGCAAGCCAATCAGCGACAGAAAGTTTATTGAGAGAGAGACAGACAATAGATCCTACTCCACAGACAGAATAAGGGTCCTCTCCTGAGCAGGAGGGGGACCCCTTATGGGGCAATGGTAATGTTTGCACATGTTCAAAAACCCTCTTAGAAAAACCCTGTTCAAAAACAGCTGTACGTGACGGGCATTGTCTTGAGGTCAGGCCGTAAAGGTTAATCATAAACTGCTGTCACAGAAAGGTAAGCACATACAGTTTGTAAAGCATCTGGCTTAGTAAGTCACCCATCCTCAGATGGTCCCAGGCCGGTGACATGCTGGTGACTTCCCTGTTCAGGGTGATTAGGGTCTGGTATCAGCCAAAATGGCTGCACTTGGGCTCTCTCGACCTTCCTTTTCTGTCTTATCCCTACATTATCTCCCTCCAATGTGTTTCCTCTGTTTTCCTAAAGAGAGGAAACCACCCTCTTCTCCAATCATGTGGTGATATGGTTTGGATATTTGGCCTGTCCAAATTTCATGTTGAAATTTGATCCCCAGTGTTGAAGGGGGTGCCTGGTGGGAGGTGTGTGGGTCATGGGGGCAGATCCCTCAGGAATGGCTTGCTGCCCACACTATAATGAGCAAGTTCTCACTTTGTTAGTTCACGAGAGTGCTGGTTGTTTAAAGGAGCCTGGCACGGTACCCTCCCTCTCTCTCTCTCACCATGTGACACACCTGCTCCCACTTCACCTTCCTCCTGGATTGGAAGCTCCCTGAAGCCTTCACCGGAAGCAGATGCTGACACCAGGCTTCTTGTACAGCCTGCACAACCATGAGCCAAATAACCTTTTTATAAATTACCTAGCCTCAGGCATTTCCTTTATAGCAACACAAAATGGACTGGCACATGTGGGATTCCCTGGGAGCCAGAGGCTGTGTTCCTGCCACTTGACAACATAATACTTGGCACTCAAAAGATACTCAATAAATGCTGGTTGAATAAAGATTCTGTTGGCAATGGAAGTGCACCACCCAGATCACCCTTCAAGAGAACCTGCTGGCGAAAACACGGTTGACTGAGAGCTTCCAGCTGCTATGCCTTCAGGTCCCCAGTGGTATCCTCTGGCTTCTTCCAGTCAGTGACCCAGTCAGTGGGGGTACAAGAACCTGGCCATTTCTGCCTGACGCAGGACATCTTAGCAAGCAACCTTTGCTTGGGGACTCCCCATGGGCCTGGCTGACACGGCACTGCAGTCTGAAGCTCCTCTCACCCAAGCCTCCTCATTTCCCACTCCCCTTCCTCAGGTGTCCGACCTGCATCACGGTCTGAGGGCTCCCCTTCCCTTTTCTTCCACTCTTCCTCTTTATCCTTTGCAGGCATTTTCCCCAGAAAAAACAAAAACAAAAACAACGACATTTAGGCATCTGATTCTCAGAGGACCCAAACCAACACAGGGATCAATCAAAGAAAAGTGTTGGAAGAGAATTCATAAATAAAAAGACTATAAATATATTTGCATAAGAGATATATGTACAAAGATGTGCTGGATCCATGCCTCACAAACTTCAATGTGCAAGAGTCACCTGGGAATCCTGCTGAAATGCAGATTCTGGTTTAATAGGTCTAGGGTGAGCCCCAGATGCTGTATTTCTAAGAGGTTCCCAGGTGATACAATGTTGCTGGTCCAAGGACCAAACGTTGAGCAGCCAGGTGCCAGACATTTTCCACTGCCCCACTGTGTCTTTTTACCCTGTTCCACACCCTGGGAGACCGACTGCATGGACTCCATCAGCAGGCTCCAAGCCTCCGGCTTCCAGTTGGGTTTGCCAATGAGGAACTCTGACAGGAGGTCAGAGGAGGGGAGGAGGAGGGTGAAGTCAGAGGTTTATATTACTCTGGGGATAGCCCCCTACTGAGCTGTGTCCCTCTATTAAAGGCTATCACTCCTGTCTAGTAACTTTGCTGTTATTTCTCTTGCAGACTTCCAGTACCTGCTCTCCCCTTTCTCTCCTTCAGGCCTGGGGTGCTAATAGCTCCTACTGCTACCAGCCCTGTACTGTACCACCGCTTGTGGCTCTTAGTAAATCCTGTCCACACTTCTGTAAATAGTTCTTTGGTAAACATTCCTCAGTTCCTCAGCCAAGTGTGCCATCTGTTCCCTGCCAGGATCCTGGCTGTTACAAGTACTGTCCAATGCAGGGCTTTTTTTTCTTTTCTTTTTCGAGACAGGGTCTCACTCTTGCCCAGGCTGGAGTGCAGTTGGTGTGATCACATCACAGCTCACTGTAACCTCGAATTCTCAAATTCCTGCGTGTTAGGTCTGGAGCTGAGAGGGAGATACACGAAGCCTCAGGTGTAGCAAAACCCTGTTTATTTGAGCATCTTGTGCAGAAGGGTGGAGGCCAAAAAGAGTGTCCATGCCGAGGGAGGGGAAAGCCTTGGGTTTTTATACAGGGTTTTCCGGGGCGGGGGGGGGGGGGGCAGTGAGCAACTGGGCCAGAACAGCCACTGTAATAAATTCTTTTCAAACAACCAATTTCTGGGACCCTGCATCGGTCTCATCCTGCAGAGATGGGGCAAGGGTAGCTTAGTCCTTATCAGGAAGGATAGGAATGTCGGCATCACCGCAACTGTCTGTGGTCAGAGTTAGATTTACAACCTCCAGACTCCTGCGGCTATTGTTTTTACAGGCTTTATGATCACTATCTAAGTCTTCCATTAACCGCATTTTGTCCTATACATGCTTTTTGGATTCCCACCCTAAGTAAGCCTAACACTGGGCTCAAGTGATCCTTCTGCTTCAGCCTTCCGAGTAGCGGGGATTACTGGTGGGTGGCACCACACCTGGCTAATTTTTAAATTTTTTGTGTAGACAGACTCTTGCTATATTGCCCAGGATGGTCTCAAATTCCTGGCCTCAAGCGATCCTCTTGCCTCAGCCTCCCAAAGTGCTGGGATTATAGGTATGAGCTACCGCACACAGCCTAGGATTTTTTTACAATAGCAGAAAACTGGAAAGAAGCTAAATGTGCCTTATTTTAAAATGATTAGACAAACAAATTACATTATATCAGATGAATGGTGTTACATGCAACCATTAAAAAAATGCAGCAGTTTATAGTCACCTATATGGAAAGATGCCTGAGGCATTTGTTAAATAGAAAAAAAGAAAAGAAAAAAAAATCTTGATTCAGAATAGTATGCATAGTATGAACCCATTCATTTAAAAAAGTAAATTATGCATTTGTTAAGGCTTGGGTTGCAAGTGATGACAACCCGGCTCAAAGTAAACCTAACCAAAAAGAATGGGGGAGGCAGATTTTCTGACTCCATCTCTTTCCTATCACTTGGTGCTGCTTTCCTTTGCTGGGGCTTCACTTTCAGGCAGGCTGTCTTTAAGTGGTGGCAGGGTAAGCACCAATTTGGTTTGCAACATCCTGATATCCTGACAGCTGACAACATCAGCAGAGAGGACCTTGTTCCTAATTGCTTCAGCAAAAATCCTGGGCTGAAGTCAATCAAGATAGGCTTGGCCATGCACTACCCACCGAACCACAAGAACTGTGGGTGGGGGAGAGATGCTCCCCCAAAGAAAGAGGGTGTCTAGAGGGAATATTTTGTAGTAGACGTTTGTTATCCTTTTTGACTGCCCAGCATCTGAACCCCTTCCTACATTGGGCAGTCCCCTACTTTCTGGGGCAGAGCCTAGCTCCCGATGTTCCAGATGCTGAAAATGCCAGCAGCTCACTTTCCTAGCCTCCCTTTTTGTCAGGCAGAGCACATGACCCAGGTTGGGCCAATCAGACATTCCCAGCCCAGGCTCTGAATCTGGAGCCACTGACACCAATAAGAGCCTGAGCCAACTCCATGCAGGGAAAGAGTGCAGCTGTGGCATGATTTGGGGCATTGTTCCTGGCTGCCAGGCCTTCAGAACTGGTTCTCTGGCCCTGATGGGATCTGTGAACTATGAAAGAACCTTGTACTAAATCCTCTTTCTGCTTAGATTATTCGGAGGGTTTTCTGCTGTTTGCAATCAAGTAGCCTGAATAATGCCCATATGTATGTGTACATGCTTATATATGTGTCGAATATTTTTGGAAAGATAAAATAAATGTGAATATGGGTTACCTATGGGGAGTAGGGCTGAGAGAGTGGTGGAGGAGAGAAAGGGGGTTTTACTTTTGCTTATGCCCTTTTGTACTGTTGGAATTTAGTTTTTGCTTTTATATTACTTTTATAATTAAACTAGTTAGTAAAGGTACAGGAAAAGATACTTGAGTTAACAGACCAAGACAAAGGTGCGATTATTCAGGATTTTCATGGAAACTAGTGTCTTCATTAGACCTTCAAAAGAAAGTCATCCTCGCCTCCATGGTGGGGAACGGGACCAAATCTGGTAGTGAGTGAGAGTGTAGCACCTCAAGCATTGGCCCTGAGTGACTAGACTAGCTCTAGCCCTGTACCTCACCTGCTCAGATATTCTCCATGGCTCCCCATTGCTCACAGAATAAATCCCACAGTCTTCATCCTGGCACGGAAGCCCTTTGCGGTCTGAGCCCCTTGTACTTTCGAGACTCTTTCTCACTTTTTACACTTTGCCTAGAAGGCCTTTTCTTCCAGGCCTGCTGGCCCGGATCCTAAGGACATGGTTACAACAACTCTGATCTGCCAAAGCCAAGACTCTTATCCCTTCCTCACACCCTCATCAAGTTTTGCTCTGTATTATAATTCTATATACATGAGACCTAGTCATTTAACAATCACGTATTAAGCACCTACTCTATGTCTAGGATTTTATTAGACTTTGGGGTCACAGCTCAGAGTCTATGGAAACCAATTACCCCGTATCAGAGTGTTAATGTTACCACAACGGGCAGGTGGCACAACGCCAGCCATACACAGGCAGGGCTGCTCTTGTGAGAACCTTCCTCTGTCCCTCTGCCTGGATTGCTCTGCTCCCACATCAGCATGGCTTGCTGTCTCAGCTCCTTCAGGTCTCTGCAAATGTCACGTTTTCAGTGCCCACCCTATTATGACATGTCACCCTCTATCCCATTTACCTGGATTTACGTTATGTTCTATTTATCGTTTTAATAGCACTCATCACCACGTGACATACAAGTTACTTACTTGCGTATTTACAGCCTGCCTCTTTCCACTGAGATTTCATTTTCACGGAGATTTTATTTTGTTTCTTGCAGCATCTCTCCTGCAGCACAGTTGTGTTGTCTTTGGCAAGACACGACCTCTTTAAGCCTCAGTGGCCTCCTCTGTAACTTGGGGAAGATCATCCGGGCCCTCGCTGGTGGCTGTGAGGAGCCTACGGTGGGTCTCCCACGTCAGCGGGCATCAGATTCACTTAGAGCGCTTGTTACAATACAGGTTGCCGGCCCCACACCCAGAGTTTCTGACTCAGCAGGTCTGGGGTGCGGCCTGAAAATCTGCGTTTGTACAGAGTTGCAGTTGGTGCTGATGCCGCGGTGTGGGGGCCACACTTGAAGGACCTGATAAAGACAGGTGAGTACAGAAGGGCTTGCACCCCAGCGGCCCGGCCTAGATGAAGGACCGGCACTAAGGGCCCGCGGGACCTTGCGGGAGAAGAGGATGGACCCGTCCCGTCCGTCTCTTATTTCAGTCCACAACTATTTAGGAAGCGCTAGTTCAGTGCCGGGGGCTCAGGGAGCGGGGTGGTCAGCGGAGCACGCCGGTCAAGTTAGGCTCGCGCGGCTGTGGACTCGGACCCCGGCCCAGAGGTCCCGGGCCGCAGCGTGTGGAGGCGCTGGGGTCGCCGCCCCGGCAGGAAGTCCCCGGAGCCGCGACAGACCCGCGAGCTGGCGGCGGAAAGGCTGAGGTGGGCCGGGCGCCGAAGGTTCCTCAGAGCTTCGCGGGACCTGCCTCAGCAGGCGCGGCCCCGGCCCGGCGCGCGCCCGCACACAGTAGGCGCGCCGCGCGGGCGGGCGGAAGGGGGCGGCGGCGCGCGGTATCCGGGGGCGGAGCCGGCAGGGCCGGCAGGGCGGTCGGGCGCGGCGGCGATGGGCGAGGGCGGGCTGCCCCCGGCCTTCCAGCTGCTGCTACGCGCCTGCGACCAGGGCGACACGGAGACGGCGCGGCGGCTGCTGGAGCCGGGGACGGCGGAACCGGCCGAGCGCAGAGCGGAGCCTGAGGCGGGTGCGGAGCCGGCGGGGGCCGAGGCAACCGGGCCCGGGGCGGCGGCGGCCGGAGCGCCGGTGCCAGTGGACTGCTCCGACGAGGCGGGCAACACGGCGCTGCAGTTCGCCGCGGCCGGGGGCCACGAACCGCTGGTGCGCTTCCTGCTGCGCCGAGGAGCCTCGGTCAACAGCTGCAACCACTACGGCTGGAGCGCGCTCATGCAGGCGGCCAGGTGAGGGGCCGGGGTCCCGGGAGGGGAGTGGTGCCCAGCGCGGGCCGGGAGGCGGCCCGGGGGCGAGGACGGGGCTGAGGCGTCCCGAACTGCCAGGCGGCCGCCCACTGACGCCCCGGGAGGTAAAGAGTCAAGGACTCGTTGGAGTTGGAATGGTAAACTTTGAGAAGTGGTAGCGCTTTTTAATGAATACAAACTCAGAATTTTAGAAACTTTGGCCTTCCACAACAGAATCTGGAGACTGCGAATAGAATCTTAGAGACTCAGTCTTAGAGGTGTTCATTCATTACTTGTTGCACCAAGGGTTTCCTGAGAACCTACCTGCCCACCCTGGCTTGGCGTTGGGGATACTGTGGGACCCAGGTAGAGTCTCCACTCGGGACAGCTCACATGCCCGTGGTGGGCAGGCCAGGGGCGTGACCAGGAAGGTTTGGGTGGCTCTGGAGGCCGCTGACCCTTTTGGGGAGGTGGGGGAAGGTTTCAGGTAGAAATCCTGTATACATCCACGTCAAGACCTGAAGATGCTGAGAATTAACCAGGGCAGAAGAAGCGGGATGTGGGAAAGGTACGATGGGAGGCCCACTCAGATGCCTGGGAGCAAGAGCGGGGAGGACTGGTAGAGAGTGACGTTATGACTGGGAAGGGGCTGGAAGCAGTGGGAGATGAGCCCTCCCTGGAGAGAAGGAGGCAGGTGCCAAGGGGCTGAGAAAGGCCAATTACCTTAGATCACTGGGGAGTCATGGAGAGTTCAAGGCACGGTGAGTGACAGGATCAGATTTATGTTTTGGAAAATTAACTGAAGTGTGAGAATGTGGAGGGGTAGGCTGTTTAGGAGTGAATTCCAGCAATCTGGGTAAGAGGTATTGGTGGCCTGGACCAGAATGGAGATAGTGGAGGGAGGGCAGAGAGGTGAGTTTGAGGTATATTCAAGGAGCTGGCAGCTGGCGAGGGAGAGGGAGACAGCAAGGATGGCATGTATATACCTGGCTTGGATGACGGGGCATGGTGGCAGCAAATGCACTGAGCTAGAGAACACAAAGTCAAATTTGGGAATGAGCCTGGCCTTCAGGCACACATCAGGTGGGGGTCTTTGTGGAGGATCTCCCAAGAAGTGTCCAGCAGGGAGCTGGAGGTGGGAGTCTGGAGGGCAAAGGAAGATCTGGGCCTAAGGAGACAGGCAGTTAGCATGTAGATGACAACTGGAACTTTGGTGTAGAAGGAATTGTCCAAAGTGAATGTATAATGTAAGAATGATACTGAATAATGGTAGCTGGCTATACCAATTAGCACTGCTGTAAGACAGCCGCCGTAAACCTGGTGGTCTTATTAAAGCAACACCATTTATTTAGCACACAGTTTTGCCACTCTGGTCTCATCTGGCTTCCTCATACATCTATGGTCAACACCATACTCACATCTGTGTAAGTGAGCTAGCTGGCCTTGCTTCTGAGGGCTGGCTGGATGGCCACTGTGGCCACAGGGGTGACTGGACTGTTTCTCTTTCACCATCCAGCAGGCTAGCCTGGGCCCATTCACAGCTCAGCAGCAGCGTCCCTAGGATTGGAAGCATATTCATCACTTCTGTCCCATTGTGTTGGCCAAAGCAAGTCCAGATTCAAAGAGTGAGATATAGACTCTAACACTTGATGGGGAGGTGTTGCAAAGTCTCAGGGCCTAGATACAGAAAGGGGAATAAGTGCTATCATTACTGCATATTATCTATTACATTAATATTAATTGAGCACCTATATGCAAGCCCTGTTCTAAGAGCTTTGCACAGGTTAACCCATTTTACCTTCACGACAGCCCTATGCACTAGGCATTATTGCCACCATTTTACAGAAAAGGAAACTCTAGAGGGCAGAACCCACTGGCATTTCAAGATTGGGTAGCAGAAGGAATTTAGTTGGGGATTTAGGACAGATTTCAAGTACTAGCAACAGTGTCGCTGCAGAGAGGGAAAGGGAAGACAAGGACTGATTTAGCAGCAGCAGGTTAGCAGGTCAGAAGCTTGAGCAGGAGAGTTCTGTGGATGATGGGCGTCCAGACGGGATTGCAGTGGTGGAGGGGTGGGTGGGATTTGAACACACAGAAAGTGCAGACAGCCCTTTCACTGAGCTTGACTCTGGGGGAAGGAGGATGCTTGCTCAGGGTCTAAAGAGGGTTTTTAGGGTGGGAGAGATTTGAGCAGTCTTACCTGCTGATGGGATAATAGGGAGCCTTCAGGTAAGAAGGGGAGAGGAGGAGTTCTCCACTTTAAGGTGAGTTAACATTGCTCTTTATAGAAAAATATGTTCTGAATTCCAGTATTTTTTTTTAAAGGAGGCATAGGTTATAATAACCTTTAAGGGCATTTTAAATCTAAGTTTTGAGTAGATAATATATTCATAAGGTTCAGACATAAAACTGCATACACACACGTACATATAAGGGTATACAGTGAAGTCTCTCACCCTGTCTATCATCTGCTTAGGCACCACCCATTCCTCAGTTTCTTGCATAACCTTCCAGAGTTTATACCAGAATTTCTCTACCTTGGCACCACTGACATTTTGGACAGGATCATTCTTTTTTGTAGGATGTTTAGTAACATCCTTGGTCTCTCCTAATTAGATGCCAGTAACCTCCCTGCTCCCAGGCATGATAATCAAAAATGTCTCCAGACATTGTCACATGTCCCCTGGAGGGGCACAGCAACGCCCAGCTGAAAGCCACTGCTTTACACATGTATGAGCAAATCTGATGGTTGATTTTCTCTTCATCCCCCACCTTACATACTACATACTGTTCTCTACCTTGCTTTTTTCACTTAATGTTCTTTGGCAGTCTTTCAGTATTTTTTCAGTAGTCTCACAGTGTTTCATTGTATGATAATTTATTTAACCAGTAGCCTGCTGATAGTCGTTTAGGTTGTTTCCAGTCACTTGCTGTTAACAGTCATGCCCTAATCTGTGCATATACGTCTGATACATATGTCAGTTCACACTTGAGGAAGTATATCGTAGGCAATTCCCTAACGAGGGAATACAGACTGTTTGTAATTTAGGTATTGCCAAATTGTTCCCCATATAAGTGTATTCGCTTCCTATGGCTGCTGTCACAAATTACCACCAATTTAGTGGTTAAAAACAACACAAATTTATTACCTTACAGTTCTAGAGGTCAGAAGTATGAAATTGGCCTCACTGGGCTGAAATCAAGGTGCTGGCAGGGCTGTATTCCTTCTAAAGGCTCTAGAAGAAAATTCATTTTCTTGCCTTTTCTGGCTGCAAGAGGCTGCCCGCATTCCGTGGCTCATGGTTGCCTTCCATCTTCAAAGCCAGCAGCGATCACATCACTCCCACCTCTGACTCTAAGTCTTCCACTTTCCTTATCCACATTTAAAGCACCCTTGTGATTGCTTTGGGCCCACCTGGATAATCTAGGCCTGTAGTCCTCAACCTGCAGGCCGCAGGCCAGTACCAGTCCGTGGCCTGTTAGGAACTGGGCTACACAGCAGGAGGTGAGTGGCCGGTGACCAAGTGAAGCTGCATCTGTATTTTCAGCTGCTCCGCTCCGCATTTTGCCCATCACTGCATAAGCTCTGCCTCCTGTCAGATGAGTGGCAGCATTAGATTCTCATAGGAACACGAACCCTACCGTAAACTGCGCATGTGAGGGATCTAGGTTGTGCGCTCCTTGTGAGAATCTAATGCCTGAAGACTGAGGTGGAGATGAGGTGGTGATGCTAGTGCTGGGGAGCGGCTGCAAATACAGATTACCATTAGCAGAGAGGTTTGACTGCACAATAAATGTAATGCCCTTGAATCATCCTGAAACCATCCACCCCACCCAGGTCTGTGGAAAAATTTTCTTCCATGAAACCTGTCCCTGGTGCCAAGAAGGTTGGGGCCTAGTGAGCCCCAGGTTACTTAGTGAGGTTTGTGACTGCAGCACTGGCATGCCTCACAGGGTTCCAGATACCCCTGATCACCAGTGTTTGCCTTTCACCAAGTTTTGCAGGATGATCAAAGTCATCTCCTGATTAATTACAGCTGTTTAATTTGTGAACCTTGAGGAGGCAGGAGACTCAGAATTAACCTAACCCCTGATTGTTAACTAATGACAATTTAACATTTTTAGAGGACTTTCCTCCTTCTCTAAAATTTGGTATTGTAAATAGAGCTTAGATTTGTGGTCCAAGTGTCCTGACTTTGTCACTTTCAAATCGAGAGGCTTTGGACTGCTTATGTGCCTCTTTATTCCTCAGTTTACCTTACAGATGCTATTTTGGGAGCATTAAGATGATGTACTCTCTTATTTATTTCTATGAGAATGGGGTAGAATATGACACTCCCATGAGAGGATTAGAATTGACTCTTGTCCTTTAGCTGAGCCTGGGCAGGGCCTGGGTACTTCAAAATGTGTTCTTCAGTTGGTGACACCTGCTGTCTGTAGTCAGGTTCCAGCTCTGCCCATGTTGAGTTGTGCATGAGCTTTCCGCTGCCTAATCCATTTCAGAAGCTCAAGTTGAGGGATAGTATGTGTGGGAGACTTGCTGAAGGATGTGCGGTGTCTGTCCCTCAGATCAGAATGGGCACATGCACGGCCCCTGTGTCAGCACTCCCCAGGCTCGTGCGCTCCTTCCCTGAATCTGCATATGCCTCAGAATCCTCCTCAAACCGTGCTCCTGGCAGCCACAACATTCGATCTGAATGAGCACTGGTTTATCTTCCCAGCTCTTTGTTCCCAAGCTTATCCCCGGATCAGGCCAGCCCATCAGAGGCCCTGTGCCTTTGGTCTCTTGTATATGTTTTAGTAGCAAAATTGGTTGCACCGATGCTTTTTCCTATTCTTAAAATAATAGATAACCTTTATTGAGCACTTTGTGTCACGCGCTGTGCTACGTGCTTTAAATGAATTAACTCATTCAATTGACACAAAACCTTAAGAGGTAGGTAATATTGTCATCTTCATTTTACAGATAAGGAATTGAGACCCAGAGAAGTTAGGTAACTTGCCCAAGGCCACACAGCTAGTAAGTGACAGGGAGTCAGATTCACACCCAGGCAGGTGGTTCCAGAGCCTGATAGCTTCGCTCTTGGTGTTGGCAGCAAGGAAGTGACTTGCCAAATTTGCCAGCAACTTCTTTCCAAGGGACATGGTTGCATGGTGTTTACTTTGGCTCTAACTTCACCCTTGGTCTCTTTACCTTCCTTCCCTGCCCTTCGTTACTCCACCTGCCAGGGAGCAGAGCTGGACTCAGCCCACCAGTGCTTTGAGTGGGGGGAATGTGTGCCAGCTCTTTAAACACAGGTGTTAATTGCTGAAATTAATTGGTAATCATAGCACCTATTCAGAAAGCCCTAGCATCCCCATCTCCAGTAATTACCTATTAGAAACTGAGCATCCACAAAATTATCCCAGCCTTGTTGAATCCTTTTATATTTTCAGCATACTTGAATGCTCTCTTGGGCTATCTGAGTTCAGAAAACATTCCAAATTTCAGTATTTTTCTTCTAATTTAGTCCTTTTCTTCCACTGTGAAAATTGGGTATACCAAAAGAGCTGAGATTTGGAGTTCTAGGGTCCAGGGTCATGTTTTGACTGTCACGTTCAAATTGAGAGGCTTTGCATTGATTGCTTTTTACTCTAATATTCAGTTTCCTCATCTGTGAAATGGGAATTAATGAGTTTATCTCAGGGTTTATTAAGATTAAATGAGATAAAAATGTGACAGCACCTTGTAATCTGCTGTTAGGAATTGTGCTAGATTTAATCTCATGCTTGATAACTAAACAGTGTAATCTTTTTAAAATCTCTGCTCCAGTGAGGATACACTGGTTCTTCAGTCATGTGCGCCACCTGTCTCTGGACCTTCCCCTATGTGGTTATGCCATTTATGCTTTCACTTACTCACTTGGTCCTTTGATGGAATTTACTAAGCTCCAATATGTGTCAGCCACTATGTTAGGGGCTGGGGGCACAAGAATGTGTGAAACCCCATCCTGTCCTTGGAGCACCCACGGTCGAGTGGGAGACAAGCAATTATAGGAGGGCTCAGGTGCCACCAGAGGAGACTGCAGAACTGTGGGTGCTCAGGAGAGGGGTGCCTGACCTAGCCTGGAGGGTGGTCTGGAAGCTGCCCAAGCTGAATCCTGAAGCAGGACAAGGGGTGTGCTGAGTAGATGAGGACCGGAGGGTGCTCTAGTTGGGGGGCAGGATGGCAGAGGTGGGAGGGGGGCTCTAACGGGCGAGTATGGCAGAAGGGCACGGCATGGGAGTGGGCAGGAAGTGAGTTTGGCCGTAGGAAGCTGGGGAGTCAGATTTAGGGTTTGGGAATATCATTTGGGGGCTGCATGGAGGATGGACAGGAGGGAACAAGACTGGAGCCAGAGGTACAGCTTTCTGCATTTGAGTTGATTTCAGTTTGACTTGCCCCCTCTCTGCTCTGGGAGAGGAGGCCCAGTAGCCCAGCCCCCTGAGCTGATGGAGCTAGTTCCCCAGGCTCTCACTCTGCGGGCTGAGGCCACCTGGTGCTGTTAAGGTTCACGTCCCGGAAGGTATTTGTAAGTTCAGCCGGAGCCTCAGACCAGAGTTCAGCACTGGCCCTGCCTCTGCGGGGACGAGGGAGGCCCTGGGTTTAGATGAGGTACAAAACCTGCTCCCGGGAAGGAGGGATGAGCAAGGAGAAACTCAGAAAGCCACCTCACAGACGCAGACACAGCAGCGACATTGCAGTTTCTCAAAACCTGGCACAGGTAGCCCCACTCTGGTCATTGCTTCCTTGTTGGTCCAGGGCTGCTTCCAGCTCTGAGTCTGCCAGAAACACAGCAAAACAGAACTTTTCTTCCCTCTGCTGTTGAAAGAAGGAAGAGATTTTGCTGGGACGAGGCACCTGTTTTCCGCTTCCTGGTGTCAGAGAGTTGGTGGGCGCATGTCTGTCTCACAAGGGGCTGTAGCTCAAACTTCACCTGGGAAGGTCTGGCCCAGGCTGTGCTCAGCCGCCTGCAGCGAACGTTCCTGCCAGCAGGTGGCAGCAGGCCTCTGCGCCGAGGTGCCTGACTGTCCCTGCTGACCACAGCCATGCCACACCTCTTGGCAGGGGAGGTGTGTGTTTGGCACTGGGAAGGGTAGAAATGAATCAGACATGGGCCCTGCCCGTGGGGCAATCAGAGCACAGGCAGAGAGTCAGATTCCCAGGCTATAAACTCTGAGATGTGAGAGGCAGGGTGGTGTAGGGGATAAAGTGAGGGCAACAGGACTCAGACAGACCTGGCTCGGACCCTGACACCGCCCCTTGCCAGCCGGGTTACCTTGGCACACTGTGTAAGGTAAGTTGAGCAACAGGTATCATGTAATAGCTAACACTGATGTGATGCTTCCTTTGGTCAGCACAGATCCAGGTGCTTTATATACTTGACTCATTTCATCCTCAACAATCCTCAAAGTAGGTACAATTACACTCCCATTTTACAGATCAGGAAATGAAGGCACAGAGAAGCTGAAATTCTTTCTCAAGATCTTGCAGCTAGTGGATGGGAGAGCTGGATTCAAACCTAGGCAGGGCAGTTAGTTGCTCACCTTTGTAATGGTGCATCTGCAGGGCTGATATAGTGCCCGACACCAGAATAAGGCCTTGTTTTATGAGCAGCTGTTATGACTTTAATCATTCATGAGATGAGGATTACATAAGCTGTGTCCTCAGTGTTCCATGTCTAGTATCACTCATTCTCCATCTTCCTGGCAGATTTGGGCACGTGAACGTGGCACACCTCCTTTTGGATCATGGGGCCAATGTCAATGCCCAGAACCGGCTGGGGGCCAGTGTGCTCACTGTGGCCTCCCGGGGTGGCCATCTGGGTGTGGTGAAGCTGCTCCTGGAAGCTGGTGCCTTCGTGGACCATCACAACCACTCGGGCGAGCCGCTGGGGATGGGGGGCAGCGGGGATGAGCCGCTGGACATCACAGCCCTGATGGCCGCCACCCAGCATGGGCATGAGGCCGTGGTGCGCCTGCTGATGGAGTGGGGTGCGGACCCCAACTATGCAGCCCGGACTGTGGGCTGGAGCCCGCTGATGCTGGCCGCGCTCACGGGGAGGCTCGGTGTGGCCCAGCTGCTGGTAGAGAAGGGAGCCAACGCGGACCACCTCAGCGTGCTGGAGAAGACTGCCTTCGAGGTCGCGCTGGACCACAAGCACAGGGACCTCGTAGACTACCTGGACCCGCTGACCACCGTCAGGCCCAAAACAGGTCAGGCTGCATCCCCCACCAGCCATGGCTTCACAGAGGCCCCTAAATTCTGTGTACATGGCTGAAGCTGAGGATTGTCCAACGGGAAGGGCATGTGGAAATCAGAGTCCAGCCCTGCAGACAATGAGACTTAGGACGTGGCGTGCTTAAGAATCAGATGGGGGTGCCTGTTACATGCAGGTTCCTGGCCCACCCTCCAGAGAGTCTTATGTGGTAGCTCTGGGGAAGAGCCTGGAAACCTACAGAGCAAGGCCAGTCTCCCTAACCAGATCATTTTGGTGCAGGTGGTTCTAGGATCCTTCTAGAACAAGGGCCAGCAAACTCTTTCTGTAAAGGACCAGATGGTAAATATTTTAGGCTTTTTCGGCTATACAGTCTCTGTTGGAACTATGGTACTCAATTCTGCTAGAGTGAAAGCAGCCCTGTGTAATGTGTAAGTGAGAGGTTGTGCTATGTTCCAATAAATTATAATTACAAAAACAGGCAGCAGAGCAGACTTGACCTTTGGGCTGTAGTTTGCCAACCCCTGTTCTAGAACAATTTGCCTAACCTGTTCTGCCAATTATCATTTCCCAAAGACAGATTCACATAAAATTAGTGAAAATTAGCCCCCTTTTAAGTTTCATTACTTTAAAAACACCTGTCAGTGTGTCCTGTATTTTTTTTTTTTTTTGCCATCTTTGTGGCATTTAAAGGGTTGTCTAAACAATCTTTATCAAATGTGCCACAGGACATACTGCGTTTCAAAAGCTCATTGAGCAGTAGGACCACAACACACAGCCTTGGTACCCTCTATCTGTAATGGGTCTGACTTCAGCAACAGGACTGAGGCAGCCTGGGGTGTAACAATGGGCTGCAGTGTCAGCATCTAGGGCTGAAAGGTAAAGAATTGAAGAAAATGTCTTCAGAAAAATTAACTAAAAGGACCTGAAAGAGTTAAGTTTGGTACCATCCAAAGAATATACAATAGTCCCATCAATCAAAAGATGCTGAAAATTTGGTAAATGCTTATTAGAAATGCACCATTCAATCAGACCAAGTCTGAAATAGATAATGTTTTAAAAGCCTGGCCGGGTACAGTGGCTCATGCCTGTAATCCCAGCACTTTGAGAGGCCAAAGTGGGAGGATCACATGAGGCCAAGAGTTTGAGACCAGCCTGAGCAACATAGTGAGACCCCATCTCTAAAAAAATAAAAACAAAAATTAGCCATGAGTGGTGGCATGCGCCTGTTGTCTCAGATACTTGGGAGGCTGAGGCAGGAGGATCACTTGAGCCCAGGAGTTGGAGGCTGCAGTGAGCTGTGATCATGCCACTGCAGCCTGGGTGAGAGAGCGAGACCCTGTCTCAAAAAAAAAAAAAAAAAAGCCTTTAATGACAGGTGGCAAAAATGAGGAGGACACCAAACAGAAAGGAAAAAGAAGTGTCAACTGGAAGTCTCAACAGGAAGCTGAGGCAAAATTAACATAAGCAAACAGTTTATTCGGGCCAGACTTAAGGATGGCAACCCAGGAGCATAGGTTCAAGTTGCCCTGAATATGCACTCTGACTAGCAGCAGTTACAAGTGGGTTTTTAAAGGCAAAAAGGGGTACAGGGTGTGGGCTGATATAGAGTTGTTTGTCAGGAATTCTCATTGGTTTATAGAAATAACATTGATTAGTGATTGGCTATACATTATTAAGCTATAGGGTGTGGGCTGTAGTGTCAGGTGTGGCATTATTAGGTAATTTATAGCTACTTGTGGCAATAGCAAGCAATTTCAAGAGGTGAATACATAGCTCAAAAGGGATGTGATTGCTGTCACATTTTAATGTCTCTCTGGGCCTGATAATTTAAAAGGACTCACATTCCTCAGATAAAATTTCTTTTCTTTTCTCAGAAGTGAAGTTTAGGAAGACCTATCTGAAGCCAAGAGACCTCTTAACCTTGTACAGATTGGGAAACTGAGGCCCAGAGAGGGGGAAAAGCTGGTCAGAGGTCACACACCCATTGGAAGCTGTGTGGGTGACACCCAGGAGGCTGGGATCCCATGGGAAGAGCACCTTGAGGTGACCACCCAGTGGCAGCACTTGCAGGGCTCCAGGAGCCAGGCCAGCCCAGGACTCTTCTGAGCCTCTGCCTGGTCCGTGAGATGGATGTGAGGACGCCCCCTGCAGGGTGGTCGCCAGCACGAGATGTGTTGTCCTCTGGTGTGTGCGGCACTGAGCCCAGGGCCAGAACACAGCTGCAGAGTGTTAGGTCCTCAGAAGGGTTGCAGTTAGAAATTGAGGCTCTGGTCTCCAAGTACAGGGCTTTGTTCTTGGCACAAGGCTGTCGCTGTCCTTTGGTTGGCTTGTTTCTGTGGCTGTGGTAGAGAAGGGATCTTTGCTGAATCTTCCTTCACCCCCACAGGGACCCTCTCGGGGGTGTTCACCCATTTTACAGGTGAGGGAGCTCAGGCTCAGAGTGGATAGTGCAGAATGTGGCCCCACCTGTGACCACCACGTGGTGCCTCTTCTGCTACATGTGATTCTTCCTCAGCTCCCCCTCGGCCTCTGAGTCTTTACTGAGTGCCAGGTGTGGGCTTAGCTCCCAACAGGCCTTGTTTTAGGGATTGTCCCGGCACCTTGGGATCGTGATGTCCTCGTTTCCCCAAAACACGGAGGCTCAGACACATTGGTGGACGTGGCTAAGGTCACTGTGTGATTTGGTCGGCTCAGAGGTGCCTTGAACCAGTTGCCTGGGTCACCAAGCTGCTGTTTCCTTGTCTGCAGATGGGTGGCAGGAGCAACACCCCCTCACGAGACTGCCATTGGGGGTTGTGTGAGGTCACCCCTGCCCAGAGGGAGTGTGTGAGAAATGTCGGCAGCTGCCACTACCTGTGATCATTACTGTTGTGGGCATGTTTGACAGGATCAGAACTCACGTCTTCCAGCAGGCTTGGGTCATGGTCCCCATCGAACAGACCCCGTTTGAGGCTCAGTTCTCCCACTCTGTGGCTGGGTGGTCTTGGGCATAGCAACTGTTCCTTCAGGACTTCAGTGTCCTCTTTCATAAAATAGTCACGATAAAGACTGTTCACTTGTAAGAGTTTTGTGAGGAACAGTAAGATCATGTCTGTAAAATGTTTGTCCCAGTGCCTGCCACATAGACAGCATCCAGTAAATGGAAATTATTATCACATGTTTTTGTTGATCATATATTCAGTTATTTTACAAATATTTACTTAGTGTCTACTATGTACCAGGCACCATTCTAGGCCCCTGGTATACATCTGTGAACAAAGGAGACCCAAATCCCTGCCCTTGAGGGCCATGGCCTCTATAGGGGGACACAAGCCATAAAAAGGAAAGAAACATACTAAGTAAATTAATTATGTAGTAAGGTAGGTGGTAAATGCCACGGGGTTAAAAACAAACAAGGGCCAGGTGAAGGGATTAGGTGTGGCAGAGTTGGGGCGTTGCAGGCTGCCATACGAAACAGGGCGGTTGGGCGGCCTCCCTGAGAAGGCGAGATCGCAGCAGACCCGTGTGCAGGCCCTGTGGGTTCCCTGGGAGAGCCCCAGGTGGGACAGCAGCACGGCAAAGGCTGTGCTGTGAATAGTGACAAAGATTATTAATAAATAATCATAGTCCCTAGCTCTTCCTGTGAGATGCTGGGAAACCCACAGCCCCACCGGGCGCTTGGAGGTGCCCTGGTCCCTCCCTCACATTAACAGCAGGACAGGGCACTCTCCATGCTGTAACTGTCATTGTGACGACCCCTACGCCCTGCCGTGGTTGTGGAGCGGAGGTCAGAGCAGGTTTCTTCTTGGCGTGGGGCAGGGTCCCTGGGGCTGCTCTGATATAGACGAGAAACTTGAAGGCCAGAGCAAGGAAGGGTCCAGCCAGGGTCACTCGGCGTCAGGGCCTAACTGCTCCAGCCTCCTGGGGTCAGACTAGACTGCCAGTGATTAACTTGTACCAGATGGTTGCTTAGCAGTCAACCCTTAGACCAGGTGACACTCTTTTCTGTCACAGGGTCTTGGCGTGAGAAGACCCTGGCCCGCAGCAAATTTGGCTCTTAAATACTTAAAGGAACATGAAATTTTTTTTTTAAACTACAGTGTAGCATATTTTCTTTTATTTTCTTTTTTTTTTTTTTAAAGAGATAGAGTCTGACTCTCACCCAGGCTGGAGAATAGTGGCTCGATCATAGCTCACTGTAACCTCAAACTCCTGGGCGCAAATCGTCCTCCCACCTCAGCCTCCCAAGTAGCTGGGATCATAGGTGCGCACCACCATGGCCTGGCTAATTTTTTAGAATTGTTTTGTAGAGATGGGGTCTCACTATGTTGCCCAGGCTGATCTTGAACTCCTGGCCTCAAGAGATCCTCCCACCTCAGCCTCCCAGAGTGCTGGGATTACAGGAGTGAGCCACTGTGCCTGGCCCAGGACGATTTCTTGATAGTATTTCACAGGCAGAATGAGATGCCTGGTTCCATGGCAGTGTTTGTATTTCCCATTAAGAGTTCTGGAATTAAGTAGCTAACCTTGCTGGGGTGGCTGCTGGTTGCTAGTAAAGAAAAGAATTGCTCTTTGGATGGAGTCTTAACGTTTAAGCATTTTCCCACTTTTATATATATTATCATGTGATACCTGCAGCAACCAGGTGAGCTGGATGCTATTCCTGCATTAATGGTGAGGAGACAGCTCTCTCTAGAAGTGTGTGCTCAAGTTCATGCACCGACTCCACATTCGGTGCTCCTGGCCTGGATGTAGATCCTTCCCGTTGCCCAAGAGGGCTGATCTGGGCCAAAGTCAGCCCAGAGTCACAGTTGCCCTCTGGCAGCTGCTCCATCCCTTGGGGTCACTTAAAGGCTATAGGAAGACCTGCATTCAGCATCCCCATAAGCAGACTGGCCATGAAGATGTCTGCTCTCTGACGGGAGCAGAGTACCTGGGGGCCCGAGCTTGGAGGAGGGTATGGGATGAGCACGTGAGAGAGGGGCAGGCACTGGGTGGGTGCAGCAAGGCTCAGCTACGCGGGAGGCCTGGGGGTCCTGCATGAAGACATCCAGGTGGACAGCTGTGTCTGCAGGTCTGGGGCAGGGAGAAGGCAGACGTTCACGTCAGCTCTGCTGCTGCCTACAGCTGTGACCTTCCTTTGAGCTCAGTTGCTCAATATTTCAGGAATCTTCTGCTTTGGAATTATGGTTGTACATTTAGTTTTTAGATGGAAAAAAATCATTGTTTCTTTTTAAAATTTCCGCAGGAATCCAGATTTTTCCAAGACCATGCTTTTCAATATATCTAAGAAAGGACACCCCAAAGTTTGGAATATCTAAGAATAATCACTTTGTGTGTATGGGATCAGGGCAGTGGTCTACTGCTCCTCTGTGTTTTTTGGCCAGATGACCTGCCGAGATCTGTGTCCGAGGTGTTTTTAGACATTCTTTGGTAATAAACCTTCCAGAGGGCTGCTGGCTTCGCCCGTTACACAGGCCTCCAATTAGATTGCTTTTGAAAAGTAGATCCTTCTTAAAGCTGAGCTGTTGTTACACCTTTGTGACTTTGTGGTTATATTAAACCTTTCCGTGGTTAACTTTTAAAATCTTTGTTTACTCAGATGAGGAGAAAAGGCGACCTGATATTTTCCATGCATTGAAAATGGGTAAGTGCTTTAGAAAATCTTTTTGGATATTTAAGAATACAGGGCCACATTCTCCCCACCTAATATTTGTAGTCCTTTCCAAGGCCACCCAGAGTATTTGAGAAAGAAATGGGCATTTTGGTGTTTGGTGGGCTGGTATTTACTATGGAGCTCTGCACACAGGTTCCGGACTGCCTTCCCAGGTCCCACCCCATCTCCAGCCAAACACTGTGGCTGTGCCCTAACTATCCCTACTTCTGAAATGCCTTCCTGCGGGCCCATCCACTCCAGTCTCTTTGTGACAAATAGACCCCACCTCCAGGAAGCCCTCCCTGATCTTCAGCCGCCAGCAAGACCTGATTGCTCCTTCTGCATGATCATTGCCCTCATATGTCTCCTTCATCTGTTCTCTTAAGACACTAACAACACTTCTGTCTTTTAGTAAACACTTTTATCCATTTGTGTGCTTGCCTCTGTCCCTCACAGACCGAGGGACTTGAGAGTGGGAGCTGTCTCTGACCCAGCTTAGCAGTCCCTGCGATGCCCGCAGCCCATTGCAGAGGCAGGGTCAGTGCATGTTTGTTACGTGAACCAACTGGATAAATAAGTCTGTGGTGCCAGGCCCGTGGATCACCCGGACTCCTGCTTATGTTGGCAGGAAACTTCCAGCTGGTCAAAGAGATTGCCGACGAAGACCCCAACCACGTGAACCTGGTCAACGGGGATGGTGCGAGCCCTCTGATGCTGGCGGCGGTCATGGGGCAGCTGCCTCTGGTGCAGCTGCTGGTGGAGAGGCATGCGGATGTTGACAAGCAGGACAGCGTGCACGGCTGGACGGCCCTCATGCAGGCCACCTACCACGGGTCAGTGCCAGCTGCACCCCCTCAGTGACGAGGCTAAACCTCAAGTGCTCTGGCCTCAGATGGGGCTTCCTGATCTGATGGGTTTTCTGGTCCTGAAATGCTACATACAAACGCCAGGGCTGTGAAGACATTGAGACATGCAAAAAAGATTAAAGTGACACAGGCTTCTTTCATCCCGCACCCTTCTGTATCCAGATACCCTATTGCCCCATGACAGACTTTCACAGTGACCATGAAAACCATGCAGCAGGAGCATTTTATGCAGAAGGATACGTTTCGTGGGTGCGTTTCAGTTGAGCAGAGTGATTGGTTCCTTTGGAGTTCTCACAGTGAGATACAGTGAGCTCTTTAGGTCGCCCCTGTGTGAAAGGAGCATCAGAGATGGCTTCTCGTGAGGTTTGGTGGTGAGATACGTCCTCACCCGCTCCTTTTGAATAAGCCTCAGTGCGTCCTGGGTGCTTAGGAATCCCTTCTCATCTGATCGTCCCAGAAGGGTGGGGTTTGCACCCTCCTAGAGGCCTCCTCTTTGGGGTGGGCACCTTGTAGCTACTAAGTGTTCTGACTCCACATTAGGGACTCTTCCCTTGCCGTTTCAGGTGATCATATCTCTTTCCTGCGTCCTCTGAAAGCAATTTGTTTTCCTATTTCATGAGTCTCAAACTTCCATCTCAAGCGTCTTGGCATGTACAAGGCTTTCCCAGGGGAGAGGCCCTGATTTAGAGAGGGAGTAGCAGGGTCCAAGGTGGGCCAGCAGAGAGGAGTGGTGGCCAAGTGTGTTTTGGGAAGAGCCCTATGTTTTCATTTTGTTTATGGAAGGAACATTTAGACTGATTTAAATCACATTTGCTTCTCACCTGCCTAAGGGGTAGGGAGTGGCGGAGTCTGAGTCTGTTTGCAGTTTTCCATGCCCCTCTTAAATGCTCAGAGACTGTAGTAAATGTTGTCAGTCTTGTTGCCCAGGAGCAAAGCCACGCTTTTGCTTTCAGTGAGTGCGACTGTGGCGTTTTCTTTTCTCTCCAGGAATAAGGAGATTGTCAAGTACCTGCTAAACCAAGGGGCTGACGTCACCCTTCGTGCAAAAAATGGGTACACGGCCTTTGACCTAGTGATGCTGCTGAATGATCCCGGTGGGTGATTCCAAGAAAAGGGTTGTAATTACACCCAGCCTCTCTCTGGCTGAGAATCAGGATAACCACCTTCTCTGTGAACTGTGTTTTATGCACTTGCTTATTCATGGGGGAAAGCCAGTCTCAACTGTCAAGAGCTCACCACGTGACCTTAGGCAAGTCACTGTCCTCCCAGTGAAGCACTGGGCTTGGACCAGGTAGTCCCTGAGGCTTCCTCCAGCACCAGCCTTCTAGGAGTCCCCAAAGAGGGAAGGCACACAGGCACGTGTCTGCCTTTGCGGTCCACACAAATCCTAGAATGGTATCTGTGCTTTGTAGTCAGAAACCCTGAAAGACTGAGCAGGAAACATATACAGGCCTTTGACAAGCAGGATGGGAGATGGAGTGATGACCCTCCCCCAGCTTAATTGTGTAGGTGGAGGCTGCAGGGTCAGGGGGCTGTGCTGGGGCTGTGGCCATTATCAGCCCCACCTCTCTTGGTCCCCGGCTGGCACCTGCTGTTTCCCTGTGGCTGTGACAGGGCCTTTGCTAGGATCATCTTGGGTCCTCTCCCCATGGCCCAACAGACATATTTTCAGGTAAAATGCTGCCTTTTGTGTCCATAGACACGGAACTTGTTCGACTGCTGGCATCTGTCTGCATGCAGGTGAATAAAGACAAAGGCCGGCTCAGCCACCAGCCGCCCCCGCCCCTCTCGAAGGTCCGACAGCCCTGGAGCATCCCAGTGCTGCCCGATGACAAGGGCGGGCTGAAGGTTTGCCTTTTCTGTCTTAACGGGGTTCAGAGGGCCAAGGGGATGGGGAACCTGCTGCTTCCTGTTCACCCAGGCTGGTTCAGGCTAGGGGCCCAGCAAGGGCGGCACATGAGCAATAGGAGATGATGGGGACAAGGCAGCCAGCAGCAGTGGCTGCTTTGTAAGAATGTGGGCCCCTGTTGCCAGATCTCCCATTTTTTTTCCGGGTAAATCCAGAAATCCGGATTTTGGTGTGGAATCTCTATAAGTATAGAGAATTAAAAAAAATTCTGCGTGCTGTAGAACGGAGCTGGCCAAACCAAACAACATCTCTCCCCAGGGAATGTGTTTGCAGCCTCTGCTTTACGGCGTGCAGGATATTTGCTGATTGCACCGCTCTGGGGTCTCCCTGCAGTCCGCAGGCCCCACCAGCTTCCTGGAAACACTAAAAACAAGCTCTGGTTGCTGATTCTAACTGCAAGCTGGGACTTTCTGTTTGTATTTCTCATCTTCCACATCCTGCTCTACTTATTCGAAATCAAACTTATTTTATTCTCAAGAAAACTAAACACGACACTGGCCTTGTCTGCTGACCTCTGCGGACTTGGCATTCCTTCCGTGGCTTTTGCTCGCTCAAGCCTCTGGGTCCCTTCTCACAGAATTGTTCACACAGATCTCTTCATTCTGCTCTTACTGCTGTCTGCGCAGGCCAAGTCCTCACGGACTCTGCTCATGGCTATGCAGTAACCTCTGAGCGGTCATGGGTTATAAGGATCCCCCAGGGGCAGCCCCTGTCATCTGTCTAGGTGGAGAGAGATCAGCTACAAGAGCAGATGGCCCAGACCGTGGTATAGACACCTGGACAATTTCTCATGTTGTCCCTGAAGTGGGAGGAAGGAAGTTATGCAGTGGTAGATGTTAAGGAGTTTGAAGCTGCCTCTGTGTCCATCTGTCTGTCTCTGTCTCACTGTAAGACCTGAAATAAGTTAGCACTCCTTATCTGGGTCTCTGTTTCTCAATCTCTGCAATGAAGAGATTGATTAGAGGAGGGACAGCAAATAGGGTTCAGTGCCACCTTCTGTCTATTTGGAAATGACCACTGGAGGGCCAGGTCAGGAGGGATTTAGTGAGCACCCGTGGCTTACTGGGAACGGGTGCTGTGGTTGATTGTTAATGCCTGCCTGGGGCCAAGGCAAGGGGAGGGCAGCCAGGTATGAAGTATATTGGCTATCCTTGGGCCGGGCAGGTCCTGGAGCGTGACCTCTGCTCTGTGTTCCCTTGGCAGTCCTGGTGGAACCGAATGTCCAATCGGTTCCGAAAGCTCAAACTGATGCAGACGCTGCCACGCGGGCTGTCTAGCAACCAGCCTTTGCCTTTCTTTGATGAGCCCGAGCCAGCTCTGGACTCCACAATGAGGGCAGCCCCCCAGGACAAGACAAGCCGCTCTGGGCTCCCTGATGCAGCCCCCATGACCAAAGACAATGGTAAGAAAAGGCTGCTTCTGTGGTAGAATTTTCAGAATGGTATGCACCTGCACCCTTTATCCTACCTGCGGGCTGATGTCGGGGGCGAGATGATGTTGGAACGTGACACTGAAGCAGAGTGGTCTGGTGGAGAGGAGATGTAGGCAGGGACACACCTGCACTGAGCGTGATGGGACGGGGAGGCACTGGCCAGGGGCGAAGGCTCAGGTTCCTATGCCACACTCCTTGCCGAGGGACCCCAGGCCAGCCAGTGCTTCTCTGTTGCCTTTGACAGGTTTTTTTCCACCTGTCAAATGTGACTGGTCTGCGGCACAGAAAGGATCTTGAAAATAGAATGAGTTACCTGGGGGTGGGGGGCATAGGTACTGAGCTCCCCACCACTAGAGGTATTCAACAGATTGGATGACTTTGCCAGTTTGCTGAAGGAGATTCCTGTACTGATTGGAAAATTGATTAGATAAGATTCCTTCTACCAGTCAGATTCCCCGTATCCGGACGAGTTCCTCTGGCACCACTGTCTGAGACAGACTATCGAGCTGGGTGCAGCACTGTCTGACCCAGCACGGCAGTGGTTTATGGAAAAGCTGAAAACACACTCTGAGTTACCTTTTAAATGATTTCTTTCTATTAAAATATTGAATACCAATTATTATTAAATATTTAATCACCCAGGAGAGTTGGTTTTCCAGGATGAAGGCTGCCCCAGTCACTCAGCCTCATGTCATGGACACGCTGGGGGTGGGAGGTTCATTTCAGGAAAATTCCATTTGTCTCTCAGGTCCTGGGAGCGCAAGAGGAGAAAAGGAGGATGCGTTATTGACAACCATGGTGAGTTGTGGGACTTTTCTAAGAGCATTTTAGGTCCCTGCCCATCATTAGTTGATTGATTTACAAGGAGGGATGTGGGCGTTTGTCTGTCTTTGTGGTGGTCACAGATGGGGTTGATGCTCAGAATGTGTAACAGTGGGTTCAGCTCTGGCACCGAGGACTAGGAACAGATGCCAGCTCTAAACTGTGGGTAAGGCTGTGCTGGTCCTTGGCAGCCAGGTGCCAGCCCTGGTCCTGTTCTCAGGGAGGCAGGGGCATTGAAGGAGGAATTGAGGGGTAGCATCAGACATGGAGACTCACCCTTTGGGGTCTGGAGAGCCAGAAAGAGAGGAGTCAAAGAGGAGGGCATATTTCCAGCCCAGGAGAGGCCTCGGTTTCCTCATCTGTAAACTAGATGTGTATCAGGATTAGGTTCAGCTATGAATAACAGAACTTCCCCAAATAACTGCGGTATAAACAAGATAGCAGCTTATTTCTCTCAAGTAAATAAAGTTCAGGATTAGTGTAAGGCTCCATGGAGTTAGGGACCTAGGTTTCTTCTACCTATTGGTCCCCCAAATGTGGTTTCTGTTCCTGAGGTTACCTCTTAGTCCAAAATGGCTGCCAGAGGTCTGGCCATTACTGCCCCATTCCAGCCCACAGGGAAGAGGATAGAAGAGGTAGCCATGGGCGCGTGCCAGCTATCTTTAAAGACGTTTCCCGGGAACTGCCACATATTACTTCTAGTTATATCAAAGCGACCAGAATTCAGCCATATGGCTACATTATGCTGCTCAGCAAGGTGGAACATAAAGTCTTTGTTCCAGGCGGTTGTATGTCCATTCAAACATCAGAGGTATCATTTCTAAGGAAGATGTGGAAGGTAGATACTGGAGGACAGTTGGCAGGCTCTGACTTGGGAAATGATATCCCTCATGGTTATGGCTTTTAAATGAGATCATTCCCAGGAAGGTTTTTAGCATGCCTGGCCACAAATAAGCTTTGCTGTGTGACCTTGGATGTGTTACCTCACCTCTCTGGGCTTCATGATCCTCTCCTCTGAAATGAGGGCCTAATGGTTAAAGGTGGACTTGAGGCCCTTTAGCGTGAAGACCCTAACACTGGCCAGCAGAGGGCAGTATTGGCAAGGACAAGGGAGCAGGGGTGCTCCCTGGAAGGCAGCAGCAGGGGCAGGCACTGCCAGCCCTGCCTGGGGTCCTCACGGATCTGCCTGCCGCACCCTGCCACGCCAGCAGGTGTAAACCGGTAGTTCTAACACCGACTGCGGGAGCTTGTGCTGCCCAGCATTTGAGCATGTTATTAAACAGCAGTAATTATTTTCAGTGTGAAGACAGAAATGCTATTACAGAAATTTGGGAAGGTGCAGTAAAATATAAAGAAGGAAAATAAATTCACCCTTGATCACACACCCAGGGATAATCATGGTTTGGATTTTGTGGTATATATCTTGATATGTTTCTTGAGCAATTATTTTAGCATCTGTGAATATGATATCATGTTATATATAATAATAGCAAATATTACAGCCCTTACTAAGTACCAGGCACTATTCACAGCATTTTACATGTATCAACTCATCGCAGTGCGTTAGACTCTTACCCCAGGGACTGAAAATGCCCATCCGTGCTACGTTTGCAGCTGTGAGTCAATCCAGCCCCTCATTTGCTGGGTAAGGTTGTGGAGGTCCAGAGGAGACACCCTTGTCTTGCAAAGCAGGACTGAGCCAGGTGGCAGCCCAGGACGCCGGCCTTCCTGCCCCGTGCGTTCCCGCCCCACCTGCTCGTGTCCCCTAGAGGGCGCCAGGGCCCCGTCCACCCACTGATGGGCATGTGCAGCCATTGGTGCGGACATACCCACCCGCCTGGCTCCCGAGGCGGGTTTAGCTGTGGGATGCCCGTCCCCACAAAGCACCATCTGGCACCAAATTCACTGTCTTTTCTTAATTAAGGTGAGCATGGATTGTGTGGATGCTTTTCTTTGATGATCCAGCAGTCATCACTCTGTGGGTTTTATACTGACCCCCAAATCACATTTTCAAAGTTCAAATTAGATTACAGTTGGAACTGTCAGCAGGAGGCGTGGCTGGAGTGGGCTGGGATGTGGTGGGCTGGGGAGGGAGTGTCACTGGGCCCAGTCCTCATCCCTGCCCTTCCTCCCACAGCCCCGAGGCTGCTCTCACTGGTCTCCTGGCAGCTCTGCACCCTGTCTCTGCCCCTGGCCTCTCCGCATTCTGTCTCCTCACTGGTCTGGAATGCCACTCCCCATCCTCACTGAGCCAGCTTCTGGCTGAGCTTGGTGCCCCCCAGGTGTGCTCCACCTGTGGCAGGGTGCTCTCTTCTGTGCTCTCCCAGCTCCCCTGCCTCACCCTCGCCCAGTGGCACACCAGCGTCACCTGCTCTCCTGGGCTCTCAGTCCCCTCTGCCCCGTCCTGGTCTTGCCACTCTGACAGATCCAGCAAGAGCCCGAGCTGGAGCACAGCAGACGTGGCGTTGCTCAGTTGCTGAGAGGAGAGCCGAGAACGCCCAGGACTCCTGGCTTGGAGGAGCGGGTGGTAGTGCCCTGCCCAAGAAGCAGGAAAAACCTGGAGTCTTTCCCCAGAGCCAGGAGCCCTCTTGGGCTCGTCTAACCCCCAGCCTGTCTTTTTCAGCTTCGAAATGGAGCCCCCTTCACCAGACTCCCGAGTGACAAGCTGAAGGCAGTCATCCCCCCCTTCTTACCCCCTTCCAGTTTTGAGCTGTGGAGCTCCGATCGGTCCCGGACCTGCCACAATGGGAAGGCAGACGCCATGAAGACTGTGCTGCCCCAGAGAGCCAGCAGGGGCCACCCTGTGGGCGGTGGGAGCACAGACACTGTAAGTGGTCCACCCGACACGTTTTCACACATCACTCACCACGACCGGAGATCACAGTATTTTTCAGGCAGAGGGACTTCAGACTGACTAATCCAGAGGGGTTGCAGCTTATTTTTTCTGTTGAATGGGTGATATCCTTTTGTCTAATGAAGTCCTACAAAGCAACTTAAAATGTTGGGGTGGGGGGAACATCTGTCCCCTCTGGAACCCTGGAGTTCCAAGGAACCCAGTTTGAAGACCCAATCTATCTAATCCAAACTTCTGTTTAATAGATGAGGAAACTGGAACCCAGAGAGGGGGAGTAATTTGCTGACCATCACCAGGCGGGCAGGGGTGAGCCTGGGACCAGAAATGAGGTTCTTGGCTTTTAATCTATGACCAAGAGTAAACACTAGGAAGCAACTGTGTGCACTACTGATGTTTTCTTACACCCACAGGGAACGTGACTTCTGTCCTTCTGACCACCGAGGTTTCTAATTCCGTGGCCGTTGCTGTGTATGTGGAGGCAGTCCTGTCAGTGGGGCAGATTATCTCTGTAGGTGTAGCCTGTGTCTATACAGCAGATGCAGTTATCCCAAGGCCCTGCTGTGATGGGTGACTGTCTGTAGGATGGGGCTGACCCCTGCACTCGCTGCTGCCTCCAGGGCTATCGTACTGTCAAATCGATAGTGGAAGACCCAGAGCCTGGCACTACGGGTTTGCATTTAGTCCACTACTCTAGGTCAGGTAGGAATGTGAAGGAGTTTCAGAACCACCCCTGAGACTTCTTCCATGGCCGCATTGTCTTGAGAATTCAGCTAACGCCAGAGGGACAGATCACCACCTGCTTCGTTCTCTCAGTGAACACTCACTGAATCCCACCTCCATGTAGCCCAGTCAGCCGACCCTGCCCCAGAGGCGGCCACGGCAAAGACACAGGCACAGAACATGAGGCAGGGAGAAGTGTAAGGAGTGTCCTGGGGACACCAGAGAGTTGATTGTGTGTGTGGTGGTGCAATCAGGGGAGGCCTCCAAGAAGAGGTGACCTCTGAGCTGGGATTCACAGGCTGTGGAAGAGCTTTCTCCCCAGTGCAGAGTAGGCAGTGGCATCCCAAGCAGAGGAGCCAGGACGTGTGTGCAAGGCTTTTGCTGGTGTGTTCTGTCTTGCTCACTCAGCAAACAGGCCTCATTCTGGGCCCTGGGGATCTGCCACTATTCCTCTCTCAGTGGTGCCCACAGTGGAGTTCTGACAAGCGAAACTTTGCTTTAGTTTCCTGTGGCTGCTGTAACATATCGCCACAGACTAGGAGCTTGAAACAACAGAAATTTACTCTCTAACGGTTCCACAGGCCACAGTCTGAAATCACGGTGTTGGCAGGGCCACGGGAATCTGGGAGAGGATCTGTTTCTTGTCTCTTGTAGCTCCCGGCTCTCGGCTTTCCTTGGCTAGTGGCTGTGTCACTCTAGTCTCTGCTTCTGTGGTCACGTTGCCTCCTCTTTGTGGAAATTCCCTTTTCTAAAGATGTGTGCGATTGCCTATAGGGCCCGCCAGGAAAATCCAGAATAAGCTCCTTCTCTCAAAATGCTGAACTTAAGCACATCTTGGGCAAGTATATGTAAGATGATAGTCACTCTCTTGCCTTGTGAGCTGATATTCAAAGATTCTGGGATTAGGACACAGACTTATCTTTTGGGGGCCACCATTCAGCCAGCTACAACCTTTGGTCACACCTACTGGGTGCCTTGTCTGTGCTGAGGCCAGAGCCAGGGATGGAAGATACATATGGCAGAGAACAAAGTCCCCATGGAGATGACAGTCCTCAGGGGAATCAGACACACAGGCGACCCACAGCAAATGTGCACTCTTGAGTTGTGACAAGGGTTGCAGTGTGGACAAGCTGGGTGCTGGGAGGAGCACGCGGGCGGATGGAGCCGGGCCTGACTGCACAGGGGTGGGCATGGTCTGGAAACCCAGAGGAGGTCAGTGCGACTGTGACAGAAGTGGCACAAGTGCAGGGCAGGGTGGCGAGGTCTGGTCAGGAGGACGGGAGCGGGAGCTTCGTGCAGGGCCAGAGGCACTGAGAAAGGCTGCAGAGGATGTGGGGAGGAGAAGACGCAGGCCAGGCGCAGGGACCAGCAGGGCAGCATCGCAAGCAGGCTCGGGGTGTGGTCACTGGGCCAGGCTGTGCTGAGGGGGCTGGACTTTGTCCTGGATGGGGTAAGGCTTCCGGGGTTTGTCAGCAAATAACACAGTCAGGGTTCTTTTCTAGAAGGCACTGGAGCTGAGTGAGACTGACAGCAGGGTGACCCGTGGGAAACGACGTGAGGGGCTCGCCCGAGCTAATGGGCAGGGTGGTCAGCAGGTGGACACAGCTCTGTGCCTCAGGGACTCCTGGCAGGCTGAGCACTGCGGAGGGATGCGCTGGGTGGGGCACGCTTCGGCTAGGGGTGCACCGGAGGAGCACAGGGTCCCCCGCCTGCCATCCTGCACAGCCGCAGGGAGGAGCACGACCCTAACCACCACACTCACCTTATTCTTGCAGGCTCCGGTCAGGCCCGTTAAGTTTCCAAGTCTCTCTAGAAGCCCAGCCTCTCCCACCAGCTCTGGAAACTTGAACCACTCGCCCCATTCCTCAGGCGGCTCCAGCGGGGTAGGGGGCGTGAGCAGGCACGGTGGGGAGCTGCACAGCCGCTCAGGTGGGTCGCTGGGCGTTGCCCGTGGGAGGTGGGACGACCCCTTGGGGATAAAGGGTGAGCTCCCCCCACCGTATCAGTCTACAAATAGTCCCAGAAATGACAGGCACACAGGGACTTTCTCCTTGATGTGGCTAAGGGACTTTGCAGTGAATTCACATTTCAGAGTTTCTTTTATGCATTTTCTTGGGGGTGCAGGTGGATGGAGAGGGAGGAAATAAAGTCCACAATGCCTTTTTTCTTTTGAAGTTTTACAAGAAATTAAGAAAAATGCATGGTGTTTAAAATCCCTTAAGGGGCTGGGTGTAGTGGCTCATGCCTGTAATCGCAGCATTTTGGGAGGCCAAGACAGGAGTATCACTGGAGGCCAGGAGTTTGAGATCAGCCTGAGCAATGTAGTAAGACCCTGTCTCTATTTTTTAAAAAAATTAAAATAAAAAATAATAAAATCCCTTGAGGTTAAACCTTAGAGAGCTTCTCATTCTGCCCTTTTATTGAACAGATGAGGGAACTGAAGCTCAGAGTAGCCAAGAGATTTGCTTAGGGTCACACAGCAAGGTGGTGGCAATTAGGTCTCACACCAGAGTTATTTTGAACTTACAGCATACTTTCTAGTCCTCCCCAAGTTCATCCAGGATTAACCAAAGCCAGCTTTTCAGGAAGGCACACCCAGTTTGCTGTGGAAAAAGCTGTAAGATCAGACAAGCCAAAAGACTAAAACAAGGTATAATCTCACCTACCGGGGTACAGCATTAACATTTTGGTATATTTTGGTGTATTGCAAAGTGTCTTTATGTATACTATAAATAGTTATAAAAAGGAATAATAATTTGTTTTTTTTTCTCTTTTTTTAAGCCTGTAGGAAACTGGAAGGAATAATAACTTATTGAACACTTAGTATATGCCAAGTACAATGCCAAGCCCTTTTAATGAATTATCTCCTTCAGTTCCCTGACAGCCTCTGAGGTTATCATCTTCCCTTTACAGATGGGGGAGCCAGGGCTCAGGACAGTTAAATAACTCACCTAGGGTCTCACAGCTGTTAAATAGCAGAGCCAGGACTTGAATCCAGGCAGCCTGAGTTCAGAGCCTTACTAAGCTGTAAACTGCTCTGTAACTTGATTTTTCCTTTTTCCACACATTGCTAGATTGCAAGCATCTTTTTATGTCAATGTGCATATATCCACAGCATCTTTTTAATAACCAAGCAGTATTCCATTTATATGAGGCTTCACAGTTTCTTTAACCAATTCCCTGTTGTTGAACACCAAGGCTATTCCTAGATTTTTGCTCTTGTAGGCAGTGCCTGCCTAAGTAATACCTTCATGCCTCTAGATTTGCCTCCTTGTTCAGTGATTTCCATACATGAGTTCCCTGGAGTCCGGACAGCAGAGTTTGTAGGTTTGCCTATTTTTGAGGCTTTTGATACGTTTTGCCCTCCAGAAGGGCTCTATTTATGTGTGTGAAATATTTATAGCAGTGCCTGGCACATAGTAAATCCTCTGTAAATATTAGTTGTTAGTGTCCTCCCTTGAGCACCCCCCAGCCCTGGGTATTGCCACTTTCTTCCTCCCTTTTATCATAATTCAAGGTTACCAGTAGATTTGGGGAAGCAGGGAGCAGAAGGTAACAATCGGAATTCAAAGACTCTGAGTCTTATGGAGTTAGGAAATTTATTGACTCAATCGTGGGAGTAGCTGGGGACATAAAGGTCCCAAAGGGAGAGTCAGACGATGAGGGACAGTCACTGACTAGCCCTCCTGAAACCGTGGTGTCGCTGGACGAGTCAGCCCAAGCAGCCACCAGCCAGCACTGCAGAGGGGCTGCTGCGCGAGTCTGGGCAGGGTGTCGCACTGTGCCTGGCAGGGGCTGGCATGAGCCGGCATGGCACAGGGAAAGCGAAGGTGGACTGGGTCTTGCCCACACTGGGTCTTCCCTGCCTCTTACTACGACGTCTTCGCGCTACAGTAGTTGCTGCCTGACGTCCACCTTCCAGTTCTCAAGCAGAGTTCTCGTGTGGTCAACCTTGGCCTGGAGCCTCTCGGGGAAGGGAGTCTGGGAGACGTGGTCTCAGCCCAGCCAGCACAGGGCAGCCCTCCACCCCCGTGTTGGAGTGAGCACTCTGTGCCCATGGGGCTCATCCCTGTTTCTGTCTCCTCAGGTGGCAGCATAGACAGCGTCTTGTCCCAAATCGCTGCCCAGAGGAAAAAAGCAGCCAGATTATCTGAGCAGAAGTCCAGCCATCGGTCAAGTCCTGTGGGGCCAGCACCGGGTTCTAGCCCATCTGAGCTTCCAGTCCCTGCTGCAGGCGGCAGCATTCCTGGTGACAAGGTGCTTATTCTGCATCGACTCTACCTGGTACACTCTCAGATTCTGTCCTAATGTAGCCACGTGCCAGGGAGCATAGGTGGTACCTTAGTCGTGGGACAGGACAAAAGGCAGGCCCCTTCCAGCCGGCCATTCCTGGGCTTCCTGAGCGGGCTGGATCAGTCTGCTGCCGTGTCTCCAGGGCATCTCCAGGTGGGAGGACAGGGCACTGAGGTGCCATGGACTGCCAGGATGCACACCCGCTTCCTGCAGCCCTGAGGGTCATCCAGCCTCACTTGGCACACATTTGTTCATTGATGAGAGTGAAAGAGTTAAGAGCATGGGTTCAGCAGCAACTGCCTAGGTTCAAGTCTCACCCCCATACTTTGCATGGGGCCTGGCACGGGGCAAGCCTGTGTCGGTGTCAGCTGTTGCTGTTGGCGGCACATTAGTAGTCTCCGTCGTACCTTAACCTCACTCACCTATCCTGTGCCTCATTGGAGCATCTGCTCTGTGCCTGGCACTGCCAGCAGTGAGCATCCCACTGCAAACTGGGGGATTTGGTGACCACTCAGGGTGTTACAAAGAACACGAGCATCACACCTTAGTGTCACAGGGGCTGTCGTGGGGGAATGGGGATGCTGTGGGGCACAGGTGTGGTCTTTTATCCAGAATAAATAAAGAATTCTCAAAACTCAGCAATAAGAACATAAACAACAAATTTAAAATGGGTAAAATATCTCAGCAGATACTTAAAGAAGGCATATAGATGTCTAATAAGCATGTGAAGAAAAGTTCAACATCATTAGTTATTAGGAAAATGCAAATTAAATCCATAATTGAGATACTACTATATACCTATTAGACTGGCTTAAGAAAAAAACGTATAGGTGCTGATGAGAATGTGGAACTACTAGAACTCCCATTCATTACTGGTAGGAATGTAAAATAGTACAGCCACCTTGAAAAGATTGGCAGTTTCTTATAAAAATAAAGATTTACTTACCGTATGACCCAGCTATCTTACTCCTAGATATTTACCCAAGTGAATTTTTACAAAACTTCTGTTCACACAAAAATCTGTGAATGTTTATAGTAGTTTTTTTCATAAGCACCCCAAATTGGAAAGATCTCAAATGTTCTTCAGCAGGTGAATGGATAAATGAATTATGGTACATTCATGCAGTGGAATATTGATATGTGCAATTGCTTGAGTAAATCCTAAAGGCATTATGCTGAGTGAAAGAAGCCAGACCCAAAAGTCTACATATCATATGATTCCACTGACATGATTTTGTGGAAACGGCAAAACTATAGGGATATGTGGCATTCCGAAGTGTGTATTTGGTCTTCATCCCCATTTCCTGGCAAACTACTCCCAGAATGCTTGAAATCTCCAAAGTGATGTCTTTTTGTATGCTAATGAGTTGACTGGTGGCTGGCAGCCTCTAGGCAGCTGTGGGATGGGCGCTGGTCACCTCCAGGGAGGGGAAGAGGGACTGAAGGTTAAGTTGATCATCAGTGGCCAGTGGTTTAGTCAATCGTGCCTATGTGATGAAGCGTGCATAAAAGCACAAAAGGACTGGGTTCAGAGAGCTTCCGATAGCTGAACACCTGGAGATTCCTGGAGGGTGGTGCTACCACAGAGGACGTGGAAGCTCCATGCTCCTTCCTCCATACCTTGCCCTATGCATTTCTTCATCTGTATCCTTTGTAATATCTTTTTATACTTTTATTTTTTTAATTGACACATAATTACACATATTTATGGGGTACATAGTGATGTTGTGATACATGTAATGTATAGTGATCAGAGCAGGGTAATTAGATTGGATACATCATCTCAATCATTTATCATTTCTTTGTGTTGGGAATATTCACTATTCTCCTTCTATTAATAGCTGTTGGAAACTGTATATTATCATTAACTATAGTCATCCTACAGTGGTATAGAACACTAGAACTTAGTCCTCCTATCTAGATGTAAATTCGTATCCTTTAACAAATCTCTCCTTACCCTTCCCTTCCCAGCCTCTAGTATCTTCTGTTCTACTTTTTACTTCCATGAGATCAACTTTTTTTTCTTTTTTAGCTTCCACATATGAGTGAGAACATGCAGTGTTTAACTTTCTATTCCTGGCATATTTCATTTAACATAATGTCCTCCAGTTCCATCCATGTTGCCAGGAATGAATGACAGGATTTCATTCTTTTTTATGGCTGAATAGTATTCCATATAAACTGAGTTCTGTGAGCTGCTCTAGCAAATTAATAAAACACAAGGAGAGGGTTAGGGGAATCCTACTTTATAGCCAGTCAGAAGCACAGGTAAAACAACTTGGGGCTTTTGATTGGCATCTGAAGTGGGGTGCAGTCTTGTGGGACTGAGCCCTAAACCTCTGGGATCTGATGCTGTCTCCAGGTAAATAGTGCCGGAATTGAATTGGAGGGCACCCAGCTAGTGTCCACTGCAGAATTGGTTGCCTGCTTGGTGTGCAGGTTAAAATCCCCACATGCGGCCGGGCGCGGTGGCTCACGCCTGTAATCCTAGCACTCTGGGAGGCCGAGGCGGGTGGATCGTTTGAGCTCAGGAGTTTGAGACCAGCCTGAGCAAGAGCGAGACCCCATCTCTACTAAAAATAGAAAGAAATGATCTGGACAGCTAAAAATATATGGAAAAAATTAGCTGGGCATGGTGGCACATGCCTGTGGTCCCAGCTACTCGGGAGGCTGAGGCAGTAGGATCGCTTGAGCCCAGGAGTTTGAGGTTGCTGTGAGCTAGGCTGATGCCACAGCACTCACTCTAGCCCGGGCAACAGAGTGAAACTCTGTCTCAAAAAAAAAAAAAAAAAAAAAAATCCCCACATGTTTGTTCATAGAAGCCTTCTCTATTGATTGTTGTGGGGTGAGAACATAGGAAAAACAGTATGTTTTTTCTTCTATATCTATAGGATGGAAAACAGATCAGTTATTTGTATGGTTTGGGATCGGGGGAGGGATTAACTAGAAAAGGCTGGCATGCGGGAATTTGGGGATGACAGAACTGTTCTGTGTGGTACTCTATTGGTGGCTACACAACCCTATGTGTTTGTCAAATCCCATAGGATTGTATAAAATTCCATATAATTATATATAGCTATTTTTATTATAAGAAAATTTAAAAAACAAAATCAACCAGTAACCAAAAATGGCATGCAAGTGATGACAAAGGATCTAACCGTGTTACAAATGAATGATGTAACCACACTGTAGGTGGTGGAGGAGAAAACCGTATGTTGAGTGGATACTATAAAATGAAGACAAAAAGTACTACACACAAGCACTATACTTTAGTTGATCAATTTTTTTTTCTTACCAAAATATGGTTTAGTAATTCTGAGACCACTTTACATATGTGTAATTTTTTTACATACATGTACACTTTACATACTTACTAGGATTGAACAAATAAGTAGATATAGTTGTGAGCCAAGTTCTTTACTGTCAGGTAGAATCAAAGGGGAAGTGCTAGAACGAACCCTGTGGATGGTGGATGAAAGTCAGAGTTATCTGTGTGAATCAGTATGAATGCATGCTTTAAAAAATACATACCCAGAGTCAATAAGTATAAGAGTAAGTATGGCTGCGTGTGTATACATGGGTTAGTATACATTCCTGTATTTCCTTGCTCTTTCCACTGAGAGGGCCTGGAAACAGTGACATCTCAGTAGCAGTGGACAACCTGGTAGCCAGATTTTCATTTCTGAATGTCGTTTTCTGATAAAAGAGACCTTGGCGGGCCTTGGAGAAGCGATTTGTTCTACTGGGTCAGTGAAAATGCAAGATGAGCCTAAAGTAGTTTGTGGTGTCAGAAAGTAGGGAAATGCTTTTAAAAAGAAAGGAAAAAAAAAAAACAAAAGAAGACATGTTGAAAGGACACAGGAACCAACCTACAAGTCTCCCAGTGGCCAAAGCCGGAACAATGAGCAGCAATGTAAATAACAATAGTATTGGATTATAGCCCAGGGAGCAAGAAATATCCTGAGCCCGTACTGATATGAATAAATGATTCAGTAAATAAATGGGAGAGAAAAAGCAACTCTTCCATACAGAAGCATTCCAAATAATAAAGGTGGAAGGAATGAGCAAAATCGAGAATCACCCATTGGAAAACCACGGTCATAATCGCTGCATATGAGATCCACCAATGAGTGCTAAAATTAGTAGACCAAACCTTAAGAATAAAAAAAGATACTTACCTTGAAATATTTCCTCCCAAATATTTATTAATTATAAATGGGAAAATAGTAACTTCACAATGGAGAAACCTGGCAGATACCCCCTTAACTAAATGATGAAAGTTAGTATCACCCGAAATCAGATTCTTAGTTCCATGCACCCCAGGTATGATACCCTGAGAAGGGCACATGACCTCTGCGGCAGTCGTCACACAGATCCATAAGCAAATCTAATTATGGGAAGGCATAAAGCAAACCCAAATTGAGGAGCATTCTTCAAAATACCTGACCAGGATCTTTCAAAGTATCAAGTCACAAATGACAAAGGGTGACTGAGGAGCTGTCCCAGATCAGAGGAGGTGAAGGAGGTAGGACAGCTCTGTGCAACTTGGGGTCCTGGATCAGATCCTGGACCAGAATCAGGACATCAGTGGAACAACTGGTGAAACTGAGTCAAAGCTCTAGTCTAGTTAACAGTGTCACACTGATGTTAACCTCTTGGTTTTGATAATTGTACTGTGGTTATATAAGATGTTAATGTCCGAAGAAGCTGAGTGAGCAGTATATGAGAACTCTGTTCTATCTGTGCAACTCTTTTATATGTCTAGAATTATTTCAATATTAAAAGCATTTGTTGGCCGGGCACAGTGGCTCACGCCTGTAATCCTAGCACTCTGGGAGGCCGAGGCGCGTGGATCGCTCTAGGTCAGAAGTTCGAGACCAGCCTGAGCAAGAGTGAGACCCCCGTCTCTACTAAAAATAGAAAGAAATTATCTGGCCAACTAAAATATATATATACATATACAAAAAAATTAGCCAGGCATGGTGGCGCATGCCTGTAGTCCCAGCTACTCGGGAGGCTGAGGCAGTAGGATCGCTTAAGCCCAGGAGTTTGAGGTTGCTGTGAGCTAGGCTGACACCACGGCACTCACTCTAGCCCAGGCAACAAAGCGAGACTCTGTCTCAAAAAAAAAAAAAAAAGCATTTGTTAAAAAGCTACATGACCAAACACAAGGGAAAAATAAGAAGTGTTCTTTGGTGAGAAGTTTGGAACTGACTGGTGTAATACATAACATTGAGAGTGGAAAGGGCCTTTGTGCATCAGTAAGCAGCACTTTCACTTTAGACCTGGTTAACTGAGGCCCTGACAGGTAAGGGGACATGGCCGAGGACACAGTGCTAGTAGCTGTGGGGGGTGGGACTAGTACCTGGGTTTTCTGACTCATAATGTGCTGCTTTTTGCGTCTCACCCCCGTCTCTTTGCTCCAGGGGAGGACTTTCCTAAAACTGTTTTAATAATGCTGTTTCTGCTTTGCATGTTTTTAAAAGTAGATTTCCTAGTCCTGGTTAAACATTGTGTTGAGTCAAATACCGCCCATGTTCCTGTTGTGGGTGTCTCTTTCATCATCTCTACCCTCCAGGTGATGGCTTATGCATTTGCCTTACTCTTCCCAGCAGAAACCGGAGACCAGTACAAGGCCTCCGTCCGGAACTTCCACTACCTCCAAAAGCACCTCCCCCACCCTGACGCCCTCCCCGTCACCCAAAGGGCACACAGCTGAGTCCTCAGTGTCCTCCTCCTCGTCCCATCGGCAGTCCAAGAGCAGCGGAGGCTCCAGCAGTGGCACCATCACGGACGAGGGTGAGTCCCCTGAGGTCCTGAAGCCTGTTCCTCTCACCGTGGTGACCTGGTGGTGGAGAACAAGGTGCCCTTAGTTGCTATAACCATCCTAGGTCAGGATTTTTTTTTAATTTAAACAAACAATCATGTCCCTCCCCTTCCCTGATCCTGCCTTGTATTTTTGTCTTTACCGTGCTAAAGGTATAGTTAAGTTCCCTCAAGTGGCTTTTGAATATAGGTGAGTTTTATTTATATGCACAAACATACACCCATAGAAATGCTTCTCCAACACTTAGTTACTTACTTTCCCTGAACCCTGTACAAATCAGGATTCTTGTAGTTGCAAGTGAGGGACCCTCCACTCAAACTGATACAAGGAAAAAAACCCTGATAATTCATTGGCTCATGATGGGAGTGTGTAGGGTGTGTTTCAGGCATGTCTGGATCTGCGTGCTTTGGGAGTGTTTTTCTCCGTGGCTCAGGCAGGCTGTCTCCCAAGTGGTGGCGAGCAGCTCCAGGCTTACTTTATCTTCCTACTAATTTTGCAACCCCAGCAGAAAGATTGTTACTTCCTCAGTGGGTCCAGCAAAATCCCAGGAGTAAAGGTCATTGGCTTGGCTTGGCAAAATCTATAATGACTTGGGTCATTTGCCCATCCTTGACCATCCTTGCCTATCTCTGTGTCCATGGGGAGGGAATGCATTGATTGGCCAGGGCTTGTCTGCCTTTGGAGCTGGAGCCGGGGTCTGACCTGCCAATGATGTGTGGATTAGAAGTGGGAGAGAAGTGGCTCCTCAAAGGAGAATTGAAGTTCTGTTCTCAGGAGGGCGGGGATGGATACTGGGCAAGCAAAAGCAATAGTTGTCCAGTGCAACCAGAGAACCCTGGAACCTGCCTGTGTGACTCACAGGCCCCTCCCATGAGGATGATGAGGGAAGGAAGACAGAGTGGATGGCCAGGCAGGCGTGGAGGATTTGCAGTCAGGCCCCCGGAAAGATAAAGGAAGGTGCAGAAAAGAATCCCATCCTTTAAAACTGCACTCTGGTGGCTCTTGGGAGCTGCGAGTGGGGAAGGAGGGAGGGAGCTTTGGTGAGAGAAGGGGCCCAGGCAGGTGCAAATCGAGGAGTGTAAATCAGAGACGAGGATAATCATACTGTGTGTAAGGTCCTCACAACACGTTTGCAGGCAGCTCATTGCAGCCACTGGGGAGGAGGGTGCTGAGTGGGTTCTGTCGAGCAAGATAAGTGAGAACCACCTGCCTGGGCTCCAGTCTGCGCTAAGTTGATAAATGTATGCCGCCATTGGTATCCTCTTTATTTGGGGGCTGCCTTTATTGTTTTGTGATATCCACTGTGATCATTTGTAAAGGCTTCAGAGATTCGCCAGCAGTCTCGTTCCTCGCTAGCCATGTTTTCTTCATGGAGTCTTGAGTTCCCCACTCGTGAATTCTCCCCGCCTCGGGGGTTGGCAGAAGTCTAAGCTCCTAGGGGTTCAGTTGGGTATTTGTGCTCCGTCATTTTCCAGAAAAGTTGAGACAGTGGACTTGTGAGTAGATGGCCCAGGCCCACTCTCTTTCCCTCTCGTTCACTATAGAAAACGGTTTGCAAAGCCCTAAATGGTATGAAAAAAGAAGACTTATAGTGGTTTCTTTTAAGATAGATTTCTCTGGTTTAGAAAGACTGATTTTCCCTTCCAGCATTCTTGAGTCCTGAGACAGCAAGACCTTTGTCCTATGGGCATAAGATTGTTACAGGACATGGGCTGCGATCTGTCCCCAAACAGCTGTTCTTTGTGGTTTTCTTCTGGGAAACGTGTGGCCCCAGATGAGGATGGCATGCAGGCTCTTGGCCTCTCCCATTTTTACACCTGTGTCCTCTTCTCCTCACTGGAAACCGTGAGGCCTGTGATAACGTCACCTTCTCAGCCTCCCGTTTGTTCCAGGAAGGCTTCCTGGGCAGTCACGGGGTGCTGAAACCCCTGCTGGGTGTGGAGATAACTTACCAGGAGGTAGACGTCGTCAACATGATGACATTAGGCTGTTGTAACACAAAGGAGTTCAAACCTGAGTTATCAACAAAGTGTGGTGCACCTTGGAAGGCTCCACCGGAGAGTGGGTTTTCCTGGCTGGACCATGAGGCCGAGAAGAGACGGGCAAGTCGTGTGCCCGAGCCGACTGTTAAGTGTACAGGAAATGTCCAAGCTGGTTAGCAAACACAGCTGTTATCAAAAAGTTACATGAACTTATAATTAACTAAATCATATAAATATAAACAAAATGTATTATTTACTAATTTTTTAGTGCATTTGACTATTTGTGCTCTTGAGGTTATTTCCATCTCTCGTATCCATATGGCGTGAATACCATATGATGTACAACCCCCGTGCATCTCTTCCCAGCTCCACTTTCACGGACATTGTGTTAGTAGGTTGCAACTGGCCACGAAGAGGGTATTTACCACCATGGAAATCAGCAAATGCCACCAAATATGGCCTAATTTGTTGTTTTATAGATTGTCTTGATATTATCTAGACAGTGAGGGAAAATGTTAATAATGAAGATTAAACTTAAAAGTATGTTTTATCTGAGCCATTATGTTTTGAATAGCACAAAAAATTGAGAATATATTCTACCAATATTTGAAAACCATTATCTGATTCAGCCAACCTGTTTGCACATGAAGTTCCAACATACGTCTTTGTGGTTTTATTCTATCTTCTTTGTACATGTAAACAAAACTATCAACCAACATTCATTCATGTTGGAACTACACTTCTTGGCTGTGGATACAAGAGTAGGGCAAAAATCAGTGAAAGCATTTGGTGGGAATCAATTGGCTACATGAAATTTATAATAAAGAATATTATATTTTTATTATTTGTAAATTTTGTGCTATAAATCCTTTATGTCAGTAAAATCTGCAATAGACTTATGTACCTGTAACATGCACATATTCCTCCACCCCCCCAAGAGCCAGTTGTTAACCTTTACCAGCACACCACTGTGGGCAGAGCCTACATGTGGAGGGCACAGCAGGAGCAAAGTGTCATGAACGTACAGTGGATTATATGTGGATTGGGAATCGAGTGATCTCACCCGTCCTCACTTAGTAGCCTCTCTTCTGTGCAGCTTTCCCAGGTCGCTTGGGCTGAGTCCACTGTCCTCTCTGTCCCCATGTCCTCAGTTGATACCCTTCACCATAGCACTCAGCACCAGTGAGGGAGGTGGAGAGCAGGGTGCTGAGCACAGGCCTGGTCACAAGACCACTGAATTTGAGTCCCTGCTCTGCCATGACTAGCAGTGTGACCTCACTTAAGATAGAGACCTCACTTCCTCATCTGTAAACAGGGGCAGTAATGGGGTCTACTTCATGGGGCTGTAAACAGTAAATGGACCATCCGTGTACAGGGTGCCTGGTAGTGAGCACTGTGCATTAGATGTCACCCTCATCATTGTGTCTTGAGGGATGGGGCTGTTTCCATCCTTGCATGCCCAGCTTGTAGTGGGCATGTTGGTGGTCACTGCTGCATGGATGGATGGATGGATAGATGCTTCCTAATGCTCTTCTCCCAGGCATCTGCCTAGCTCACTCCTCATTTACTGCTCAGTTGTCACCTTATAAGAGAGGCCTTCTGTGACCATCCTCTGTAAAGCAGCTTTTATAAAACAGGGGACATGCTGTCATCTGCGCCCACCCTGTTCTCTTCTTCCTTGCTGTCTTTGGCCTCTCAGCCACCTTCTTGTCTGTTTTGGTGCCTGTCGAGTCCCTACTGCCTAGTCTGGTAAATCCCTATTGACTGTGTGAATCAGTATTTCTCCAAGCCCCCCAGATACTGGCCTTGTCTCCTTTCTTTGTCTTCCCTGCTCTGGTAGCCAAAATCTTGCCCTGGCCTGCACCCTTCCAGCTCTGCTGTTCCAGCCAGGTGCTTCCTTCCTCTGGGAAGGCCACAGCCTCTGCACACTTGAGCCAAACCCGGGCTCTGGTCTGAAGCCAACCTGCCTGCTCTTAAGTTCTTTCTCAGACTAGCTGAGGACTTGGCATTGACATTTACTGTGCATTCTTGCCCAGAAGAAGGCAGAATTTTAGTCCCAGCAGCTGGAACTCCCAAGAACTTGATGGTTGCAGCGTTGAGAGAGTCAGCCCTGGCCTCCACTCCCTGTCTCCCCAGCCTGATGTGGGTGTGGGGAGATGTGAAGGCCTTCCCCGAGGGGCGGGTGTGGCTGGCAGGTACTCAGGACCCAGGAGCGCAGCTTAGATCCTTCTGTGTCGGGGTTTCTTGTAGAATATCATTTGAAGTGAGATTATCACTACTCTATGGAAATTTGAAGATCACTTTTTTGATACATTTTACTAAATTCTAAAATGTGGCTTTTTTTTTTTTTTTCCTACATCTTTCCCTCTTGAAGATGAACTGACTGGAATCCTTAAGAAATTATCACTTGAGAAATACCAGCCTATTTTTGAGGAACAAGAGGTAAGGATGTTCCTTTTGAATGTCAATTTAAATCTTACTATTAAAAAAAAAACTTTGTCTAAATATGTGGGTTTTCATTCTGCAAGCCTGGATTGATCTTTTTCACTGAGACAGCTGAGGAAATAGAATTTGTGTTCAGCACATTTAGTTCAGTTCATTGCAGTGAAATCCTGGGGACCTTATGGCTTACTTTGTTATAATAGAATTTTGTCATTTTGAGCACTGCTCTCTCTAGAAAAGTTTGTGTCTGTCCTGACAATATTTTTGTTGCGTGGGATTGACTGGCAGACATATAGGTTTAAAGTGGGCCAAAGCAAATCCTAAGGAATCTGTGTTATGTGTCTGGATGTAGGGTCTATGGTAATCCAACAGAGTTCCCATTTGCTTAAAAGCATTCAAATTCACATTTTATAAAGATTACTGTTCTGCAATCTGGCTCTTCCTCAACATGTTAAACACAGAGTTACCATATGACCTAGCAATTCTACTCCTAGGTATATCCCCAAGAGAAATGAAGACATATGTCCACGTAAAAGCTTGTAAACAAATGCTTATAGCAGCATTGTTCATAATGGCCAAAAAGGGGAAACAACCAAAATTCCATCCACTGCTGAAGGGGTAAATAAAATATGGTACTTCTGTACAATGGAATATTACTCAACCATGAAAAGAATTAAATACTGATACACAAGGCAACATGAATGAATCTTGAAGACATTACACTAAGTAAAAGAAACCAGTCACCAAGGGCACATATAGTTTGACTCCATTTATATGAAATGTCCAGAACAGGCAAATCCATAGAGGCAGAGGGTGGATTCTTGGTTGCCAGGGAATGGGGAGAGGGGAGGATGAGCAGTGACTATTAACGGGTATAGGGTTTCTTTCTGGGGAAACGAATATGTTCTAAAATGGAGTGTGGTGGTGGTTGCACAACTCTGTGAATATACTAAAAAATCATTGACTTGTGTACTTTATGTAGGTGGATTGTATGGTAGATAAATTATATCTGAGTAAGCTGTTAAAAATTTATTGTTTTAGCCAAACAAAACCCTTCCACGGGCCCACCAGCCATGCACTAGGGTATAATTACTGGATTAGAACAGTCTAGTGACCAGCTTAGTACATGAAAACTGTCCTCACTGCAGTAGCAATCATGAGACTCACTCATCGTCCCCACCAAGCTTGAGATGCAATTGGGGAGTTTGTGTTTTAGTTCAGGGAATAAGCGGGGGTGCAGTGGCTTTCTTCCTCTGCTTTTCTGCCATGTCCAGTCTGTCATTCTTGCCTTCTTGTGGTTTTAAACTTCATTTTTCTCATCTCTAAGAAATGTTTGCAGATTGCTGACTGTTGCCTGCCTTTGTTTGATATGCCCCGTGTCCTCTTCTGTGTACAGAGAACACATCTCAAAGTATACTTCTGCTCCTTGCGATATCTTTGTCTCTAGTTCATAAGATGACATTTGTTCTGATTTCTTGGCTTTATCTCCTTTTTTTGAGCTGGCATGTCTGAGAGTTTACCCGTCCTTCATTGGTCAGAGGTTGCTATAGTTGTCCAGTGTAGGGAACTGAGGTGTGTCCCAGATGAGATATTATAGAAATCTTTGAGAATTTTAAAGGAAAGGGGGAAGGCAAACCAGGCACATTTGCTGTAGTTTTAACCCGCTCACCTGAAAGTCTCCGAAGCTCTGGGGTCAGGGAGGGAGCTGGGGCCTGAGGCAGTGCCATGGGGAGGGCTGGAGGATTTCTCTGTGCGTTATGGTAGCTTGAGGTTAGCTGAGATAGTGCCCTGGGCCCTACCTTGTTAGGAGCCAAGCTCAGCTGTCTCCCCCTTTTACTCAGTTTTTTTCTGGGTAGCATGTAAGCTGGTTAGCACTGCAGGGGATTCACTATCAATATGGACCCACAATCCATTGTTCCCCTTGGAGACTTTAGTGGGACTGGAGTTTTAACCCCACTGATTGCCCGCTGCCCTGGCCTCCAGACCCAGTCCTCACAGCTACAGCGGTACTTCTTAGTCCCTTGCAGAAACTCCTTGAAGTATCTGGAATGGGGATAACACTTTTCCCTGGTTTCCAGCACTGGTAAAAATTTCTCCCTTTTAATAATAATAATTAATACTTTTAGTCATCAGTGGAATTTGGAAGAGGAATGAGGTTATACATGCTCTCATCTTGCCATATTGAAACTGAAGACAGACTAATAATTTTTATCTTTCTACCTATATTAGGATGGATTTGATTTGGCTATGTGTATTGAAGAAAAGCAAAATAATGGTGTCTTAAACAAAATATAAGGTTATTTCTCCTATAGAAAGTTTGGAGGCTTTTCCAGCTCTCTGCTCCACCAACACTAGGGTATGTGTCTCACATCCTAAGAGTTCAATATGGCTACTAGGACACCAGCCAATACATCCACATTCCAGGCAGCAGGATAAGAGGAGATTGCAAAAGGACACATCCACTCCTTTTTAAGGAGACTCCCCAAAAGTGCCACACAGCCTTATTATTATATAGCTCATTGGCCAGAAGTTTGTCACCTGACATGTACTTATGTGCAAGGGAAACTTAGAAATACAATGTTTTAGCTGTGTGGAAATGTGCCCAGCTGAAAATTGAGATTCTATTACTTAAAAAAAAAAGAGATATGAATATTGAAAGGACACTGGGATGTTTTTACCCTGTCCCTGCTAACCCTTCACAAGTACTCACTGGAGGGGAATTCAGTCTCTGGTACACTCCACCTAAAATGAGCAATGAGGGTTTGGCATTCCCCAGGGTTGATTGGAGGTCAGAGATTGAGAAGGTCAGTGCAGATGAAGAGGCAGGAGAAGACTTGACTGGTTGGTACGATCATTCAGTCAGTCAGCAAACGCTTACTACTTGAGCCATTGCCCCGTTATCAGGCCCTCTGCCAGAGCCTGGTACTGGGAAATGCACAAGTGCCCAGAACACTCTGGGAGCCCATGTAAGGGGTCTATGAAGTAAAGAACCAAGGAGACCTGAGCTGAGAGTTAAGCTGAGCTTTGGCGAAAGGAGAATGTGACTGGAAGGACCATCTGAGAAAAGGGGTGGGACTCGTTCAGAGAGCCATAGACACTTTGGCCTGGTAGGGGCTGGGCCAAGGCCAGCACGTCCGGAGGAGAGAGTGGGGCCGGGACTTGCCCCTCCCGGCTACGGGCTTGAGGCAGACGCCGGCTGGGGAGATCTGTGGTCTCTGGTGTGAGGCAAACGGGTTGGAGGAGCCCGTGAGGCAGCACCAGGGGGAGGGAGAAACCGGCTAGGAGGTGGAGGGCGGGCGTGGGGACCTCAGAAGTGCCCAGATTCGCCTGTGGTGCCAGGCTGGGTGTGGGATCCCTGCTACAGGCCTGGGGTGGTGGGGAGAGACTAGTGTCCAGCTGGGCGGGGGCAGGAGGTTTCTGTCAAAACTGCATCACCTGGTCATTCTGCCCCTCAGCATGTCGTGGGCTGTGAAGTCTCAGAGAGACATCAGGAGCATGTTACCATCAGAGAGGTGGCAAATGCCTGCATCTCAGACACGCTGAGGATTGGCCGCGGGCACAGACTGCCCCACTGACTCAAACCCGGTTCACGGTTGGGTGGTTGGTTGGTTTTAATCCAGAAAAGCAAAGTGACTGTTAAAAGAGAGAGGGAAGGATGGGGGAGGGGCAATCGGGATTTCAGAAAACAATCTCTCTCCACATAAATCAAATGTTTTGAAGAAAACTTTTAAAAATCTGGTTCAGTGAGAGGGAATATAAAATAAAGCCTACTTATAAAGTGAAAAACTAAGGATTTTCAATAAGTTATGAAAGTTTTATTTTAAATGACACCAGTGTCATATAAAAGTACAGTAGTCTCTTTTACAGTTTGTAAAAACAGTTCTAAAGCTTTTTATAAACACTCTTTGTAGAGCCTGCAACCACCCTGTAACTTATGTGGTGGGGAACTGAGGTAAGGCACCTGCCCAGGTCCCCGGCACAGTGGGAATTGGCGCCCCGTCTGTCTGTCTGTCTGTCTCCAGGGCCACGCTGCCTCCACCTCCCGAGAGCCGGCTGCCGAGGGAGCTGTGGGCAGCCAGCTCTTTGTCCCACCTCTTAGATGAGCACTGTTGTTGGAGTCTGATTTGTGAAGCTGTAGCATTGTCTGTAAAGGTAACGCCCCAGGGGAAGGGTCCAGACAGGTGACAGAATCTCTTAATTCTTAGGGAAAGTCATGTTAACAGGGCGGCTGCTGCCATCAGGGAAACTCCGTGGGGAAAACCGGTGAACGTGCAGTGCAGCATCGGAAGGTCACATGGCACTGTGGAGAAGGGCCAGAACGCTGGGGTCCGCTACCTGGGTTCTGGCTCTGGGTGCTAAAGCTCTCCATGCCTCAGTTTCCCTCCCTCCAAAATGGGGATAATGACGTACCCCTCTCATGTTGTGAGAGTTAAGTGACTCAGGCTATGTAAAATGCTTAGGAAGTGCTTTGCACAACATGGTCTTAGCTGCTGTCACCCTCCTCATACTCTGACAGTGAGACTGGCCTCCAGTGGACCGAGATTGGGTTCTGGCAGGTGTGGAGGCTTGTTCTCTGTCCCCCTCTGTCTGGGGCTGTTGTCATCCAGCATGTAGGGTGGTGGGTGTGCTTGCTTCGTCCGACACACTTTCGACCGTCCCTTCATCCTGCCTTAGAGGAACAGGGGCCCTGAGTTCACGTCCAGGGCCCAGCACGGCTGGCAGAGCTGTTAGGATCTCACCCATAGAAACCCAAGGTTAAACGGTTTTGAGACACCCTTATTCTCAGCCCTTCTCTGCTTTGTTGCTTCTGCTTATTTCCTCCCTCTGTCTTTCCACAGTCTGCTCCTCTCTTGTCCTCTGAGGGGGAGGCGAGGTGAGTACCGCCATATACCCACGTTTCTGTGTAGTATCCAGTATTGTTAGACATGCAGCAACATGGGGACACCTTTCTACTAGCAGGGCTTGGGTTTCTGCCGTTTTAGCCACCGAGGCTACTCTCTTGAAGATTTTCCTTATTTGTTTTATGTAAGGGTCTTTCCAAAATGCGTCTGTTTGGAAAATCCAAGGGCTAGAGCTGAGGAGAGTTGGTGTTTAATGATATTTTCAACTACATTTTAAGCATAAAGTCAGGAATTGGAAGTAGTGAATCATAATCAGTTCACTCCTAATGAGCACCCATAGCTTATAATCACGGTATTTCTGTTGCGGTTGGGATGAAAGAGCGTGGCATCGGGCGGATGGTGGCAAGCCCCCCTCTCTTCCCAGGTGGACATGGAAGCCTTCCTCACGCTGACTGACGGTGACTTGAAGGAGCTGGGCATCAAGACAGATGGGTCCAGGCAGCAGATTCTGGCAGCCATTTCGGAACTGAACGCAGGCAAGGTATTGTCTCAGCCTTTTTTCTTTCCTTGTTTCAGGCAGCTGAGATCCTTGCGGGGGTCCTAGGGTCTAGGAGAGTCTAACTTCATCTCTCTGGCATATCCGACAGAGCCTGCCTCATTTGCACACTGCTCATGACCGAGCACTTACTAACTCCCGGCCTTGTCTGTTCCCTCTTGGGACCTCTCTCCCCATAAGGTTGTTTGTCCCCAGACTCAGCCAAAATATTCCCTTGGGTAATTTCAACCCACAGAGCCAGGTATTGCCCACGGGAGCACCATGGACACAGAGCCCTTTGTTCAGAGAAGCCCTAGAGTCAAGCTGACCTGGGTTTGAATCCTGGTTCTTCCACTTACTTGCTGTGTTGCCTGGGGCAAGGTATACACCTCTCTGAGCCTCCCTGCAGGGTGAGGGTGATGAAGTGGTGGCAAGGACTAAAAATGCTTAGCAGAGCACCTGGCACACAGAGACCTGTCAATCACTGTTGTTATTGTTGGCATCCCAAGTTTTTGTCTAATGTTAAATTTCTGTTTCATCAGCTTTAAAGCTAAAGATTAGCAGTGCCCCCATCCACTCAAAGGTGCACACACAACAAAAAAATCATCACTTTGCAAACCAATTATAGTTGCTATTGGGCTATTCATTTTGCCTTCTGCTTTTTTTCCAAATGTAGGATGGATTTTTCTGTTTCTCATTCCAGCAACAATGTATAATACCTGTTTACCTGTTGCTTTTTCACACTTTGCCTAATAGCTTCCCACTTGTTGGACAATAGTGTCATGTCCGGGGATTTTACAATTATAAATGTTACCATAATGGAATCTCTCCATTTTGCCTTTTTCTTTCTTCTTCTTCTTCTTTTTTTTTTTTTTTTGTTTGTTGTTATTCCTTGGGCTATGTTCCATGATACAAGATTATGTCAGACAGCATGGCCATTTTTATGGTTCTTTCTGTATATTGCTGGATTATGCACAGAAATATTGAACAGACGTATAGCACCAGCAGCAAATAAATATTTATGTAGCACTTTATCATTTACAAATCACTTGGCATACATTTCCACATCAGTCCTCAAGACAGCCCAGGGAGGCTGCTGTCCTTACACTTACGTTGTCTGGGTGGCAAGTGAGCAGAGTCTGGGGAGGGGAGGACCATGCACAGGTCACAGGGTGGTGGGCAGTGGAGGCAGAATCTACACCCAGGTCTTCTGGCCTCTTCTTCTTAACCTTTCTGCTGCCCCACAGTGTGTGGAGGTGGCTCCTTCCAGCCCTGCCAGGATTGGAGGTGGTTGTTTTGTTGTTGTCATGTCATTATTATTTTTTGAGACAGCATCTTGCCCTGTCACCCAGGCTGGAGTGCAGTGGCATAATCATAGCTCACTGTAGCCTCAAATTCCTGGGCTCAAGCACTCCTCCTACCTCAGCTCCTGAGTAGCTGGGACTATAGGTGCACACCACCACACTCAGCTAAATTTTTAATTATTATTTCTTTGTAGAGACAGCAACTTGCTTTGTTGTCCAGGCTGGTCTCAAACTCCTGGCCTCAAGCAGTCCTCCTGCCTTGGCCTCCCAAAGTGCTGGGATTACAGGTGTGAGCAACCAGGCCTGGCTCCTTCATTATTATTACCAATCTATAGGCTATGAGTTGATCCTTCAAAGTGATTTAGTTAGCATTGCTGCAGGCATTTGCAAGGCCGAGTGTTTTTCCTCAAGACTTTACTCTTTGTTCTTTCTCCTCTGTAAATGGCCTGTTTCTATGCATTTCTCGCCTGTTCCCTGGGCCTGGACTGCCTCACTGTACAGATAGGGAAGCCCAGGCTCAGAGATGAGTAGTGACCCCTGACTTCCAGACCAGCACTGCTTCTGCTCTGCTGTTAGATGTGCAGGGGGAGGGGAGGTAGGCAAGGCAGGCTTGGAGATTGCAGAGGTGGGCAGGTCTTGGCTGTTAGAAGAGGATCATCCGGGAAACAGAAACCCCAGGGTGGCTCACAGGGGGTGGATTAACCAAAACAATCACTAAAGTCTTTGCAAGGCAGGGTGCTTTGCAAATCTGCTGTGTCCCAGGCACTGTGGGTGCTGAGCATTCAGAATCACTCCGTGCCTAGCACTGTGTCTGAGCATGTCACATATTGTAGTCATTCATTTAATCTGTGCAAAAGCCACCAAGGTCAGTTCCACTTTATAGATGAGGAAACCAAGACACAGAGAGGTTAAAGAGTTTGCCTAAGGTCACATACATAGCCAGTACGTGACAGGGCCAGGGTTTGTGTCCTGGCCACATGCTGTACTGCCTCAGTGTAACTCACCCACAGCACACGTAAAGGAGAGGCAGGTGGTGCCGTGAAAGCTCCTGGCTTAGAGTGGGGCCGGAAGGGAAGGGACAGGAAGACACTCCTGAGCAAGTGGCAGGGTGGCTGAGATCTAAAGGAAGAGTGGGAACCACTGCATAAAGGGGTAGAAGAAAAGTGCAGACCAGGCAGAGGGAAGCACATGTGCAAAGGCCCTGTGGTGTGAAGATGTGTCACACATTTAAAGAACTAAAGAAATGGCTGGAACACAGAGCAAGAGCCATGGCACGCGGGAGGTCCCAGGGGACAGATGAAGGCCCTCAGAGTGGTCAAAGGTGACCCAGTCAAGTAAGAGCAAGGGCTTTGAGGGGGAGGGGGCTGAGTGATAGTGGGGGCTGTGACCCAGGAGTTAGAGGACCCTTCCTCCCCCTGGCCTCCAGAGGACAGGTGTGTGAGCCCCAGAGAGGATGGATGTAGGGGGATGCCATGTGTCAGCCAGGTAAGGAAGGAGAAAGACGGAAAAGGTTCTGGATGCCGGGACAATGAGAGGACAGGCCAGATGGCAACTGCTAATCCAGAACCTCCCCTTTGCCCTCTGTGGCCATGGCCTCCTTGGCCCAGGATCACAAAAAGAAGACAGACTTGGCTGGTTTGTAAACCTTCAGAAACTTAACCGGCATCACCAGAATGGATGATGTGACATCTTGAGCCCACCCCAAAGGAGGACATTTTTCTTAAAGTTCATACAGACTAGAACCTTTTTCGAGTTTTCTCTCAAATTCATTGCCCCCATTTCCTGTTCTCTAATAGTCTGATCCTGTACTGAGCAGGTCCTCATCAGGAGAGGCAGAGGGATGGCTGTTGGTGTCCTCCTTGGGGGCCTAGTGTGTCACAGAGAAAAGGCAAGATTAGGACGAAGTTTAATATTACAAAAACAAATTTAACTTCTGCTGCACTATTCCAAGTTACTGCTGCAACTCTGTGCTGGTTCTTAAAATGAGCAAAGAACTCCTCAGGCCAAAGGTGGCTTCCAAGAACACTGCTGATGCCCGTGAGATGCCCTGGGCCTCGGCTGTTCTGGACCAGACTTGCCTGGCCCTGGCTGCAGGGGCTCCTGCCTCTGTGATTGCTGCAGCACATGAGCTTCACCTTCTAACCTTCATACTTTTTATTTTGCAATGCAGGCTAGGCCCAGAGGGTACCCATTGTGGCTTGAATGCTCCGTACACGCTGTGGAGCCCAGCCAGGGACATGTGCGAGAGGGAGGCCCGGCTTTCCTTGCCCCCGTGTCTGTCTTGCTGTGGTCCGCAGCATGCGGTGGATTGTGGGATCCATGTAATGGTTCATAAGCAACATTTTAAAAAACAGAGGAGAATAGAAAATAGCTTTGCAGGTAGAAAGTACAGAACTTGCTTCAGTTATATATGATTGCATGAAACAGGGTTGTAGTATACAATGCATTTCTTACACAGTCAAAAAAAGTTTGAGCATTTTAGCCTAAAATGTTTTTAAGTGAGTATTAACCAAAAACCTGACTCATAATAACATAATAGTGTCAGCAAACGTTATCAGGCATAGCATCAGCAAAGCATTGTGGACCCTCAGCCTGCGAGCCAGGTAAGTTCCAGGTGAACATGTCCTGGTATTTGAGTTGGGAGTCTGCTTATTAGTGTGTTAATTTCACATGAGTTATGTATTGAAGAAGGTTCACTAGAAATGATGAGTTAGTTGGTCCTAAGCCACTGTTTCTTTCTGGTACCCTTTTTGTCGTTATCAAAGCACTGCATATTCATTTTACTAAATTTGCATATTACCAAAATTGTGAAAAGAATTTTTTTTAAGAAGTCACGAATCACGATCCAATCGCCCAGGGGCCAATGCCATTCACTTTTGGGCAGATAACGCTGCAGTGTTTTGTGTCCAATTTTTTTTTAAACATGGCTAAGATAAATTTGGATCTACAATTTTACATCCTGCTTTCTTTAACATTAAATATATGCAGCTACCCATGTCACTAAGAACTCTCTTTTCATATAATAAATTTGTATAGATGTGCTAAAATTAATTTTTTAAAAATCCCTACTTGTTGAATATGTAGATATCCAAACTTTATATAAATAGTGCTACAGTGGACAACTTTGTGTATAAGTCTTTCTAATTATTCTCTCAGAATAGATGTCTAAAAGTGGAGTTACTGAATCAAAGAGTCAAAATCAAGGTGTATGTACACCTGAATGACTTTCCAGTGAGAGCCAGTAGTCATTCCCGCCTGCTAGGGGTGTATGAGTTCCAGCTTCACTGCAGCCTTGCCAGCATTGTGTACTACCAGTTTGTTTTTCAATCGGTATTAATTTGATACACCAAAAAATGTGTCTTGTTTTAATGTGCATTTTTTGAAATACTAGGTATGTTGAACCTTTTTTTCTACATTTAATGGCCATTTGTTTTTTTGGTTTTTTTTTTGTTTTTGAGAATTATCAAGCAGGTCCTTTGAAGCTCAGGAGTTTTTAAAGGACAATTATCATTTTCAATTTGCTGTGGATGCAGGAAACGATTACAATTTTAATCATCTATAGCTCCCTCCTAAGGTTAGGAGGCAGCAAGGGCCGGGACCCTGTCTCACCCTGACCTCGTTCCTCAGGCAGTTAAGGCCAAGGTGGTGTTTAGTAATGAAACTGCTTGTCACCCCTTCTGTTACTTCTTAGCCCTCTGCAGTGTGCACGGTGCCACCCCATTCATTATCTCAGGGTGAGCTTGATGGCAGCCCCTGTGGGTGACATTATCCCCGTTTTACAGATACGGAATGGGGACGTGCCTGGGAGGCCACCACTGGTCAGTGCCGGAGGAGGGACTCCAAGGCCTCTGACCCCACATGCCATGCTCTGTCTGTCTGCCCTGCAGCCCTGAGATTTGTGCTGATGGAATGCTGAGGACGTTCTTCCACCTTGTTTGCCTGGAAGGACTGATGTGAAAGGAGAATCTTACTGCCTCTTGGGGGTCTGGGAGGCCTCGTCAGCACAGATGTCTGCTTGGGGGTCTGGAGAAGACCCCCGCCACCACCCAGAGTGAAATGACAGGAAAGAAAGTTCGAAGTCTAGACTTATTCCGTCGACTTTTTCCCCCTTTTCACTCTTAGCAGAGAACAATCTGCCAGACGTTGTACATTTTTAATTTACTTAATATTTTGACCACATTTATTTGTTAATTTTAAAAGTATATGTTTAATCCACACTGCTGCCTGCTGAGGGCAGGACCTGGCTGCCTCTTACACAAGGTCTGATGTCAGCAGCCATCGTGTGAGGTGCCATTGTTATCCCCGTTTTATAGATGAGGAAACTAACGCCCAGAGCGGTTACGTTTCTTGCTCAGGGTGACGCAACCACTAAATGGGAGAGATGGGCTTTGAACCCAGGCTGTTTGGTTCCAGTCTTTGTTCTTTTTATTTTTTTTTAAGAGACAACAGAGTCTCACCAGGCTGGCCTCAAACTTCTGGGCTCCCAGTCCTCCCACTGCAGCCTCCCAAGTAGCTGGGACGACAGGCGCCACCTCGCCCAGCCCAGCCTCTGTTCTTAGCCTCTGTGTATCGCTGCCTCCCAGCCATGTCCTCAGTGAAGATGTTTTCTGGGCTCAGAGAAACATCCACGTCCACTCTTTTCCCATGTCGGAATGTGTGTATAGGGGCCGGGGGTGTCGTAGGGATGGGGTGAGAAGGGAATCTCTGTGAAGAGGAATCTGACACTTTTTGGGCAAGGGGGAGTGAAGGCAGTTCAGCCTCTCCCTGCATAGCAGGACGATAGGTGGCTCCCATTGAATCCTCTGGAAATCTAAAGGCTGGAAGGACATATGGAGCCGGGCAGGGGAGGAGACCTTCCTTCCAGGCCACGTGCCTGGGACAAGATGGTCCTGCCCTCTGGGCTCTGCCTCCTGTCCTGGTCCAGGGGATCGGACTCCTGTGTCCCCATGGCCTCTCCAGCGCTGACAGGCTGCGATGGCCGTGCTGGGGAAAGCCTGACTCAGTGTGTTTTTATTAAGCTTGGTGCTCTTTCAATTAGGTAATTTATTTTCCCCAAGACACCCATGGGTTTTTCGAATATGAGTTGAGCATTAACAACACTGTGTCAATTGAATTAATGGTTAAAAGATTTAACAGGACTTTCTGTGTCTGTTTTCAATTTCCTCCACAGGGACGCGAGAGACAAATTTTACAGGAAACCATTCACAACTTCCACTCTTCCTTTGAGAGCAGTGCCAGCAACACCAGGGCTCCTGGCAGCAGCCCCTGTACGTGACCTTCCTGTGGCCACCAGCGTGAGCTCTCTGAACCCCACCTCCACCTTCACATAGCCAGGGCCCAGCCCCTGCTCCCAGACACACACCCCGCTCTGGCACACCGCTGTGCCTCAGTCGCGTTGCACCCTCTGCCTGGAACACCCTGCGTCCCTCTGCTGGGTGTCCGTAATGCTTGTTGCTAGAACGACCTACAACACACACAGATTGAGTCTCACATCACAGTCCAGGGGCTGCTTCTGGTTGCAGGTGGCTTCACATCGTGATTCGGGGACCCAGCTCCTTTCATCTTGTGCTCCAGGAGCCCCAGAGTCTTTGCTTCTGGGTGGCAGCAAGGGAAGGGGATGGTGGAGAAGGCCCAGCCACTTCTTAACTACCTTGTTAGTGTGTCCTTAGCTGACACACTCCCCTTCACCCTCCCCTGGCCACCGGGATGCAAAGGAGGCTGGGAAGTGTAGTCTCCATTCAGCTAGCGGCTTCCCAGCAACAACTTTAAACTTAAGTAGGGAGCGCATATTTTGGTGGAGATTAGCCCTCCCTGCCACAACTTCCCTTAAAACTTACAGCTTGTCCTTCCTGGTCCAAGCCACCTATCAGGACTCCCTTCTAGCCACTGGGGTCCCTTAGTGCTTTGTATGTGACTCTGCTCTAGCACTTTACAGCACCTGCTGCATACATCATACAACAGGCATTGGGGATGTGTATGTTGAGTGCATTTTTCTTTGTTGCAACAACAGCCTTTTATATAGGAAAAATAGAGGAGGCCTGCTGTGTGGACCTTTCTTACTTCTGGCTTTCAGTTTCCTCAGCTGCAAGACAGAGGGTGGAGGGAGACGATGCTCTGATACTCCGTCCACGCTGCTCACCCTGTATCACTCTGGGCTTGCACTGTAAGGGGGATCCGAAGACCAATGTGTCACACTGAGAAAGGACTGTGGTGTCAAGTTTTCTAGGCAAAGAAGTGTAGAATTTGGAATTTTTTTCTAGATCCTTTTAATGCTGCATTTCTCAAAGTGAATTGTCCTGTGTAGTTTCCGACCATATCACGTTGTATTAGAGAGACTCTGACTTTTAAAAGCCAGTTACTTTCCGAAGTATTTTCCATTGCATAATTCACGTGGCCAGTGCTTGCTGCATTTCTGTTACATGCTGGGTGCTGAGTGTGCAGGGACAAGCCAGGGCTGGTCTCCACCCTTGAGCATCTGGACAGGCCAGGGACCCGACATGGAGAGGCAGCACAGTAGAGTGGAAAGAGCTTGCGCTCTGCACTCAGGTTCAAGGTTCAGTTCTGGCTTTCGGTATCTTAATTGGATCTTGGAGCCAGTGTGCATAAAGTGCTTGATCTGCAAGAAGTTCCCAATAGATGGTGGCCTTCACAGAATTCCAATCTTTATCACGAGCTGTGCTGGGCCACGTGTTGGTCTCCTTGGAAGGTGCCATCTCTCATCTGTCCCTCCCCCAGCCATGAAAGCCCATCCTGCTCTGCCGGCTTTCAGAGGCGATCGTTACCGTACCTCCCAGAGCCTCGTGGTTTCCTCCCTCTGCCTGAGGCCCAGTGGGTGTTGTTCCTTCTTCATCCTCTTATCCTTCCACCCACAGAAGTCAGCTTTCCACATGACTGAAGATAAAGCATTTCAGTTGGGCCTCTACTGACACACATCTTTATAAAGCTTCCTCGGGTCCCATCCTCCTTTAAGGAGACACGTTTCTTGATACCTACTACGTGCTGGCAGCTTTACCGCATTGTCGTTTCACCCTCACCGCCCCCCTGGAGGTAGCACTGCTCAGCTGCCTCCTCAAGGAAACAGCTGCTTTGGGAGAGGAAGCTGCTCGCCAGTTCCATAGCTCGGAAGGAGCAGATCTGGGGTTAACCAGGCCTGCTGGCCTCCAAGCCTGTGCCTTTTCCACCAATTCCTAGAGATTCTCGAGCTAGAAGCACTAGGGATTCCCACTGTTTTAATGTGCTGATGTCTTCAGGGGCTGTTGATAGGCCTAGAATTGTCTGCCCCTGAAATACATGGCCCCTGGTGTTAGATGCTTTGCAGTTTTGTGCCTGCTTTTTGCTGAGGCCCTGTGTTTTGGTGACCCGTGTATTGATGTAGCTTCCACTCAGGTAAGTTTGATCGAGTACCTGCAATACACACGTGCTGTGCTGGGGGTCACTTTCCACAAATGCACACCTCCATGATCTTGTTGGATGACTCTGGACAGAGCAGGGCTTATTATTCCCATTTTGCAGACAGGAAGACTGAGACTCCAGATGATGCCTCTTCTTGTCTTTTTTACTGGACTCAAATGTCCAAGGTTTTTTCTCCAGGCACTTGTGTGCTGGTTGGTGAGAGGTTCCTGGAACCCTTTCTGGGCCTTGCTCACTCCCTCCTGGGGACCCTTCTCACCCCACGTGTGTCCCCAGCCGTCTCCAAGAGGCTGTCCCCTCCACAAGAAGTATTTCCCTTGCTTGGTGACTCTTCACCAGCATTTCCTAAAGTGTGCTCCTTGGAACACTAGTTCCACGGGATATTAATAGGTTTTTCATAAAGAAAATTAAGGGGGTGTGTATGTGAAAGTAGGGCAAGGTTCCTTGATTAAGTGGGTTTGGCAGACACTGGGTTAAAGCCGAGTTGCACGGTTGTCTTTGCTGTAGGTGTCTCATGACCTTCAGCGCACAGGTGTGTGTAGGGCCTCTTCATGGGGCCACGGAGCCTGTAGCATTTCACACACTCATCTGATCACAGAACACTTCTCCAGGGTGCTCTTGCAAGACACCATTGGGGAAGCCCTGCTTGACTGGAACAGTAGCAGCCATGAGCCCTCCCAGCCCTGGGGACGGGGCATGGGGTGTCAGAGCACCTCAGCTGGCTCAGGGTCCTTGGTAGCACCCCCAGCCCCCGCAGAGGTGGCCTGCTTGGCAGTGGGACATCAGGGTGGGGGAGTCCCCCGACTTTGAGATGGTGGGGACTCTGCTCATGAGGCTCTCCATCCTGGGGGACTCCTGTTGGGTGGCGGGCATGGTTTCCCAGCATCCATGCAGTGTCCTGCTGGTGTGTGCTGGGTGTCCAAGCCCCCACTGGCCAGGGCAGGGCTCCCACCTCCTTGCTGCAGTGCCAGGCCATTATATGGAGGCCAGCTGGTTTTGCAAAGAGAACATTTACTTTTTCATCTTTGGTTCACTGAGCATTTACTGAGCATCCACCCTGCACCAGCCCCATGCTTGTGATCTAAACCCATGACGAAAAAGACTCATCTCTGCCCTCAGGGGGAACCTTGGTACCTTAGAGGAGGCAAGCACATAGAAAAATGGTGCACTGGTAGAGGTGTGTGCTTGGTGCATGGCACAGGGAAAGTCATCAGTGATGGCTCCAGCCCAGCCCAGGCATGACTCCGAGGAAAGAACTGGAACTAGGTCCTAGAGGGCGGGTCTGGGCACGGCTGGCAGGCGGGGAAGAGAAGGGAACCCCAGACTGGGAACAGCATGTGCAAAAGCAGTATGTAACATTTGTGGTTAATATATCATGGGGTAAGTTGGATACATGTTTTTTTGATTGGGCCTTTGGAATATGTTGGAGCAATCTGTTATCCTGGAAAGGGCACTGGATCTAGAGTCAGACCTAGCACTGGGTTTTGGCTCTGCCACTTCTCACTGGGTAATGTTGGATATGTTTCTTCATCTCTGTGAGCCTCAGTTTCCCTTTTGGTTACAAGGGGATAAGAATTCCCAAGGTGCTGAAGATCAGATGAAAGTGAGAAAACCCTTTTCACGCTGTGGGAGCTGTACAGATGTGCGAAATCTCAGCAATAGTTGCACATTTTTAAATTCTCTCTCTCTCTCTCCCCTCTCCTCTCTCCCCTCTACTCTCTCCCCTCTCCTCTCTCCCCCACCCTAATGAAGCTATGGCAGGGTGGGTGAGGCCAGAAGAAGCCACCTCCAGCAAGAGGTAGCGGCAGCTGAGATGGCTCTGCTGGCATCAGAGCCGGAGCGGGACAGCAAGAGGGTCGACCTTCGGATCCCGCCCTCCATCAGTGCCTGTCTCTGGGCTTCCCAGCAAGGTGGACAGACAGACAGTAGACAGTCTGGCCAAACTGTAGGCGCGGGTGCAGCAGGCAGAGAGGGGCAGGGAACTCTCTCATTTGCTCTTGCCATGGAGCTGTCTGAAGACATTGTTACGTCGGCCAGGCCTGAGGATGGATGGCTGTGGACATCCACACTGACCTGTGCTTCCAAGTAAGTGCCTCCCGAAGGGCCCGGGACCCTTCCCAAGAAGATTCTGCAGCCCACAATGAAGGTGCCATCCCTTGTCTGTCCTTGTCCGTTCCAAGCAAGTTAATCATGTCTTGTTAACCAGTAGGACCTGTTCAATGTGTAAAGAGACCTGATGTTTTCCCTAATAAAGTTGATACCAAATTCTGCAGGACTGGGCTGCGAGAGAAAACCTCCCGGGTAAGGTGGGTGGTGAGTCACCTCCCCTTGGGAGTTTCTCACTAGTCAGATCTTTCCTGAGGGCTTGCCTGGCTCCGCAAAGGCCCTGGGGGGCTCTGCACCTCCTTAACATGCACCATAAGTGTGGATTTAGACCCTGCCTTAATTTCAGCCCCTCGGCCGAGCAGCCAATCTCCAATAGAGGTTTACCAAGGCTTGGGAATGACAGAAGGGAAGCAAACATGAAGGGTCACGGTAGCGCATAGAGCACAAAGCTGGCCCAGTTCACCTGTCTCGGCGCCCCCTTTGCCCCCGCTTCCTCCCCATGCAGACCATATCTCCCAGCCCCGTGGAGTGGAGTGTAGGGTCCCTCCCAGCTTCCTGGGCCCTGCTGGAACCTCCTCTCCAGGGCTGGTAGACACAGGCATGGCCATCCTTGTCAGGGAGACTTGTCCCCACCCTCCCAGTGTCTGTGTCAGGATTTGGCCATACCCTAAGTCCTTACCAAGGCCACGATATCCATTGGTAAGAGACCAGGACACCATTTCAGCCCTAGAGAGTGGGTTCCATCCTCACCATCAAACACTATTTTATTGTTATCTTTAGGCAGGGACTTGATTCTTTGAAAGATTTTTGTTTGTCAAACTGTGCATACTAAATAACGGTGAATTTGTCTCCCCACTTTGTGCTCATCAAAGGCATAAAACGCTCAGATTTCTTCTACTGATGGCTGTCATGTAGCAAGCCCCTGGGGTGTGCCAGAAGCTTCTAGAAATCAACCTGCCTCATCTTCACAATAACCCTGAGAGGCAGCCTGAACATTCATTCCCTTTCAATCAGTTTGGTGACTGTGGCACACAGATGTTAGCCAACTTTACTGAGGTCACATGGCCAACACGGGACAGTTGGGTTTGAGTGCAGATCTCACCTCAGAGCACAGATTCTGGTCGCGATGTCTTGCTGCCTGTCAGCACAGAGGGTAACAGTGAATTGGCACAGCCCAGCCAACAGCACCACAAATAAATGAAATGTCATTTAGTCTCTGCTGCTTGCTCACAATGGGGGAGGGGGACGCTTGGGAAATACTATAAATAGCGTGTTGATTCTCTTTGCTGCTTTTAAGAATTCTCACAGCTCGGGGGAGTGCTGGGGGCACCCCCAGTTTCAATGCCTCATGCTGGCTGCTCAGCCCTAGGGAGCCCTGGGGAGGCGGAAGGAGGAGTGAGGCCCTGGGGCCCCAGAGGGCAGGGAAGGGTGCTGGGGAGGCCGTGGGCATGGGGCCAGTGCTCCATGAGGAAGAAGAGGAATGTCCCAGGATCAGAGCTTTGGGAGGGGGGAAGCCTGTTCCAGGGAGCTGGAGAGGGGATTAGCCCCCAGGAGTGGCTCCCAGGCGCCAGTAAGGCTACGAGTTTGCCTGACACTGAGTATGTTCATTTTTTACAGGGTTTGATTTTGACAAGTCCCTCCTACTTTGAGGCAGGATGTGGTGATGGTAGTTTTAGTTTTACTGGTGTGTGGAATCCAGAAGTCTGAGCAGCACTGTTCTAGGTCACTTTTGAGGTCCCTTCCAGCCCTGTGGTTCTATGAAAAGCTATAGAAAGAAGGGGGAGTGTTTCCTCCATAAGTAAAACATAGAATGACCAGACAACCCAGCAATTCCACTCCTAGGTAGATGCTCCAAAGAACTGAAAGTAGATATTCAGACAAAAATGTGTACACAGATATTCATAGCAGCACTGTGCACAATAGGCAAGTGGTGGAAACACCCCAGATATCCGTCAGCTGAGGAATGGACACAGAAAACATGGTGTATCCACACTATGGAATATTATTCAGCCATGGAAAGTAAGTACTGATTCATGCTACAGCCTGGTGAACCCTGAAAACATCAGGCCAAGTGAGAGAAACCAGACACAGAAAGCCACAGATTGTATAATATGATTCCATTTATATTACCATAAAAAAGTGGGGGGCTAGTGACCTGGCTGACTCGCACCTTCTCTACCTTGCCCTTCAGTCTGAGGGACACGTGGCCATTCTAGGGTCTTCCTCCCTCTCTCTCCCATACGCACATGCCCCTTGGTGGGGGATGTGGGTGCACTGAGGGTTTCACGCCAGCGTTCCCAGGGCCCAGCACAGAAAATGCTTCACAAATGCACCCTGAATGGGGTGGGGCTGGTCTGATCCTGGGGCCAGTCTCCCGGCACCAAGTTACCGCCTGTGCTGGGGCCCTCTTGCCACTTCTCTGGTTCTCATTTCTTCTCTCAAGCGTCTCCGCTTCTCTTGCCCACAGCTCTTTAGTGGAACAATTGTCTCCACTTTCAGCACAATGAAAAACACTCCCTTTGAGCCCGCGGATGAGTGTTCTCAGAAGCACGGAGGCATTGGCGTGGATGCCCACTCCAAGGGACCTGTTCAAGTGCCTATGCCTTTAAGGGGCCCCAGCCTGTGGCCTCCCACCCCTCCCACCTGCTCCCCCACCTCAGCCACAGCCCACGGCCCCTTCTCCCGCCCAGTCCTGCCCGCCACCCCCTTCCACCAGTCCCCAGGAAATAGCTGAGGCTGATCTCAGAGTGCGTCCCGGGAGCTGACCTGTGACAGGGGCTTCCTAAGTGGTCAGGCTGTGCACGCTCAGAGGGCAGCCTCAGTCACGAAGAAGGCGCTAGAGCTTCAGCTGTCTATCAAAGTCATGGTGGCTTCTATAGAATGAGGTGGCCACAGGGAAAGCTGCCTGGCCACATCCTCACAAGGGGCAGCAGTCAAGAGCCTGCGTCAGTCCGGATCTTCCAGGGGAACTTCCATCAGCCACCTGGAGCCTCGGGCATGCCGGGGGCAGCGTGGGGGGCCCACAGCCCTTCCCAGGCAGGCAGGCACTGGTGGCACACCATGGTGGGCACTGGGGAAGTGCCAGGGGAGTACAGCAAGGTCCTTGCCTTCACGGAGCTTGTGACCCACTGGAGCAATAACAGTCCTGGGTCTGAGGGCTGGTGTGAGAACAGACAGTCCGAGTGCCCAGCATGGTGCCTGGCACAGGGCAGGTGTCCTCAGCATCTGAAGCTCTTAACGATTCATTTCTTCTCACCTCCTAGGTAGATGCTCCAAAGGAGGTCAGGACGTCTGACCTCCTTGTCAACAGCCACAGAGCTAGATTGTGGACCTGTGACAAGGGCCAGGAAGGCACTGGCCAGATTTATGGTGAGAATGAATGGAAAATATTTGTTAATTGGGTAGCAATACACATAATTCAGTTTATAAACCACAATCGTGTAAGGAAGAAGACAGAGCAAAGAAAATTAGGGGGAAAAAAGCACAAGGTGCAGACTGTTAGAGCTGTGTAGTAGGTCTACATCAGTCCCCTTTGTGTCATGCACTGAAACATAGATCACTTAGTATTCCCCTCACCTTGACTTTTTTAATTTTAAAAAGTTCATTTTTATTTTTAAAGAATTGTGCAAGTCATTATCAATGAGTCTATTCTGTTGTGCAAGATATAACATGCTGTTTTTATGTCCTCTGTTGAGAGCCCCAAAATCAAGTGTAGCTGTCAGCAGAAGCCCATGGGGTTCCAGGATGTGCAGAGCCGGGGGCTGGGGGCCTAAGGAGCGCTCTGTCAGGGTTTCACACCTGAGGAAAACTCCAAATGGGCTCTTGCTCACACTCCCAGTGAGCTCTCAAAACTCCTTGAGCTTCCTGCTGATGTGGGCATAGCTCTCTGCATAATTAATCATTCATGACACTTGAGTAGTGCTTTTCTAGCTACAGCCTTTCCTCTCAAAGTGTGGTCTGTGGACTGGGCACAGTGGCTCACACCTGTAATCCCAGCACTTTGGGAGGCTGAGGTGGGAGAATCGCTGAGGCCAGGAATTCACGACCAGCCTAGGCAACATAGCAAAACCCGCTGTCCCCTACCCTATCGCCTTCTCCCTGCATCTCTACAAAACAAATTAGCCAGGTGTGGTGATGCATGCCTATAGTCCCAGCTACCAGGAAGACAGGCGGGAGAATGACTTGAGCCCAGCATTCGAAGGCTGCAGTGAGCTATGATGGCGCCACTGCACTCCAGCCTAGGTGAGAGAGCCAAGACCCTGTCTCTAAACAAAAACAAAGTGGGGTCCATGGACCAATAGCTTTGGCGTTCCCTGGAGGCTTATAAGAAATGCAGGCCCTGCACAGTCCCCAGGAGATGCATATACACATTGCAGCGTGCAAAGTGGTGGTACATTAATCTTATGCACAACATCATGTGAGCACTCTGATGCTGTTACCTCTTACACAGAGGGGGAAACGGGAAACAGGTCCTACAAGCAATGTCACATGGATAGTTGGGGTAGAACCGAGACTCACCCAGGCTTCTCCTTCAACTCCAGTAAGCACTTTCACATGCACATTTACTCCTCTCCTCCATCCAGAGGTACCGTTATTACTACCCAGTTTACAGATGAGCAAAGTGAGGCAAACAGAGAAGTTAAGTAACTTGCCTGAAGATGACACACCTTGATCTAGACCTACTTCATTTATGGAATTGACCATTTAGAATTCATAAGCAAAGCAGGTCTGCAGGGCAGGGTATTCACATTCATCCTGGCATAGTGGACCCCAGGTCAGGTCCAGCGTCAGAAAACTTGGGTTTGAGTCCTACTGACTCCACTGAGGGATAAGGGGGCAGATCACCTCATCTCTGAGGCCTCAGTTTTCCCATCTGTAAAATCTGGCAAGGCTGTGGTGAGGAGTAAATGAGGCAATAGATGCTGGAGTGTGCTGTAAACTGTAAAGTGCTATGCACATGCTAGTTAGTGGGTTTATTCTCCAGGGACCCTGGCACGATGGTGGAAGAGGAAGAAGCTTGGAGAACTGGGAAGTTGCAGTAGGTGGAACTTCAGGGTTGCCATGGGAACCAAAGCTCTGAGGCTGATCAAGGCAGGAAATACCATCTGGTTTTAAACGCCAAAAAGCTTCGACTCACACTGGACTTATTTCTGTAAACAGCAGAATTAACATCATCCTCTAGCAGCTACGTCAACCCAGAGCAAGCTGGAAATTTTTTGTCTTTCCCCCGATTTCCATGGATCTGGACAAAGCACCTCAGGAACTCCTTGTTCATCAGCTGTCACTTCCAGAGAAACGTGGACAAGTCACTTAATAAATCTGAGCTTAAATGGAAGTAAAACACCCACCCCTCCCCCTTCCCAGGCTTTGCAAGCACGGCGGAAAGGTAGAGATGGTGCCCAGGGACAGAAGGGAAACCTGGGTCCCTGTGGGTGCTAAAGCTGGAAGGGCACTTAGAGAGCATCCGGTCTCCTTTCCCCCAAGTTATGGGTGGTTAAACAGGCCCAGAATGGGATGATGCCTGCCCAAGGTCATACAAGAGACCAATGACAAAACTGCAACTTGCACCTAAGTCTCTCAACTCTCAATTCACTGTTTTCCACTTGGCCGATCACACCTTCCTTTGATGTTTGTTCCAGCATCGTAGTATCGCTCCCTGGGAAGCCCTGGGCTTGGGATTTCTGTGCTTCCCCATGGGCTCTGCGAGGCAGGAAGCAGACCGTGTCTTCAGTCCCACCCCTCCCGGGGATTTCACGGGGAAGCCATCATTTCTTTGTTTTCTTGGGAGAAACAGTATTTCTGTAAACCATATGAACCAAAACAAATCAGGATGAAATTTCAAAATCAAAAGGGCTATGCCTTTAAGTTTTCAAATTCTGGAGGACTATCCCGGTTTCATTGCAGCCCCCAAATCCAGCAGAGGTCTCGTGGGGGTGAGCACTTTTATCACGGGGCTGCTAGGAATCATTTAGCAGAGAGCATTGCTGGGAATGTAGGCCCAGAGTGGCAGCTGCTGTGTTGTGCAGCTTTGCTTGCCCTCTCTGAGCCTCTTTTTCCACGTGCACCATAAGGCAGTTCAATGTGAGCATCTCTGAGGTTCCTTCCAGCTCTGACATTCTGTGACTTGATAACTATTTTCAAAGAAAGGAAAGGAGACCCATTGCTCCTTGTTCATCAGCTGACATGAGCCTGAATTGAGAGGCTGGGCCCTTCGGCTCCCTGCTGGCTGGGACCTGGGAGTTTCCTGTGAAATGGGGCTTGGAGGGAAATGGTCTCCATCCAGCCTCAAGGGGAGGGGGGCATCTGAGAGCACTACCCCAAGCCATAGCCCCAGGACCCTTAGCCTAAGCTGGCAAGTGACACCCAAGGGTAGCTCCAGAGCACTCATCCATGGCTGTGTTTACTCCAAGCCACCGCACCACACCCTCTGACACACAGGCTGTGCCCTCCAGCACCTTCATCCTCTGTTCACCCACAGAGGTACAGGCAGCTTCATCTCCTGGGAGTGGAGGCAGGGACTGTGGAGCTGGACAATCTCCCGGCCCTGCAGAGCTCAGGGAAGTCTCACCCTTGGGTGAAGCCCCTGCCCACATTGTCGCCGAGGGCTGTGTCTGGGTCCTGCTGTGTTCGTGGGAAGCTGCACCTCTGGGGCCCTCACTCGCCTTCTGCCCCTTGGGATAGGTGAGGTCCTCCCATCCCTTTTCCACTTGCTTCGAGCTATGGAAACCACCTCATAGCTGTCTCAGAGGACTTCCCAAGCCTCCGCAGCCAGGTTTGGGGATCCCTGGGGTTGCCAGGGCTTCAAGAGCTGCCTAAGCTGTGGGGGAGGGAAGACCTGGAAAGCACTGTCTGTGATTTATTTCTAACCTCGTTCCCAGGGGAGGAAGACGGTGGGTTTTAGTCTGGAAGAACTTGAGAGATACTAAAGAGAGCTGAGGTCCCCAAATTAAAACGTTCCATGTTTCCAGTCCAACTAAGGGCAGGGGCATAGCAATCCCAACTGTGTGAGCCTGGAGGAGTTACTTAATCTCTCTGTACCACTGAATCTCTCGGTTTTCCCACCTGTAAAATGGGGATAATACATCCCTCCTTCTGTAGTGTTCATGAGGATTAAATGAGAAAAAGTATCCCCAGTGCCTAGCACACAGTAAATGCTTAAAAAATTTGTATAAGTTGCAAAGCGCTTCCATTTCCACTCTCCAGTTGAAGCTTCTTAAGGAAAAGTATACGTGATAAATCCCATTTTGCAAGCTGGGGTGAAACTGCAGCTCAGACAGGTGGGGCGCGTTGTGGAAGATCACAGATCAGCTGTGTGTCAGACTGGCATCCGTCTGCCATCTGAGTCCAAGGCTCTATCCGTCTCTCCACAACCATGAAATGTGTCGCTTTCTGAACCCTTTAAGAACATAAAGGGAATAAAAATGAATTTGAAGCATGTATATTCCCTTAAGACATGTGGGAACTGAGAAATGCTAACTTTCAACTTTTTATTTACTTTCCTTTCTTGCAGTTCCCTGAGAGGGATGTGGTTTGGAAGCCAGTTTTGTTACGTGCATCTTTCCTTCATATTCTGCCTTGCTATTTCCATCTGTGGTGTTATTTGTGATGACGATGTCTAGTATGTTCTCTGGAAAGTTAACACCCCAGAAAACAAAATCTTCTTTAGTGATGAACAGTCAGCCTGGAAGCAGAGACAGAGAACATCTCCCTGAGACAACAGCTTGAAATTGGGCTTCATAGAAAATCTGGAGAAATAACCAAGGTTCTTCCTCCCTCTGTGGTTAGAGGTTTGTGGAACTGCCATATGGGAAACTGAGGGTGTGACCTGACAGGGTCCGAGAGCTGGTAAGTGGGAATAGACTTCTTAACGAGACAAAGGCACAGCCTTAAGGCAAATCATAATCATAGATTAGACTACATAAAAATTAAAGATTTCTGTTTAAACAAAGGACATAGGGAGATGGTATTTGGAGTGTCTCAATTTGACAAGGTTGTAACTAGGGATTCATAGCTAAATTCTACAATAAATGTTTGCAAACCAAGAAAAGGTAGTTCGCAGAAGCAGAACCTTGACTAGCTGACAAGTATATGAAGAGAGGCTCAACCTCACCAGTAACTGAGAGAAATGCAAATTACAAGAAGACTCCATTTTATACCCATCAACTTTAAATATTAGAAAAGTGGATAATGCTAAGTGTTGGCAAGGATGTGGGTCATGCTCCCTGGCACAGCCATCCAGACAGCAGCCTGGCATATTTTAGGGAAGTGGGTATGTGCTGCCTGAGGTGCCAGCCCCAGGCTTGTGTGCCCTGAGATGGGCTTCTCATCCTCCTGCTGTCCAGTCGTCATGGGGATCTGGTCCCTGCAGGTGGCATTTCCCAGGCTCCTTGTCAGCTGCCTTCCACTGAGAGGCCCTGACAGGCTCCACTCTTTCACCCCGAGAGAGATATCATGGCCAATGGGATCCCGCTCAGCACTGAGCTGTGCCAGTTTGGGGTGATGACTGACATGTGCATCTGGGACTTCCTGTTCTGCCATCTTGCTGCAGACTGTCAGAGGAAGGGAGAAGCCAGAGTGTTCTCTTGGCCTTAGGTGGCATCTCCAAGCAGTGGCTGCATCTCCTCCAAAGGGCCAGCTCTGTCCCAGTGGCTCAGCTGTGATACCAGCTTTACCACCTAACCTCTCCCCTGTCTGTCCCTCCAGCCTAGGGAAGATGGCCGTTTCCTGCTGTTACTAGTTTCTGGACTGCCTCCCCATCCCCAAACAGTTTTGTATTCTCCATTCCCCAAGTAACTAATCCCCTGCATTCCAAGTCCCTCTGTGTTAAATATTCGGGTAGTTTCTGTTTTGTGGTTAGACCGATTACTCTACCTGTGATCCAGCAGTCCCAATCGTAAGTGTATATGCTGCAGAGAAACTCTCCTGTCGGTCCCTAAGGAAAGATGAGCAAGGACATTTACAGCACTGCTTGTGAAAACAGAGAGTGGGAGGTAGCCTAGGCACCACTGCTAGAGGAATGAATGTTTAATAAGGATAGATAAATATGTGACATGTATGGGGCACACTGGAGGAGTGACCATGTCGAAGGTTGGGAGCGAAGTGGGAATTAGGGACGAAGGGAAAAGCAAAGCGGGAGAAGAGCCTTGTGTAGAATGGATGTTGAATATGTATCTCCAACTCAACCTCTGCAAATGAGGTTTAAAAAAATGTACACCGTGCCCTCAAAGGATGAGTGGGGAAGAGTCTGATCATCCAGGCAGAGGGAATGACACAAGGAAGAGAACAAAGGCCTAGGAGCAGTTTATCCAGGGAACAGCAAGAAGTGAGGTATGGCTGGGCCCTGGGGTCTGTGGTTGGCAAAGCGGGTTGGGGGAGGCCCTTGGGGCCTTTGAGCCTTATCAAGGATGCTGGACTCTGCCTGTGCAATCACAGAATGCCAGCTGCATGCAAAAGGTCTGAAAGATCTGTTCAGCCTCTCATGGGTAGATGGGGAAACTGAGGTCCAGAGAGGGGCAAGAGATTGGCCCGAACATCACGCTGTGGCAAAACGGGTCCAGAGCCCAGGTTTCCTGACTCCTGTTTAGGGAATTGCCTCTTCTTTCCTCTTCCCTAAGCCCCCAACTCTGTGCTGAGAACTGTGCTGGCCCAGGGGACACAGCCCCTGATCCCAAGGAGCTCCACTCCTGGGAGGGGATGGATAGAGTCAGATAGCCCAATGTGTGCTGAGATGGTCTCCCAGTGTTCATGCCTTTTTGAAGACCAGCAGAAGAACTTCCCAGCCCAGATTACAGGCACACACAAAAAAGTAGTTGTTATTCTAAGCCACAAATTTTGGGGGTGGTTTGTTATACCAGCGATAGATTACAAAAACATGCAGTATAAAGTTCTCACTCTTACGTGAATACTAAAAACAATGCATTCACATGGATGTAGAGTGTGAATTGATAGCTAATGGAGACTCGGAAGGGTGAGGGTGTGTGTTTGGGGGGAAAGATGATGAGAAATTGGTTAATAGGTACAATGTAATTTGGATAAGTACCCTAAAAGCCCTAACTTGACCACTACCAATCTATGCATGTAACAAAACTGCACATATACCCCATAAATTTGTACAAATAAACAAAGTGAAGATTGGGAAAAAAGTTGAGAAGCACAGAGCATGTGGTAGACCAGAGGGAGTGAGAATGAATCTGACCCAGAGGATTCTGAGAGCTGTGAAGTGCTAACTAAGCACAGGGTCAGGCACATGGTAAATGCTCAATACAGTTTTTGTTGCTAAACTTGCTCATGATCGTTATTCACCGCATTTTAAAAAGAAGAAGCTGAAGCCAGAGAGCTCCCAAGTGTCGGCATGTTGGGGAAAGGCCGCAGTTCCCATGTCTCCTCCTTTGGCTCCCCCGTCTCTCCTCCCTGCACCCCCCTCTTCCCTGCTCCTAGAGGTTGTGCTGTCACCTGCCAGGGTGCTGAAGTGAGGATTGAACTCCAGGCCCTCTGACTCCCATCTGGGTTGCTTTATAAGGACGTCCAAGGTGCCAGTAAAGCAATTGACACCCTTGGAGACTCATACCCAGCATCAAACAATGTCCAAAGAAGAACATGCAAGCAGCAGGGGACTTTGCCAAAAGAAATGGCAAAGGAATGATATGAGACATCAAGTGCCCACCGTTGACAAAGGGAAATAAAATAATATGAAAAGTTACAAAATCAATCATGTACTTAACCTTGAAGCTGTGGTGTGGTGGAAAAGACTGGATGGCTCCTTAAGTCCAGAATTGCCATGCAAAATGGCATTCGAAAACACATGCAAAAAGGCATTTTCACCTTCCCTGTGCTGTCTTGGGAAAATCATCCAGCCTCTCTAAGAACCCATTTCCTCTTCTGAAAAATGGGCATTCGAATGCCTCACAGAATCATTAATGATAATTCAGTGAGGTGATCTGTGCATCCAGATGACACTGTACAGATACGAGGCCCAAGTGGGGACGGGGCACGACCCTGAGCTGTCTGTGCCTTGCTCTACAGAGGGAATCTGCACCTCCCCCAGATTCTCCAAGAGGGTTCCTAACCACCCTCTCCCCAAATTTTAGAGACACTGTTGATGTCTTCTCTTTGTTTCTAAGATAAAATCTAATATTGAAAAAGATCAAAGAGATAAAAAGAATTGAAACAGGAAAAGCAATAGTAAACAATAGATATCAAATGCAGTGGGTTTTGGGTTTTGGTTTTTTTAAAAATATTTTTGTTGTGGTGGTGGTGGTGTTCGAGTCTTTTAATGAACTGAACTTGTCATCCTCTGGACAAACTTTACAAAATGAACATAAAAGGGAAAAGAATAGAACCAAAAGCAATAACAAAACTGCAAAGTGATAACAAGAAACTTTTTTTAATAAAAGGAATACATGCTTATGGTGAAAGATAATTCAAACAGTATAAGGTAGAAAATAAATCTGTTTTTACCCCTCCGGTTATCCCTTTTCCCTGGTCCTATTAGCCAAAGTTCACTACTCTCAGAAGCAAGGAACTTTTTATTTGTTTTCACATTGCAAGTAATGGTATCCATTTTTTTGAAGGAGAAGATGGAATTCAGAAAATTCCCAGAGGCATCTCATTTGCTAAAAGATAATGAACATCGTATGAAAGAATTAAGTGTTTTCCTAGATCTTGACAAAATAAAGATATCAATCAAAGAAACTCCCCAAAGGAAGTCCAGATGGCCATGCAATTGAACTTTATCATGCTCATCGGCCTGGCAATCCCCATGCCCTTGAAATACCCAGGAAAACCATGCAGCAGAAGGCAACACCTGATACATATAGCGAGCTCCTTATAAAACCAACCTAAAACTGGAGAAAACCCTGTAAACTTGTTCCTTTGTGCAGTATACCTAATGAACACGGGAACAAATTTTCCTCCAAACCGATCCTTTAAACACAGCCACGGATCCATGCGCTGCAGGGGGTCTTGTGCAGGGTGGTGCGATATCAGGAAATGAGAGTATCATTCATCACATAAAGTGTGTCATCCCAAACTGACTATGTTGTAACTCCAAATTTTAGAAGCATGTAAATAAACAATAAGACATTGCTATGGTCTGAATGTTTGTGTCCCTCTAAAATTCATGTTGCAACCTAATCCCCATGTTGGTGGTATTAAGAGGTAGGGCCTTTAGGAAGTGATGATGTCATGAAGGCTCCACCTTCGCGAATGAGATCAGTGCCCTATGAAAGAGGTTTGAAAGAGTCTTCTTCCCCTTCTGCCACTCGAGGACGCAGAAGGCACCATCTATGAGGAACGGGTCCTCACCAGACACTGAATCTTGTTTTACAAACAACAGATTACGCAGTCTAAGTTATTTTGTTATAGCAGCCCAAATAGATTAAGACGAACATGTTGGACTTCACCTAAATCACCTATGCAATTCGAATGCCTGGAATATTAAGAAATGAGCAAAGCGTAACTAAAATACCACTAAACTCAGACGCCAGCCTATCTGTGTTCTTTGTTATTTAATATAATATGGAGTGGTGGGGGGGCAGGAGGAATAACTGATTTCATTAGCAAAAAGCAAATTAAAGGACTCACTGTTGTTATGCAAAAAGAGAGACTTGGAAGAAGATTGGCACGATAGGATGCTACTGCTTTCTATCCCAGCGTGCTCCTGAAACCCAGGCCATAAATCAGATCCTTGGAAAGCAAATCATATTTACCCAATAGGAATGATGTTATAATTGAAGATTGCTTTGCTGATCAAGAATTGGGCATTAAATTAATCCTGTGTAACTCCCTGCTCCCCTTGCAAGCTGACATGACAGCCAGCCACAGGGAAGAGAGACTTCTGTGGCTGATTCCAGCCCTCCGCCACTGTCTCCTGGCCCTCCGCAGCTCAAGAGGAAAAGGGCAATCCTTTCGCCCTTGTGAGGAACCTCATGAAGAACCACACTCAGGGGCTGTCCTTGCCTCCCCCACCCCCAACTGTAGGTGTCCAGGTACAGCGAACAGTGCACACCTCTTCATTCAGTGACATGGATTGCTTGCTTTGTGTGTGCGTATGGTCTCACACATGGAAAGGGACCCAGACTTGTGGATGACTAACTATACAATGCAGTGTGATACCAAAAAGCTTTTCTAGAATATGTTGAGATAAAGAAAAAATTCTGTATTTCACTGAATCTAAGACACCATTATTTTATGTATTAACAAGAAAGAAAAAAAATACTTCCAACTATAAGATGCCATCAATGGCAAAGTGCATCCTAATTCCAGAGAATAAGAATGTGTGTCTTAGAATGGTGAAATGTGGTAATTAACTTTTAAAGAAGTGATAAGTGTTATTTCTCAGCATGAACCAAGCCTTACTCTGGGAGCTGAGAAAAGGTAGCAATTATTTCTGCTGGAGTGACTGGAGAAGGTATCACAGAGGAGCTGACAGTTGATCTGGGTCTTGAAGGATTTTGCCAGTGGGAGACGGAGTGGGAAGAGCATTCCACCTTGAAGGAATAGCATTAGCAAAGGTGTGGAGGCAGAAAAGGGGTCCATGTTTATGGACCAGCTGATATATTCTAAGTAGTTAGAATATAAAAGGTGTAGGGAGAGGGAGATGCTTGCTAAAGCTAGATATTTCAGAGCCACATTGCAAATAGCCTATAACACCAGGCTTAGGAGTTTGTATCCTAGAGGTAATAGGGAGCCACAGAATGTTTTGAGCTGGGGAGTGACGTGATGTGGAAAGGTCAGTTTGGCAGGGTAAAGGAAGACTAGGTTGGAGAAGTGTAAGAATAGAGGCAGAGATACAAGTTACTCTGTTGCAACTAGCCAGGTTGGAGGTGGGTGGAGAGAAAACCATACACATGGATCTATGTGATGATGTCAGATTTTAAAAGGCTCAGGCGACCAGACGGCAATGAGAAGAAAAGATCTGCAACCATACACAACAACGTGGATGAATCTCCCAAACACAATATTAAGTGAAAGAAGCCAGACACAAAGGAGGACAGATGGCAATTCCATTTATATCAAGCCCAAGAAGAAGCAAAAACCAATCTATAGCGTTAGCAGTTAGCTTGGTGGTTACCCTTGGGAAGGGTAGTGACTGGCCAGGGACCCACCTCTGGGTGCTGCTCATGTTCAGGTTCTTGGTGCTGGTTACATGGATGTGTTCACCTCGTGAAAATTCACTGAGTCGTGCACTTAAGATTTGTTCATTGTTCCGTATATGTTATATTTCAATAAAATTTACCAAAAAAAAAAAAAATTAGGGCCATGGAGAGAAACTGGAAGTATGGTTCCAGAATGGAGGAGCAGCAGGAACCTGTTGGAAACATGGGCACTCAGTCCCAGAATAAGTTGAGGCTTTGGAAGAATGTCACAGACCAACACAGGGGCTTCATGTGGTGCATGGGTAGGTGTCAAAAAGAAGGCAGAACTTTCTCATTTCCAGACCTGTAGCCAAGACACACCAGATGTTTTGGTGGATAATGACCAGCACACAGCAAATAGTGGAACAAGCATAAAATGAAAGAGGAAGAGATTCTCAGAGGGCACCTAGATGCTTTCAATGAGCCTATGTCCCCGGGTCCAGATGAACTACCTGTCGAGACAGAGCAGGACATTGTAGAGGGATCCAGAGAGAGCGTCTAAGGGTCTTGGGGAGATGAGCGAAAGGAAGGGTTAGATGGCAGGGGTTGCAGCAGGGCTCGGTTTCCTGAGGACCTAAAAGGGTGACTTCCGCAACGGGGATTTGTGTGTTGACCGTCAGCCGTATTGGAGACCTGATTGTACAAATGATATGTGATCACGTAGAACTGGAGTGCCCCCTAGTAGTGGGTGTGTGTTCACCAAGAACAAGCCTAGTCACCATCACCTTTATTTGTGGAGTTATTAATATTAGTCTGGCAGGTCAGAGAAATTAGGAAACAGCATGTATCAGCTTTTCATCAAGCACTTTAGCCAGAGTTCCCATGATATTCTGGAATGCAAGATGGTGAAGGGCCACTGGGGTGGGGGTGGGGGGGCGTGGACTTCAGCAAGAGATTAGAATCCAGGGTAAAAGCTATAGGAAGGCTGACTTTGAAAAACATGTGTGAAAACCTCATGAATCAAGTGATCTGCAGGCACTGATCTTGCCATTTTTAGTGGTATTATTATTGTTATTTATTGTATGCCTAATAAGTACCTAGTACTGTGCTGGGTACTTTATATGCATTATCTTACTTAATAAGAGAGTTCATTACATGTAAAGTGCTTGAAACAGTGACTGGCACATATGAGTGCTTAACACATATTAGCTGTTATTATTAATATTTAATCCTCTCAATAAACCTATGAAAGACAAACCATTATTATCCCCATTTTACAGATGAGGAAACTGAAGCTCAGGAGGTTAAGTGATTTACTCAAAGCTGTACCACTAATAATTAGTAAGCCAGGATCTGAACCCAGGGCTGTCTGGCTCCAAAACTCACCATTGTCCCTAAGGGGTAAAGAGGAACTCATATATTGGACAGGTGTGAGACCAGAGACTTTATAGGCCTCTTCTCCATCTAAGGCTCTGTTCCAGAAATGTGCATCTTGTCCATCCATGGTCCCCTTTGTCAAAGATCTTATTGGTTCTGTAACCTCTAAATGAGAAGGCCTTTGGCCCCTTTGCCAGCCTCTGGAGACCACCCAGTTTCCCACCTCTGTCCCTTCAGGACCTGTCCTGCTGACGTGGAGCAACCTTCCACAGTTCTCAAACCAGAGGAGGCTCCAGGCTCTGCTGTTCTGCCCCAGGCGTGGCAATGATTCCTGCAGGATTTAGTCATGGACTCTCCAGGACAGATGCTCTCCTCCCTAATAACCCAGAAGACCCAGATGCATCTTTAATTCACTGGGGGACCCTGGCCAACTCATTTCACTTCTCTTTGGTGCTGGCCTTCAGCAGGTTCTTTCCCTCTTTAAGACTTTCCTCCTCAGTCCTACAAGGGCATCTTCAAGGAGAGGTAAGTGGAGCAGGAATTGGGGTCAGACATACTGGGTCCGGGCCCCCTCACTGCCGCTGTCGAGCATCATCAGGCACACTATTTAATCAATCTGGGCCTTGGTCCCTTAATTTGCAAAACTGGGATCCTAGCACTTATTTTTCAGGCAGTCGTGAAGATTAAGATGATGCATCCCAAGGTGTCTGGCACAGAGTAGGTAGGTGTTTAATAAATTGTAGCTATTATTATTACTTGAACTGTGTCACCAGGCCACATTGGATGCCTGAAACCCAATTTTACAGTTTAAAAAACATGGCTTGTGGAAAGCGAAAAGCAACTTAGATTCATCCAGTTACTCTTTTTTAGATCCATCGTTTGTAACTTACCATGTAAAAAAAGGGGGAGATGAAAACAAATAAGGTACTTCAAAAAAAAAAAGGGCTGAGCCATTTGATCGAAAGAAACATTTTAGTGTAATCATGAATGAGAAATACATGGGAGATGTTTGCAAAGATATATATATATATATTTAAGAAGAAAGTAAGAGAAGACCTTGCTGCTGCTGGGAATTAGAGTAGAGGGTGGCATGGATGACTGGGTCAAACTGGGAAGAAGGTATTGGAAACTGGAGCCAGTTCCTGGAAGCAGCAGCTGTGGAGGGCAGATCCGAGCAGCCCTGGGTGCAGGGGTGACCAGCCCCACATGGAAGGAGAACAGGCGGCAGAGGAAGGCCTGTTAGCTTCCCACTGTTGGGATCCTGGTTAAGGGGATGTAGTGTCCTGCTGACAGGCAGCCAGATAGGCCATGAAGCCTCAGACTCCCCAGAAAGGGAGCAGGCACCAAGTCTCAACCACTGAGCTGGGGTTTGGAAGCTGATTTCTACGTGTAGGGTGAGGGTGTGGGAGAAAGGATTGCTAAGGAAGCAGGTTGATGGGAAGAAGACAAGAATTTAAGCCATTCAAACCTGATCTGACATTGACATTTTATCACTTTCTGGAGGTGCACCCTGAACACATTGCTTTCTAAGTCTCTCTTAACTCTGTTGTAAGGTAGATGAGCTCATGGGAATCAAGTGTTTCCCATAATCCTGGGACTTGGCCAACACATTTTATTCCCATTAATAAGAACAGTTATTATGCTAGACACTTCTCATCCTCTCCTCTGCTTATACCCTGGTCTGGCACCAAATGTGGCTTATTGTAATGGCCTCTTAACTGGTATTCCTGCTCCCAGCCTTCGAACCGCTAATTCTCCACTTGGCAGCCAGAGTGGCCCTGTCACTGACCCTGCAATAATCCTCCTACGGTTCCTGTGCCATGTGTACAGACCAAGGTCCTCATAGTGCCCAGGCCCCACACGATCCCACCTGCCTGTGGCTTTGGGCCCTATCGATTTGCCCCTTGCTCACTCTGCTCCTGCCACATTGGCTTCCAGACTGTTGCTTGAACATGCCGGGCGCACTTCTGTCGTGGAGCTGCTACCTCTGCTGTTCCTGTGCATGGAATACTATTAGCATGTCTTTCTTACTTACCCTTTTTAAGTCTTTGCTGAGAAGTCACCTCAGTGTGTCCTTCCCTGACCTCCCTGTTTCAAATTGCAGCCCCACCCTGCCAGTCTCTATCTTCTTTCCTGCTTTATTGTTCGCCACAGCACTTTTCATAAACTGACATCCTAAAATATCTTCTTATGCCCACTTATTGCTTCTCTTTCTCCACTAGAATGTCACTTCTACAAGGACAGGGATTTGCGACTGGTGGTTCTCTCCTGTATCCTCAGCAACTAGGACACTGTCCAGCAGGTAATAGGGCTTCCAAAACATTGCTTGAAGGAACAAGTGATTATTATAAAGTAAGAAGCTGGACCCCAGCTCTACAGAAACATGGACTCTAGGCTGGCGACTGAGGCAGGAGCTCACACTCAGGAAGGATCCCAGGCACCCAGTTACCCAAACTAGAACACAAGGCCAGGCTAGGATCTCATAACCCAGGCACCAGAGATAGGGTGTGAGATCAGAGCTTGGCCTTGCTCCTCTGCTCAGGGCTGGTTGGTCCCAGGCCATGGGGGGCCTGGTCACCCCATAAGTGGCAACAGAGAGACTGGAGGGCAAGATGCCAGGCAGGGCCTTCAGTCCGTTAGTGAATGTCAGGCAGAGTTACCCCAGCTTTCGACTTATTCCCAGATGTAGGTGTCAGTGGATACCCTATATTGGCACAGTTTACAAGGAAAACACAAATGACTAAGGAGAAAAAGAAGGAAAAAACCCTGAAAATGCTCATTCAGAAACCCGAACTTAGGAGTTGAGGAATGGTAAGTGCCAGAAGCCTATGATTAGAGGGCGTTTGTGATGTCAAGTGAGAGAGCAGCTGAGCAAATGTCTGGGGTCACACTGTCCTTTAACCGTGTGTGTATGTAAATATATATTTATAGAGATGCTCAGGTGAGCTCTGCTCATGCAAACTATCCAGCTTGGGGAGGAGGAGAGGCTGAGTGGAGCTGCGAGTGTCTACAGAAGCCTAGAAAGAGAATTCCAGGCTGGGAGAATTTGGCCTGGTTTCCCTGGCGCTGTCCAAGGTACTTCCCAGTGGTTCTGCTCAACCTCCGCTCAGGTCTTCTGTTTCCTGCTGATGACCCGGCCCTGACTCAGGGCTGCCCCCGCCTCACTCCATAACAGTGGGTCTGTGGACACTATCTGGAGCCCACCCCTCACCAGGTGCCTGAGGGAACCGAGGTCCAGAGCAGTTGAGCATCAGGGCATCCTGGCTCCCACTGCCCTGTGTACAGACGTCCTGCTGGCCCTGGGTTCCGTCCTCCCTCCGTAGCTCTGTGTACTTTGACTAGCTACGGAAGCTCTCTGAGCCTCAGTGCATTCACCTGTACAGTGAGGGTGATAAACGCAGTACGGTTAGTTCAGAGGGCTGTTGTGAGGGTTACATTATGAGGCATGTATTAATACAATAGTAAGTGCTCAGGGAAGGTTAAACTCCCATCCTTGTTACAAGGTCGTCGATATGGCCCACAATGCCTGGCTCAGGCTCAAGGATGTTTTGTGATTTGATGTCCTACTGTGTCCTCAGCATTAGTCAGCCCCTGGAATTTTATAAATTAATGACCATGATTCCCATTCTTCAAGCATGAAGAGGCACACGGGACCAAGGTCTTAGGTCAGCTCATTTGGGCACATCTGGTCCGGGACTGCTTTGCCTAGGATTGGCCAGCGCGGCCAGTGCGACCTGGCAGAGAGAGGGCCAAATCCAGGGGTGCTCGGGGTCTGACCTGTAGTGCTCCCACCTGGGGGAGAATTCTAGGGCGGGGCCCGTCAGGAGTGCGGACGCGGGGAGGTCAAATGCCTGGAGGGGGCGGTAGTGCATACAAGGTTCGGACCCCACCTTCGCCTGGGGTTGGCAAAGGGAGGCTGCTCCGTCTGGTGGGGAGGGGAGGAGTGTCCTCAGCCAAGGCCCTAAAGGCCGGACCGCCTAGCACCAAGGGGCGTTCGAGCTCCAGCAGGCGTCCTCCACGACCCTCCGGCCTCGGTCAGGACTTGTGGGTGCCAGAGCAGAACAGGAGAGCGTAGCCTGCAGATAGATATCTCTAGGACGCCTTCGTGGAACGTTCGCCCGCCCAGACCTTCTCGGCCAGACCTCCTAGAGGCAGTTCCAAACCACCGTGCAGGTGCTACAGGAAGCGCCCGGCGAAGCAGCAGCGGCCGCTGCGTGTGCCAGAGCGCGGTCCTGGTTCCCCGATCGCTGTCCCCGGGCGCTCTGGTCCCCGGCGGTCGGCGGGCCGGGGGCGCCTGTGTGCGTGTGCTGGGAAGGTGGCCCTCCCCACGGCCGCCGCAGCGCCAGCACCTCCCCCTCCCCTGGCGCGCACGGCTCGTCCCCGTCCCTGGAGGCGGCCCGAGCCGCCGCTGAGCAGCCTCGCCTTCGCCTCCCGCGTTTCCTGCCGTCCGCCCTCCCCCGGCCGGGCTCCAGGGGCTGCCGCCTAGCAGCTCCCGGCGGGAGAGCGGCTCAGAGAGCGCACGGGGGCGGGCGGAGGCGGCCCGGTGCGGGGCGGCCGCGCTGGAGAGAGGCGCGCGCGGAGACGCCGGCCCCCCTCTCCGCGTTTGCTCGCTTGCTCCCCGCCTCCTGCACTCCGCTGGCTCCCACCCCTTCCCGGCGTGATTGATCCGTCACGGGCGCCGCCGCTGCCGCCGCCGCTGGGGCCGTTCTGAGCCGAGCAGGAGCCCGATCCGGAGCCGGAGCCGGGGCCCGGGCCGGCGCCATTGCGCGGGCGCCGAGGGGAGAGCTTGGCGCGGGGCGGCGGGCCGGGGCAGGCCATGCGGGCCGAGTGAGCCGGCGCCCGCAGCCCGCGGAGCGGCATGGCTTCCCCGCGGAGCTCCGGGCAGCCCGGGCCGCCGCCGCCGCCGCCACGGCCGCCTGCGCGCCTGCTGCTGCTCCTGCTGCTGCCGCTGCTGTTGCCGCTGGCGCCCGGGGCCTGGGGCTGGGCGCGGGGCGCCCCTCGGCCGCCGCCCAGCAGCCCGCCGCTCTCCATCATGGGCCTCATGCCGCTCACCAAGGAGGTGGCCAAGGGCAGCATCGGGCGCGGCGTGCTCCCCGCCGTGGAGCTGGCCATCGAGCAGATCCGCAACGAGTCACTCTTGCGCCCCTACTTCCTCGACCTGCGGCTCTACGATACCGAGGTGAGTGTCCGGCTGCCCATGCCGTCGGGGCTCCAGGGTGGAGAATGTTGGACAGAGGCAAGCTCCGGCTCTTGGCCAGAACGTTGATTGACCCGCCCGCGCCTGTCGAGGGCACCTCGGGCTGGTGCTCAGTGCTCACTCACCCCAGGGTCCCGCTGGGCTTGGCTGGCACAGCTGATACCAATATTTGCCAAGCACCCACCTCCTCTGGGATTGTCTGTGTGTGTGTGTGCGCGTGTGTGTGTGTATAGGGAGTGAGATAGAAGACTGGGGTCTATTTTCACCAGAGAAAAAGGAGTGGAGAAGGTGGGGCTGGACCCCCAAAGGCCTGCAATGATTGCTCCTGCCCAGGTCCCGTTCGTGGCTGTGAGGTGTCGGGTGGGAGGAACAGGCGCGTTGACTGCAAACTGGGCCGCCCAGGGCCGGAGGGGCTGCGGGCCTGCTCACAGGCCCCCAGGAAAGCCGACCCGCGCTTTGAGGTTCAGAGAGCTCCGGGACCCCAGGGGCTCGGGCGCGCAGCGGGGCTGGGCGCGTAGTGCGCGCCAGCGGCTCAGAGACCGCCGGCTCTGCGGCGCTTCTGCCTGGATGTGCCGGACGCTACTTGTAGCCAGAGCTGTTCTATGAAGAGACCCCCACCCCCGCCCCCAGCCGCTAGGGTTAGTTGCCCAGAGAATGCCCTGGTAGGTCTCGCTCCCAACGCGCGGTGGTATCCGGCTGCGCCGCTACTGTTGGCCCAGCGGCTGCAGGCACTGTTTTTCCGGGCGCAGATTTGAAGCGTCCTAGTATCCGGAACAGGGACTTGGAGCGCAGCGGCGGGCTTCCCCTCTCGGCCTCCTTCTCAGAGCAGAGCCGGAGAGCCTAGGGCTTCCCATCCCAGGAGTCCTCCCCACCCCTCGGTTTGGGTTCCACCTGAAGCCCCAGCGCGGACCTTCGCCGCCAGCCCGGGAGCTGGGGCGCGCGGAGGGGCCCTGGAGGAGCCGTCGCTGGCTGCGCAAGGTCGGGTTTGCGAGTTTTTCTGGACTGAGGGAGCCCCTACGCTCTGGCCGCAGCGTCCGCGACGCGGCCTGAAGGGGGCAGTGATTTCCTGTGCAGTAGGCTCTGTTGGCGCCTCTGCCACCGCGCCGAGCCGGGCCGAGGCGCTGGGCTTGACCCCGGCTTGCCGGGACTCCCCGGGCGCCTCTGCTGGAGCCCAGCTGCAGAGCCGTCTGGGGAGGAGGGTCGCGCTACTGCGCTGCTGGTGCAGCCTGGGCTTCACTCCCTCCTCTGTCTGACCCTTTTTATGTCCCCGGAGAAAGAGCAGAATCTGGATTGTGTCTTATTCCCCGCCTCCCCCGCTTCACTGACGAACCAGCCTGCTCTGCGCTGTAAATAAAAGGTGAAGGAAACGGTGGCAGTTGGCGGCGGTGCGCGCAGGCTGCTGCAGGCGGAGAGGTGTCCTCTGCCCAAGCGGATGCAAGCTGGGTAGCTGTGCAGGGCGAACCCGGGTGTGAGATCATTTCCCAATGACATTTCTATCGCCCTCCTCGTTGCCCGAGCATTTTAAGTTCTCTGGGATACTTGTCCGGCACACATAAATGGAGAGAGCAGTGCAATTACACGGAGGCATGTCTTCTTGGCACTGTTTCTCTGTCGCTTCCATACATATTCTTCTGGAAGGGACACCAGGGAGCCGGTTCTTCCGGGACAACACATTTGTAGACAGGGCAGCCCTGCTTGCATCATCAGCAACTATTGTCAGCTACACAATGTTTTCATCATCAGTTTCTTCCCTTTAGAAAGCTTCCCTGACAGAGATTTCGTATTGGCCTGGTTGTGGCAGCAAAGAGATGGGAGCTTGGTTTCAGGGTGTGGGTTGAAGCTTTTACATTTTATTTTTCAAGTGTGTCTTGATGACTTGCTGAGTGAGAGGGCCCAAAGTCAAGAGAGTGAGGCAGTCAGAGGCTCTTCAGTTCATGCGAATATTTAGGAAATAGCGAGAAGGAGGACAGAGGATAATTTCGGCCTCCTGCAAACAGGGAATAGTCTCTAGCCTTTTGAAGGGGCCCAGACCAAGGGCTTTGGGATAGGTGGGACCTGTGTTCTAGTCAGAAACTGGTCACCTTCTGCTGAGTGACCTTGAGCTAGGTATTTAATCTCTCTAAGCCTAGAGTTCTCCATCTAAAAAAGTGGGAATATTATATGTACTCTGCAGGGTGGCGACATGGGGCTTAAGGGAGCTGACAGGCTCAGCGGCCAGTGCTCTGTCTGGCATGCTGTAAGCACTAAATAAATGTTTCCTGCCTCTCTTCCTTAATTTTCATTTGGTGTGGATTCACAAGTAAGACATTGTGGCTTTAGATGCGATAAAAATGGATACATCTAAAATATTAAGCCTGCTTATTTCTCTTTCTTGCTTTTGAAATTTCATGGCAAGTCAGTGAAGTTATCACCAGAAAAAAAGAATTCTGTTTAACAATCAAATGTGTTATCTCCTGCCATGAAGTATCACATTTGGGAGAGTGCCTACCTGATATAATTACTTAATTTTTTCAAGTGATCTCATCTTTAAAGTAGAGGTGCTTTTTCCCTGAGCCAGAGTGAGGGTAGGATCAGTTTGGTTAATTTGCAGCAAAATCCAGATTGATCTGAAGAGTGTTTGGGGCCAGTTTTAGAGTGTTTGGGGCCTCGTTCATTCAGGTTGGCTGTCTTTGTGGATTGTGTGCACTGCCTAATTATTTGCAGGCTATGTCACATCATCTGTGGACTTGAACGCAGGATGGATGTGGTGAATGGATTTTGGCTGGCTTTGCTGACATTTGCTGTCAGTCAGTAGCCTCAATGGCCAGTGATTGTGGGCAGCCAAGATGGCCTTTGTCTGCAAGGAGATGGAGATTTAGCAAGGAATGGGTTAATCTAGTCATTGAGGACAACTGTCTCAATAAAAAGCCTCCTACATCCAGATCGACTCTCTACTGTAATTAGAATAGCAGGAGAATCTTCAAAGCCCCACTCAATGCCATGTGTTTGTAAAAATGAAACATCCCAACAGAACACCTGTCTGTAAGAACGTCTGCTTCTCTGGTGTCATATCAAATCATTTCAGCAAATACTTGTTTATATATTCCAAGAAAGATTTGGACAAGCAAGACAACTGAAAATACAGATAAAAGGAAACACCAGAAACTATGTAAATGCATGGCAGTTACTATACCAAGAACTTGGGCCAAAATAGTTATTGTATTTTAAGTATTAAATTTTAGCTCTGGGCTTCCCAGCAGTCAAGGTAAAAAGGCAAACATGGTAGGTTGGTTATATTACTTACATGTTTGATGACAAGAATCTGAGAGACAATGTCTTTCTTTCTTTTGTTTTTTAACAATATCTTTTTAAAAAAAAGTTTTGCAGGACATTAAGAAATGTTCTGTTCCCCATGTGGTTGTTTCGTATTCTTTGGTAGCAACATTAATAAAATAATGACCAAAAAATGAGTTAGAAATAATGTTGGCCTTTCTGATTTGATTAATAGTCATTATAGAAAAATTAAAAATTACAGAGAAGCATAAAGAAAAATAATAATTGCATATAATCCATCTATACAAAAATAATTATGTCTAATAATTAGCATTATTCCCTTCCAGTTGCCATTGATTACTATTATGTACTTGAGATCATACTCTATGTGCTCATTTATATTTTATTTCATTTAGTTAACATTATGTCATGAGGATTTCCCTATGTTTTCGAATCCCTTTAGTAAAGATGATTTTGGGTGACTGTATACTATTCTATCCTATGGGTGCACCAAAGTATTTAATCATTCCACTATTGTTGGACTTATATGTTTTCCCATTTGTTACTATTTTAAATCATTCTATAATAAACTTAGGGAAAGTTCAGGGAGCCAAAGGAGCACAGTCCAGATGTGCAACCCTCAGGAAGACCACCCTGCTGTAGACATCCAGTGTAGAAAATCCAGAGAAAGCCCAGTGACTGGTGAGCATGTCTTTTGCTTGAGCGGCTTTGCCAAATATCTGTTCTCTTATTCATAGTGCTTTAGAAAGGATCCAAGGAACTGTTGGATTAAGGCTACACTTCCTAAAAAAGTCTTGAGTGTAGCTCAGCAGATGTTTCTTGAGCACCTGCTGGAGTTGCTGGTGCTGCAGAAAGGTGTGAAACACAGCCCAGGGCTTGACAGGGGCAACCACTAGTGAGCAGGGCAAGGAACATACTCACCATTTTCAATGCAGGGTAGAAAATGATAGTGAAGGCGGTCGTGTGATTCTGTGAGTATGCTAAAAACCATGGAATTTTACACTTTAAAGGGTGAATGTTATAGTGCGTGAATTATACCTCATACAGCCATTATGAAAAACAAAAAGATAGCACATGAGATCCTTTAGGGTCAGGCTCACATCTTCTCTGCGGTTGTACTCCCACTGCCCAGCATGGTACCTGGCCCTTAGTAAGTGCATTGCTTAGTACTCTTGTTGAAAGTGACAGAAACCCGACTTTAACTGGTTCATGTGACTGAGAAAACCTGGGGTGGGCTGATTAAGGTATGGCCAAATCCAGGTGCTCAATGATATCTTTAAAAATATCTTCCTCCCTGTCTCCCGGCTTTGATTTCCACCGTGTTGGCTTCACTCTTGGGCAGGCTCTCCCCATGTGGTGGCACAGATGGCCTCTAGAAGCTGCAGGCTTACAAACACTTCCAGTTTAGAAACTCCAGTAAGAAGAGTGTTTCTTTCCCAACTGTTTTAGCAAAAGTTCCCAGCTTAGATCTCATTGGCTTCAATTGGGTCATGTGTTTATCCTCAAACAAATCACATGATACTGATGGGCCAGGCCTGGGACATCTGCCAGCCTTTCCTGACTGGGAGGGAGGTGAGGTCTGCTCCACCTAGCCACGTGAATACAGGTGGAGAAGCCTCGATTCCTCCATGGAAATCAGAGGCTGTTAAGGGTGTGAACGCCAGGTGAGTCTGATCACAATGTGCACAAAGGCAGGAAGTTGGCAAATGCTAAATTGAAGAAACAGTAGATGCCACGGGCAGTAAGAGAAAGGGAAGACCATATCTAGGTCAAGAGAGGCCCCCTGGAGGAGGAGAAGTGAAGACTGGACCTGGACAGGGCGAATATAATGTTGACACAGAGAGGCAGGGGCTCTGGGAAATGGAGGTTGGATCCCAAGAAGGGTCCCCAGGAGCAAAGGATGGAGGCAACAAAGGGTGAGATGTGTGGGGGTCACTGACTTGTTTTTACTTGAGTGCAGGGTTTATAGAGGGAAACATCCCAGTGCTGGGTGTGGATGGCCTTGAGTGCTGTTGTGAAGAAGGTTGGACTTTAGAGTTTCAAGGAGCCACAGGTTTTTGAACATGGGTGTGATCTGATCAAGGCTTGACTGCAGACAGAATGAGCCTGGAGTCGCAGAGCCAGGAAGCTATGGAAGTATTTGAAGGGAGAGACGATGGGGCCTGGATGGAGGTGGGGAAGCAGTACAAGATTATAGAGAAGGGGCCACATCGAGACCCACAGGGCAGAAGGGCAACAGAGAGGGAACCAATGGCTGGGGAGTGTGTCCCCAGCAGAGCTGTCACTGGAATTAGATGCACCATAAGGGAACAGGAGAGAGCATCCCCTGTGGGCAAGAGGCTGGTGAGCTCTGAGCATGTGGCAAGTGAGCCCTGGCCTCAGGGTCAGGAGATCTGGGGTTGTCTCCTCGTTTGGGTACCACTCACCATCTTGGTGACCTTGGGCAAGTCAGTTTGCCTCAGTTTCTTCCTCTATAAAATTGGGCTAATATACTAACTGCCTTGTTGGTGCAGGAGGATCAGATGAGAGGATCCAGGTAACATAATCAAATCAATACCCGGTACACTATGCGCACTCAGTAAACACTTGCTGCGCTGTTACCGTCATTATCATTTCTGTATAATACGGGCGTAATTACGCTGACCTCACAGGGCTGCTACAAGGAATACATGTAATGGATGTGGAAGCTCAAAACATGATGTAAATGCGTGGCAGTGTTATTGGTCATCTTGTTTTCTGGTGCTGCGTTGTGGAGAAGGGGCGCTAGTGACAGAGGGAGAACACAGTGAGGCCCGTACTCATGTGTGTCCCCCAGAATGTCTGTCATTCTGCCTGTGTCATAGCTGTGTTTGACTCTTTCTCCCCACCTGGCCTGTAGCCCTGTGAGGGCAGGGCCCATCCCATGCCCAGGGCCTTCCAAGCTGTGGCGTGAGCACATGGCTGCTGAACCGAACCGTGAGTGGGCAAATTACAGTCTGCTTTCTGAGGCAGCATCCCCCAGGATGGCTGGTCTCGTCACTTCCCCAAGGTCTTCTTCATCCCTTGTTTCAGGACTTAGGTGGCACCGCATATCAGGATTAAGTTGACTGCCCAGCTATAGCTGCCCTCTGTGTGTTCCTACCGGTGCCAGCCCCTTAGTTTCCCAAGATGAAGGCAGAGCCTCGGCCATGCCAGCCCCCTTCCAATTCCTCAGACCTTGCCAGGCACCCATGGGCACACCTTCTCCGTCCCCAAGTTCCTTTTCAAAGAGGATGAATGAGGATGCATGGTGATGGGGTGGAACTAACACACTAAGGGCCTGTTTAGTACTTGGTATTGGGCTAAGAGTTGTAGCATGATAACTTTATCTTCAAAGGGGCATTCTTCATGTGTTTGGCCTTCCCTCCTGTAGACACAGAGTAACATCAACTTCTACATACCGAGATCTGAGATCTTGGCAGGGTAATTAGCAAGCTGGAAGTCTAAGATAACAGTGCAAAGAGAGGTGCTAAACAAATATGTATATGGGACATATGCCTTTTGTTAGTTAGGATGGACTAGGCTATGCTGCATTAACAAACAAATCCTGTAATCCCTGTTGCTTAACACAGTAAAATGTATAGAATGCTCACACAAAGTCCAGTGTGTGTCAGAGGGCCCTCTGGGTGACTCTCCTCCAAGCCGTAGCACAGGAATCCAGGCTGTCTTTGCACTGTGACTCTCCTATCTTGAGGCTTCATGAAGATGGAGGTAGAGAGGAAGCCATGGGGAAGGCACACTGGATTTTTAACCACATTTACTTGGAAATGACATGTCATATTTCATTGACCAGAAACAGTCACTGGCTAACCTAACTTCAAAGGAGGCTGGGAAATGTTGAGGAGCATGTGAATGTCATGGACACTTGTCATTTTGGGTCCTTTAGGGAGGAGATGCCAAGATGGACTTACAAGTGTGGATTTACCTGTGGAAGATACAAGAATAGGTAGGGAAATGCTCAGACCATGATGCCATCCCGATACCTGTGAAAGGAGCAGGGGAGGGAAGCAGAGTTGGGTAGGAAGAGTCTCAGGCCAGAGTGCAGTGCTCAGAAAGTCTTGGCCAGCCCAAGGTGAGCTCCAGAGCAAGGATTGCCCAGGAGTCTCCTATTGGACCCAAAGAGCCAGGCTGTAGAATCCCTGCTCAACTCAGTCATTGGCTGAGGTCTGCCCTGGGAGACTGTGTCCTTAGCTTGAACGCAGTGGCAGGTCTTAAAGGTGCTACAGCTGATGGCCGTCAGCTGACTGCATCTCCTCCTGTAGGTTCTCTCTTCAGAGGAGGTCTGAGGGTCCTGCCAGGCTGGCTGCCACAGACACAGAGCCCTAGTCCTATACCCATTGACTACCAGGCCCTGTCCTAGGCTCTGGGATACAGAGATGGATGAGACCCAGATCCCACCCTCGCAGGCTCACCGTCTAACAGGTGTTCAAGACAGACAACAACAATCACATGTGGAGTGGTCCAGCCATGACAGGGATGGCATAGGGTGCCAAGCCAGGCATTCCTGTCCTTGAGGCACCTGCTTGGTCCATCCCCATGTTGCTTGGGAGTGAAATGTAAGTGACTTCTTATCTCTCACTTTTTTTGTTGATTATTTTGGTTTTAGGAAGGTGAGAAAATTAAATGGCATAGTTTGCCCAATAAGCAGCTGCCTTATATCTGCTACTTTGTTTTCTTCTTCCCTATGGTTATGTAAGAATGTGCGGTGAGGCTGGTGAAATACCTTCCTCTCTGCACCTGGCTTTCCGGGGATGAACAGGTGGGCCAGGCTGAAACCATGGGGGCGTGAGCCCCAGAGAGGGTCGGCGTCTGGGTTCTGGTGCTGGGTTACTTGCTGAGACCACGGGGAAGTCTTTGCTGCTCTCTGAATAGCAGCACGGATTGAAGATCTCGGCTCCGGCTCCGTTGTTATCACCGAGAGGGCAGGCACAGGGTGTGTCTGGCTCCTTTGTGGTCCCCCCAGGCACTATCTCAGGGCCAGGCCCAGAGCAGGAGCTCGATAAATATTTATCGAACAAATAGATCTAAAAGCCTGGATTCTAGCTCTCCAGTTCTAAGAGGATTAATGGGCAGAGTTTTAACAAATGGAGGAAGTGCTTTGTTTGCCAGGCCATATGGGGGTGAGCTTCCTGCTTGCTCTTTATTCATTCTTTTGGGTTCTTATTATTTGGTGCTTTCGGGGGCTCTGCAGTTGTGGTGTGAAAGGGGGACGGGTACTTCTTGGATGTTCCAATAAAAGATTATGTGCAAAGCTGATGTCATTTTCTTCTTCCCTGGCAAACATACATAGCATCCTCCAAGGTACATCAAAATCTAGGAAAGAAATACTTGGCAGTGTCTGAGAGTTGTAATGGTTTAGGAGGTCAGTTTATTGGAGCAACGCTGTAACCAGTAGATGGGGGACTTAGGAATTGGGTTCTGATTGCCTACTAGTTCCCACCTCCAGGGAACATGAGAGCCACGGAGGCTGGACTGGACTCTGGTCCTCGTAGAAATTGTAGGAATGAAGCCAAGTCATCAGCCCGGGTGAGTCAGATGATCTAGTGGCAGGTCGGGGCATAGTGAATAACGATGGGCCCTGGAATCCCCTGAGTAGCGAGACTTCTTCCAGGCTTCCTGCTCCTGGGCTGGAAGCTTCTCTTCTTTATCCTTCCATGGCCTGTACTGACTCAGAAATTTGGTGTGCTCAGCTTGAAAGTGACCATCTCCGTGATGGTGACAGAATAGGTCTGAGCCCCAAACCAGATAACCAAATGTGTTAGAATCATGTATAAAGTAAGAGTAAATTGGTTATGAGCTGGAGTTTAAAGGTCTGAAAATTTGTGCCTGAGTGAGGGGCATGAACGTTGTGACCCCTTTTTGGGCTGACTGGGGCGTTCCTTTGCCAATTTTCTACATTTCCAGTCGTTTTTGAATAGTCTATGTTGCTGGAAGGATGAAGTGTCTTTGTCATCTAGAAAATTAGTGGTAGATCCAAAGTGTTGAGTAAATGGACTCATCTGTCTTCATCAATGCCCACGTTCCACAGCTGCTGGCCGAAGCAGACCCCTTCTCCTGCCATTTGGCAAGGACATCATCAGTCACTGTTCAGATCAAATCTAGCCAGAGAAGGACTTTGTGGAGTGATGCATTACTGCTGCTCTCATGGCGCGGGGTCAGGAGGTGGCACAGAGAAAATGATATTTTCACACTCTTCTTATGATCCACTTGACTTTGTTCAGAGGGAACTGATTTTGAAAGCAACAGCCATACTTATAATAATCATCACTATATTATTCAAATCGCTTTGTTTCTAGAACTACCCATTCACTGAAAAGCTCAGAATTGTTCAGGGATGTAACTAGCAGACAGGGACCCGGATGCTCACTCTGGGGCATATGACCAGAGCCCAGGCTAATGTCCCCCTCCCCATCCCTGCCCAGCCCTGCTCAAAGAGTGCCCTGGCTTTGATGAAAGGGAGGACAGCTCCACCATTACTCCCCAACGCGGGCTCTGCAGCCCCACTGACCCTTCCAGGCTCCTTGCTGGACTCTGGGAATTCTAGAAACTTCGGGAAGCCATTGAAAAGCATCTAATCTCATTGTCATAAACAAAGGAAAAGCAAATAAACAAAGGAGACATTTAGTTGCAAGTGAGTAGATGAAGGAAAAGAGAATAGAACAACATCACACCTTTGTCTAGTGCTTACCACGAGGTAGTACCGATGTCAGATGCTTTGCATCCTTCATTGGTTTGGTCTTAACTACAATCCGATGAGGCTGGTACTATTATTGTCTGCATTTTGCAGATGAGGCTTAGAGAGGTTAAGTGACTTAGCTAAGATCACAACCAAGTGTTGAGCTGGGATTTGAATCTGGATGGCCTGACTTTGATCTCTGCAGCTTAAGCGCTGAGTGAACCAGCATCTTCATATAGTTATCTTCCTCCTTTAAAAGCAAGTGGCAAGTTTTGTCAGTAGTTGATGTCTCTTTTTATTCTTGCAAATTTCCCCCAACTGCCTGCCTCTCCCTCTGATTCAGCCCCACCCGCTCCCATTTCCCTGTCCACCCCCTCAGTCACACACAGCCAACCCTGTTCTCTCTAGTCACTTTAAGCGTGTCTGTCTACACACCTGGCTTGCACAGATCCGCTCCCTATCCCCTTGCACCTGGAGACTTGTCTCTTGCAGACTTGTTACCTCCTGTTGTGTTTATGTGGGGTGGCGGCGTTTGTGTCTGTGTGTGTCTCCTGTTAGATAGTCTCAAGGGCAGTAGCTGTCTTCCTTTATGCATTGAGGCCATCCATGCCTGCTAAGCACCTACTTGGTGCCAGGCCCTGGGTGTGTCACGGGACATACAAAGATGCACCAAAAATAGCTGTGCCCTCAAAGGCACGTGGGAGAGGAGGCCAGGGATCATTACCATGCAGTATGAGAAGTGTGATGGTGGGCCTGGGGTGGGTGCAGGGGCTGTCCCTAACTGTCCTCTGCACCCCCAGGTACTGTCCCAGCACTCCGGTCTGGTAGCCTCTCTGCTTGGTACCCTGCAGGGACTCACCATTGTTCTGGGGACGGGAACACAACTTCTCCCACAGCCTGGGAGGCCCTCTGGGGTCTTCCCTGCCCACTCCCCAGCATCACTCACCCCCTCTTCCTCTGGGCCAAACCACGTGGTTCTTTCTGCCTCTTGGGTGAGCACGCTCCATGCACAGGCCTTTGCACAAGCTGTTCCCCTGGCCTGGAATGCTTTTGCCACCTTTCTTCATCCTTTAGATACCAGCTCAAGCGTGCCTTCTCTGTTCTCTTTGATTAGGAAAAATCCCCTGTCATGTTTCCTCTAAGAACTATGAACCTTTCCTTTCTAGTGCTTGTCACAGTTGCAGTTTGACATTCGTTGGATTATTTGATCCATGTTGGTCTCTCCCTGTTCCTCCATGGGACTGTGACCCCCCAAGAGTGCAAGAACTGGTCATTTCGGCTCACCATAGTGTCCAGCACATGCTCTAGCGCATAGTAGGTGCTCAATAAATATTTGTAGCTGAATGAGTGAAGGCTGAAGGATTCTGAGGCAGGTCCGGATGTTTATAATGGCTTGCTAGTTTGTTTTTCGATGCCTTTGGGGTGTGAGGGAGACAGCTGGACACTGTGGAAGGATATTTGGAGTCAGACGTCCCGTGTGTGTATGCTGGCACTCCTTGCCCCCGAGTCTCAGTGTCCTCATCTGTGAAATGGGGATGATACTCTCTCAGAATTATTCAGAGGATTGACATGGGTCATTCATGGAAAGCATTGAGCACAGGGGCCCGCATTCAGTAGGCACCCACTAAATTTTACTGTCATCATTTCATTATAATGCATATGAAAATGTAAAATGTTATGTAGTCGCATAAAAACTGGCTCACATTTCAGTAGGGGATTGTGTATTTGAGGCCAGTGAAGAAATTGTGATCTGTTTCTAAGCTTTGTTGAATGAATTTTCTAAATGAAGTTAAGGTCCTTTCATTTCTGGAAGGATTTGAGGTGCACTGAGAGCTCAGTGGGGACCCCCACCAACCCTGGCCCTTGTGGCTGGGCTGCTGTCCCCAGTGGAGTCCTCACAACTGGGTTATTGTCTGCCGCCTTGCCTGGCTGCGAGCTGGGCCAGCCCACGGGGACAAGCACATCATCTGCCCGAGTGCACAGGACAGAGCCTGCAGGTACTCGGGGTGTCTGCGAGTCGATGGAGGCCCCAGTGTCTAGAGCACCCTGGCACACTGTAAATCCTTAGCAAATGTGTTTTGCATGAGTGGCGCTAAACACAAGGTAAAATATCAATTTTGGATAAAATCACAACTGAGCCTCTAAATGGAGCAGAGGGAGAAGATGTTATCAGGCGTCTGCGAGGAACACGTTGCTTCAATTGAGCCCTGGATTTGAAGGCAGGAGAGGGATGTTCTGGTGTTCCTGTGTGATGGGGACACATTTCCCTTTAGGCTCCAGGGACAAATCTTTTAGGTTTGAGGCAGGACGGTTCAGTGGAAGGAGCTCTGGACTTGACATGGGACCTGACTCGACACTAACGGATGACCTTGACCTGGTCATTTAACTTCTCTGCACCTTAGTTTTATCATCTATAAAATTAGAATAAGAATGCCTGCCCTGCTTTTTCATGCAGTTATTGTAGAGATGAGAGAGAGAGAAAAAAAAGATTAATGTGAAAGGGTCTTAAGAAGCTGTAAAGAGGTACAGATATAAGATATGCCTGAAACTAAACACAGAGAGTAATTAATTCTGGGTCATTCTTTCAGGACCATTGGATGTTTCCAATAACATCTTTATAAAAGACACAGTGATGTCGTTCATGTGAGTGATTCATTTAGCCTCCTGATAAAGGACACAGTATTAGATTATAACACTCTGAAAGCAGTTCTGCAGGGGGCTGAGGTTTTGTGACCCCAGCAGGCTGTCTTAATGAAGCATCTAGAACAAGACGTAGTTAACGTGTCTTCCTCTCAACTGTCAGATGTCTTCAGAAGCCAGCCATCTGTCTTTGGCAGGGGTCAGGCCCAAGGTCATCCACGGCCAGACTGTTGATCGGGAGTGTCAGGGCAGAAACTTGAGGGCATGGGAGGTGGTGAGGGCTGTCTGCTGTAGGCAGCGACTGGGGATCTGGGCCAGCAGTGGGGGCCCAGCCCCCAAATCATGAAGGGTTTCTGGGTTTGGTTCTGGGGCAGAGCCTGGCACACCAGCTTGAAATATGAACTGCCCAGACCATGCCAGTCCACTGCAGCCCAAGAGTGGGCGGCTGGAATGCCTGTGTGCTGGGTTAATAGTTTTTTTATTTTCTCCAGAAAGAACTTTGACTCTTCCCCAGCAGATGCGCAAGTATTTATTTGGTGGAGACCTGAGAGTTCTGGGCCAGGCAGTGTGGAAATGATGAGTCTGGCTTGTGAGGTTTGGGGACACCAGCTGCCAGCCGGCTGCCACATCCTCAGAGGAAGGCCAGCCAGGCTCCTGTGGACACTGGGTTTTTACATCATCAGATTGGCTTTGTCCTAGTTGCTCAGAATTCTCTGCACACTGTGGCCTGGCAGGCCCTAATTCCAGCCTTGTGGCTCCACAGTAGAGAAAACTAAGTGACAGGTCCTTATTGAGTCCCTACTGTGTGCTGAGCACTGTGTGGGTGCTTTCATGTGTGCACCTGAGATGCAGCAAGGTGTAGAGGAAAGTGCTTGGTCTTGTAAGCTGGAGAGGCCCAGGTTCCACTCAACCCTGCGAGGTGACCTTGGGCGGGCTCTTCTCTCGGAGCCATCCTTCCCTGCTGTGTCAGAGGTTTGCTAGCAGGCAACCAGAGTGGACTGAATAAAAGTGTGTGGATCTGGTGCACAGTGGGCATTCAGCAGATCGAGTGGGCTGCTCAGTGGGGATAAGACACATTTGTGTTTTGGTGCGTTTTGGGGGCAGAAAGTTGCAGAACTGGCCTCTGAGAATTGTTAGTGGGTTCTGGTTTCCAAGTATGAGGCCTCTGTTGTGTTTTAGTGTGAGTCACGTGAACAGCTCTTTCCCTGCACAAATGTAAAGCCAGGTGCTTATAGTTCTGGGAGGTGGGTATAGCTGGAACACAGCCCTGAGCTCTGTTCAGGCTCTTTAATTCAGATGACATTCTAGAAGCCCCTCTCTTTACAGTCAGGAAGCTTTGGGGTCACTGAGGATCAGTGGTGGCCACACTGTCCAAAGAACAGGGGGTGCTCTCAGAGGGAAAAGAATGAGATTCTGATTCCAATTGTTACGTTGTTTCTGCGGAGAGACATGGCCCTGAGTGGGGCCTCCTGGCAGGAAGGGCACCAAGAGTGGGAGAGGGGAACCTGGATTGGGGTGGGGGCGCAGGGCATGGGGTGTTGAGGGCAAGGCTGCTCTGGAGATTGTAGCTGATGTTGGAATTGTCTGCTCACTCCTGACGCCATGGGAGGCCTGGGGGTGGTGGCTGTGTGCATCAACACAAACTGAAAGTGCTCAGTGCTGAGAACTGTAACTCTCAGTTTCTGAGCCCTGAGTGGGTGGCCTTGGGAGGCCTGTGTCCCAGGTCTGGAGCAGGACAGAGCTGAAGGGAACCGAGGCCAGCCTGGCTCAGAGCTGGGCTCGGGGTACCTCGAGGTGGGCAGGCGAGGAAGACTCACCATCTATCAGCGTAGGCCACTCTGGGCTCACAGGATAACTGGGCCAGGTGTGGCCAAGAGAAAGCCCAGACTGCCCTCCCCATCTCTTCCTTGAGCATTCAGAGGAGACTGTCCTTATTTGTATCGATCTGGTAACGTGTGAAGTGCAGCCGGTTCTTTCTCATTTAGTTCTTATAAATGGCACCTCTCTTACCAGGCTGTTACTGAGTGATGCATTTGGAAGCAGTGGTCACCTCTAGCACTGCACAAAATTTGTAATCTTTGCTGTTTAATTGTTGCTATTATTTCAAAAATTAAACAAGAGAGGAATTCTTGCCTTTAGCCCCATTTATAGCTGGGGAAACTGAGGCTCTGCGTGCTGGGCCCACGGTGGGGCAGTAAGTCTTAGTCTGCCTGACTCTGAGCCCAGCACCCTTCGCGCTACCCAGAGCTGCCTGTCACGCTCTGGGCTGGCCGGGGGTGGGGGGCGTCTGTGGCCCTGCTCTCTTGTCTGGGGTCCAAGGGATCCACCCAGAGTCTGGGGAGTCACCCATCATGGCTGTTCCCAAAGGCCCCTCAGCCAACCCCAGAGAGGGTGGCACGGTTATAGATGGTGACGTGCATATATATAGAGGCTGTCGGCTTCATGGACAAAAAAGTATTTCCTATTTCATCCTCCTAAGCACCTCAGGAAGGACTGCCAAAGGTGGCAGAGGCAGGCGCTCGGAGCGGTCGGAAGTCTGGCGGGGTAGTATCTGTATTGCAGGCCACCACAGCCGGCCACACGGGGGAGGTGACCCCGTGCTGGGCACTGAGCTCCATTCAGGAACAAGCACAGAGCGCCTGCCTCATGCCAAGCTCTGGGCGTCCAAACGTGACTTAGGTGTGACCCCTGCCCTGAGGGAGTTCACAGGACAACACGGGAAACTCACACATGGGCAAGCGACCCTGGTAAGAACACTCCCCAGCTGTGTCAATTTTAGGGAAGCCCCTTCATCTCCCTGTGGCCCAGTGGTCTTGTCTGTACAATGGGTTGACAATGATAGTACCTACTTCACTGGGTAGTTATGAAAACAAAATCAGTGACTCTGCTGAAGATTTCGACCACTGCCCGATACATAGTAAGCGCCATCAAAGTGTTTGTCAAATAAAGTAAATGATGTGAAGCAGATTTGACTGTCCTCTTGGCAGGGGCACCAGCAGGGGCTGTGGGAGCACAAAGGGGACGTGAGGAAGTCTCACTGGTGGAACCTGGGAGGGCTCCCACAGCTGGTGACCTTTGAGCTGGCCTCAGAGGACAGCAGGTAGAAGACGTGGGCCCTGCGCCAGCAAAGGTCGGGAGGTGGGACTGTGCAGGGACGGTGCTGAGCCATTCAGATGTGGCCGGCACACAGGTGACTGACCACAAGAGACATGGAGAGAGAGAGCTGAAAGGCCTGCAAAGCACTCATCTTTGGGCCCGCGGCATCTGAAAGCATATTTTTGTAATCAATCGGTTCTCACCAGGCCTCCTCAAGGTCCTGGCTCCCAGCCTTGTTGTCAGCGAAGAAGCTTCTTGTTGGCCAAAGCTGGAGGACACAGCCCCAAGTCACCTGGGAGCTGGGCAAGGTCACCTCCAGGGACGCCACAAAGACTACGGCACAGGGGAAAGGAGGAGGATTAGGCAGACTTGGCGCTAATTCCTGGCCTTTTCACTTCCTAGAGGTGTGGCCTTGGACAGTCCTAAACTCATGCTTTTCCCTCAGCATATCAGGGCAATGGCTGTACTCGCCTTGCAGGGTGTCCGTGAGGCTAGGTGACAGTAAGTATCCCAGAAAGCCCCAGCTGGAACTAGGCACACCACGGACGCCTGCCTGATAATGTTGAATGGGAATAGGACCCAGCCTTGTTTGACATCACTTAGATTTGGGAGTGAGCCTGCCAGGAGACCATTCTAATTTCAACAATCAAAAATGACTCAGGGTGTTGAAGAGGGCCCAGGAGCGATTTTCAAGCTTACTCGAAGTTGGGTCTGGAGGTGGACGTAATAGTTGCAATCAGCTTTTACGTTTCTCTTAATGGCTTTCTTGAGGAAGAGGGGAAGCAGGGAACAGCGCGAGCCGGCTGGCGTGACTGTCGTAGAACCTCAGCAGCGAGCAGCCGGGTTGGCCGTGAGGTCTGGGGCTGGAAGGCCGGTGCCGACTGCCCCAGGCCTGTCCCTCGGGCTGGTGGGCGGCCAGTCTGCAGAGGAGGTTTCCCTTTTTGACATGGGTGACACGCACTGTGTTGGTCCCAGGACCTGTCTCTATTGGAGTGTGGCAGGATATCTGGCCAGGATCAGGCTGTCTTCTGTTTCCTGATGAAGCAGGGTCTGGGTTGGGAGACAGCAGAGCTCCTGGGGGCTGCCGCCATTCTGGATTCTGGGAATTAATCAGACTGTCTTGAGAAGATTGAGTTCTTGGTTCCCAGCTGGGACACCGAATGGCTTTTCTTTCGAGACCTGCCAGGTCCCAGCCCTTTTACAGCCTGCCACAGATGACTTCTCTGGGCGGAGAATGACAGGCCATTTTCATAACATGTTTGGATGGAAGAGATCCTGAGCAGAGCAGTGCAGAGGTTTTCTCACAGCCACCGATAAAGAAGTTGATATATAAAGACTATATTGGATTTTTACCAAGATAGACTCAGTTCTGGGTGTTTAGTGAAAGAGAGTTGTAATGGCTTTGGGGGAGCCCCAGGGGAGGATGTGTTCGGAATACGGGGTTGGATCTTGGAGGGCTTGGTCCTGGTCTTTTTATGGAAATTTGGGCTGAGACTCGGTTTCTTTTTTATTTCCTTTTCTTTTCTTTTCTCTTCTCTTTTCCTTTTCTTTTTCCTTTTCTTTTCTTTTCTTTTCTTTTCTTTTCTTTTCTTTTCTTTTCTTTTCTTTTCTTTCTTTTCATAGGGTCTCTCTCTGTTGCCCAGGCTGGAGTGCAATGGCATGATCATAGCTCACTGTAACCTCAAACTCCTGGGCTCAAGTGATCCTCCTGCCTCAGCCTCCTAAGTAGCTGGGACTACAAGCATGCGCCACCATATACAGCTAATTTAAAATTTTTTTTGTAGAGACAGGATCTGGCTATGTTGCCCAGGCTGGTCTCGAACTCCTGGCCTCTAGTGATCCTCCCGCCTTGGCTTCCCAAAGTGCTAGGATTACCAGAATGAGCCATCCAGCCTGAGACTCAGTTTCCTTACCTGTCAAATGTGTAAAGGCACCGGCTCTAACCCCTTTCAAGGTGATTTTGTGCTTAAATCAGATAATGGTGCCGGCAAGTCCTTGACCAACGTCCAGAAAGGCACATCTGGGGTTGTTAAGCATTTCTATGAGAGCCCTGCTGTGGCAGGTGTCTGCACGTGTGAGGAAGGAAATCGCAGAAGCTACAGAAGAAGCAGTGTTGTGACGATAATGGGCACTAAAGTAGGTCTCATGTCGGTTTTAGAAAGAAATAGGGCAGTAGATGGAAAGACTGAGCTATCTATTCTTATTTCTAAGTTGGAATTTACTTTTCAGGAAAGAGAATGGGCAGGTGGATTCTTTTATCCTGTATAAGCCAGAAGTCAGACTGTCAGAGATTTAAGGCCCACCCAAGCAAACAAGTAAATATATCCCAAAAAGAGTTTCTTGTGTGGTTTAGATGTGTATAAGAAGTCACTCTAAAAGCTTTCAGATCGTTGTATGGTGTATGTAATCGTAATTGACATCATAGTGTTAGGGAGAATACAACAGTGCCACAAACTCTATCATTTTGACTCTTTTGAAGAAAAGCCAGGTGATGTGACGTCTGGGACAGAATATTTTAGAGGACAGCACTGGCCCCTCTGTGGGCTGCAGCAGCTGTTTTCTCCAGTGCAGTTCGTGTTTGGAGCTGTACAGGACCCTCCAGAAACCTGGGGGGTGGGAATCCTGGCGTGTTGTCCCCATGCACTAGGCACAGGCACAAACGTGCCTAAGCACCACCAGCATTGTCAGAGTAGATGTATTCCATAGTCTTAGCCTCTGTTCTAAGCACTTTACAGGTTGTAAATCATCTACTTCTTACCAAGGCCCTGAGAGCTAAGCATTCTTGTTGCCCATGTTTTTCAGATGAGAACACTGAGGCTCAGAGAGATTCAATAACCTGCCTAAGGTTACGTGGCTAGGAATTGACTAAGCTGGGATTGAATCCAGGGCTCACACCCCTAACCATTATGCACCACTGTCCTTGTGTCTGGCTTTCAAAGGGACCTCGAGAGATCAAGTGGTACAGTTGCCTGCCTTCCCACAAATAATCTGATCATAATCCCCATTTTACAGATGAGAAAACTGAGGCCCAGAGAAGGAGGGAGGCTTGACTTGCTAAAGCCACACAATGGGATCACAGGAGAACTGGGACTAGAACCTGAGTCTTCATGACAATAGTGACCTCGTCCAGAAGTCTTTGCTTTTTGTCTATCCTTTTGTTTGTCCGTCCTGCACCTGCTTTCCCTTTCTGACAGGGTGAGGGCAACAACATCTGGCCCAGACTGAGCTCTTCTTTCCCATCTCCATCATGCTTTGAACCCTCCCCTTCTAGAACCAGCAGGTGCTCCTCTCTTTGATTGGCTCACCTGGCTGCCGGCACCCTTCCCTGCTATGCCCCTCCCAGCGGTCCACAGCGGGCTGCGTGAGTGGTGCATGCAGGTGGGTAGGAACCTTAACCAGCTGAGATTCCAATGCGGGTGCTTAGAGGGGGGCTTGAACAATTAAGAAAGGAAGTTATGATCACTGGGGCCACCCTGAGTTCACCAAGAGCAAGACCCGCAGGACTGACCTTGCTTACTTTGTTGAGAAAGTTACTAGACTGGTTAGATCAGGAGAGGTGGGGCCTAGCAAACATGAACTTCATGAAGGCATTTAACAAGATCTCGGAACTTTTCAACCAGATGGAGAAGATGGTCTGTTTGGGTGCACCTGTTACTGGTTGGAACCCCAAACCCAAAAGATGTTAATCTGCAAGTAGTCTGTGGTGGCTGTCCACAGGACTCTGTTCTTTGCCTGGGTGTCTTTAAAAGAAGATATATTTAATATATTCTTTCTTTAATCAATGATTTGAAAAAGGTCATAAAAGTCATACTGGTCAAATTTTGCTGATGATGCCGAGCTAGGACGATTAGCAAGTATTTGAGATGACAGAGCCAGAAAACAAATTTCCTCCTGTTACATTCACCCCATTGCTCCAGCATCCCAAGATTCTTTTTTTCAAGATTCACTGCATCATCTGGCACTTGGTTTCAGAAAACCAACTGCTTCGGGACAGGACAAAGTCAATGAAGCTTAAAGAGACGGAGGCGCTTGTTGACCTCTAGAGGGCGGAGCGCCTGGGGCCGGCTGCTCGGTGTGCGTGTTCCTGTGAATTCAGGTTACCTGGGTCTGCCGAGAATGACCATGGAAGAAGTCCAAAGATTAATGACTTTCATTGGCGACCTTGCGTTCGTGTCGGGTCCTTCTCCGTGCCGCTCTGAGTGCCAGCCTCTGTGGCAGGCGCTGTGGGCAGTGCCAAACACGGTCCCTATCCTGTGGTGCTGTGAGCCCGTGCCTTTCTGCATCACGTGTGTAGGTGATGCCGGAGATCTATGGGATGGTGCCAACCTGGGTATTGGGGAAATCCAGTCTTCCCGAGGTGGGCAGCCCTGGCGTCAGGAGCTGGAGAGACAGGAGTGGTGGTAGGGGGTGGACCCCAGAGCAGGCCCTGTGATGAGCTTTATGTGCCTGACAAAGTGACTCTCCTTGACCAAACTTTAATCAGGATGCTCTGAATGCTCTTCCCAACTAGGCCTTGACCTTTGGGTTATGTGTCTGTCTTTGCATTGCCCAATTTTAGCAGGAACCCTGCTAACTCAGTGTAGCAAGGACCCCCACCCTCGATATCTGATCACCCTTGACATCTGATCAGAGTCCTGGACCCCACCAGCCCCAGGTGATGTCTGATCTCCCTGGCCTGCCTCCAGCAGGAATCCTGTGCAGTTGGTTTAGCCAGGACCCCCCTCACTCCCAATGTTTCCCCTTAGTAATTTTCTGTCCACTGACCCCCAACCTGCTTCTTGGCTATAAATCCCACTTGTCCTGGTTCTGTTCGGAATTGAGCCCAGTTCTGTACTGAGGTCTCTTTTCCCCTATTGCAGTAAAATCCCAAATAAAATCCATTTTTCCTGCTTTCACTACTGTCTAGCTCTGGCCTTCTTTGACAGCCCTCGGCAGGTGAGGGCCAAGAGGACAAGGGCGTCTGGGCTGAGGCAGGTGAGGAGGAAGGACGAGGTCAGACGTGTGTGGAGGGAGGCTCTTCCTCTTGTTTGGAAGCTCTGACTCTGCTGGGGGAGGATGTGCCAGGCCCTGCTGAGGGCTGTGGAGGGGCAGCGCTTCGAGAGCTGTAGTGGACACCCCCGTGTTTGGTCATGGGCTGTGGAGGTGACAGGAAGGGAGCAAGCAAGGGGCACAGCTCTGTGGATGGCGGATCCTTTACTGCCCAAACTGGGAGCCCTGGCGGAGGGCGGGTTTTGTGGCTGCTAAAGAAAACTAGGGCCACACAGTAGTTACAGAGGTAAAAGTGGATTTCATTCGGGAAGTATTGCAGTAGGGGAAAGAGACCTCGGTTCACACGAACTGGGCTCAATACTGAATACAGCATGGACCAGTGGGCACGCAGCCCAGGAGCAGGTTGGAGGGTGGGAGATGGAAAATTACTAAGAGGAAATATCAGAGGTGAGGAGGATTCTGGCTAAACCAACTGCACAGGATTCCTGCTGGAGGCAGGCCAGGGAGATCAGGCTGGTGGGGTGGAGGAATTTGATCAGATGTCAAGGGTGACCAGATATGGAGGGTGGGGAATTCCCACTAAAGCAATGTAACAGGATTCTTGCTAAAATTGGTGGTGCAAGACAAACATGGAAGCCCAAAGGTCAAGGCCTAGTTGGGAAGCAGCTCAGAGGAGCCTGGCTGAAGTTTAATCCTGAAGAGACTCTGACACAGGACAGATCCAAGAATGCCGAAATGGAAGACCTGCTGCAAAGGAGCTCTTATTCTGGTGGAGAGACAGACACCTGAACATCTGAAGGAAATACCTTTACCTCCGATTGGAAGGTGTGCACCGAGGGCTTCAAGCATCATTTCTTCCCTTATTCATTCAACAAGTATTTGCCAAGTGACTACATGGGTCAGGAATGGCTGTTCTGCAGAATACTTCATTCTGCCTTTGTCAGGAAGTTTGGGGAGGGGGTGGGGATGCAGAAGCTGACCTTGAGGAAAGCCCGGAGTTCTGTCCTTAGGCAGGGACCTCTCGCAGAGGACATTGCATGAACAAAATACAGAGTCACAGTGAGAGAAGCTTTGGATGGGACGAGGCTTATCTCTAGGATAGATGTTGCTTTTGCTCTGATTTTAAAAAATGTTATTGTAGGGTGTTGCACGATACTTGGTTTTGACCTTTTAGGATAGATACGTTATCGTGGAATCACAAGTCCCATTTTCCAGAATGAAGGCAAATGTGCCAAGGAACATAGATAGCACCGCATATCATGAGCATTTCTGTTGGGGGACTTTCGCCAATATCATGACAGCGGAGTCAGTCTCCACTGTTGGTTGGACGTTCCCCAGCTGGGAAGGGAAATGCATACTTACGTGAACATTTGCATCTTTTGAAAAACCACCCTAACAATAAACTTGTATTTTCATATTTGGAGAGTCTGCGTTTTAAAAAAAGATAACTTGTAGTGTTTTTATCTTATTATAGAAGTAATTTATGTTTATTGTAGGAAATTTGGAAAATGCAAATAAAAAGAAGAAAATTCAAATCACTCATAGCCTGCCTATCTAACATAATCACTGTTGATATCATGGTGGTATCATTAAACTGAAAAAAAATAAACTTCGTATCATCTGCTGCTTATTTCCTGCTCTCCCCCACCCCCAATTTCTTTTTTTTTTATGGTAAAATATACTCTTTTGTTTTTCTTTAACTCCATATCATGAAGAGCTATCTTGGTTCTGTCAGAGTCTCTGCTCCGTATTTTAAGTGGCTTCCCCATATTCCACTGGGCCATAATTTATTTGGATAATCTGTTGTTGAGCATGTCGGTTGTTTGTAGGTGTTTTTTTTTTTTATTCTAAACAGTGCTGTAGTACACAGCCTTGAAACAAAATGTGTGCGCTTCTCCATGATTTTATTTCTTAGAATCGAGCATTGGCTGGGCCAAAGGGGATACAAAATTTAAGTATTTTAGTAGGTATTTTTCTCTGCCATTTATGGAGAGCTTACTATGGGTTTTTATGAATATATGCATCATTTTGTTTAATTTTCATAACAGAGGTAGGGGCTATTATTATTCCTCTTTCAAGATAAAGTATCACAGGCTTAGAGAGTTTTAATAACTTGTGCAAGACCACGGAGCTAGGAAGTGGAACAGAGAGGATAAAGCCCACTGAACCCACCTGTAGGACCCGCACTGGAATCTGACCCTGTACTTCTGCTGAGCTGTCCGCAGATGGCAATGGATGGGCAGACCGTTTCCTGGAAGGGTCACATAACTGGGAATTATTACTATTAAATAAAAAACAAAATCAAAAGCTCCGCCAATTGAATGTATTTAAATGTTTAAATACATTCAATTGTTTTAGTGAATTGACTTGTCATATCTCTTGCCTATTTTTATTAATATGTATAACTCTTTCCCACTGATTTGTGAAACTGCTTTATGTAGTAAGAAGGATAAAATATCTCCCCCACCATCCCATGTATGTGGTAAATATTTTTCCAGCTTTTCGCTTGCCTTTTAATTTTATGTTATTTTTCAACATAGGGGCTTTTTGTAAAAATTTCACCAATCTAGAGTTTTATTTTTGTGGTTTCTGCTTTTGGTGCCCTGCTTAGAAAGTCCTGCAAATAATCCATGGCTTTATAAATAACTCACTTCGATTTTCTTTTGGTTACACTGGTGGTTTAATTTTTCAATATTTAACTCTTTAATACATTTAGAATCTACTTTTTTGTAAAGTAAACTAAGAATATATATTTTTCCAAATGGTTAATCCAATGCCCCAATACTATTTGTTGAATAACCTACTTCTCCACTTATTTGAAATGACACCTTATATCAAATATATAGTTGGTCTGTTTCTGAACGTTCTGGTCTGTTCTATAGATATTTCTGATGCTTTTCTGGGTCAGCACCCTACTATTTAAATCACCTTAGCTTTACATTATACTTTAATGTCTGATAAGGGAAGGCTCCTCTGTGATGGAACTTCTCTTTGCAAGGATTTTCTTAATTGTCCTCACCTGTTTATCCCTACGCTAGAACTTTAGCGTCATTTTGTTTAGTTCTAATAATAATAATAATAAAGTTGGAATTTTTGGTTGGAATTTGGTGAACTTAGAGATTGATCTGGGGAGAGCAAAATTTTTTACAGCATTGAGTCTTCACATGCAGAAGCAGAGTATATCTTTTATTCTTACCTCTTTTTATCTCTTTGGGAAAAATGGTAGTTATTCACTTGCAAGGGAAGAAAAGATTTTTTTATCTCACACATTGCTAGGTTCATGGCTGAGACCCCTATAACAAAAGATATATTTATAAGAGAAAAGCATACGAATTTATTTAATATGAGATTTTACTTGACACAGGAGCCTTCATAAAGAAATGAAAACCCAAAGAAACAGGGAAGCACATATATTTTAATGCTTAGGTTTGATGAAGAAGTGGATAGTTGTGCAGAAATCTGATTGGACAAAGGGGTGTGATCTAATGGCAATAAACTAGGGGGACTTACTAAGACCTGTTCAGATTCTTCTCTGTGTCCCTGTGTCTTCAGAGATAAGAATGTTCCTTTTCTTTGGGTATAGGGAGGGCACCTTTCGAATGAAGGTCTCAGGACCTGACTCAAGACAGAAGGGTAGAAGACAGTCAGAGATGACCTTCCTGGGTTTTGTGTGACCTGCTTCAGGGGAGAAAGGTGAGGGGAAGGTGAGAGTGGCCTCCCTGATTCTGCTGTTTTCTCAAATGCCACAGTGCCATGTTTGGGGTAGTGTGTCCTGAACTCCCGTCACATTCGTTCAACAGTATTTCTTGAATAGCTCCAGATCCTATGGCCTTTTTCATATAAATTCTACTTGTTTCACTTAGTTATTCAGTATTTTATATATTTGTTACTATTGTGAATGATATTCTTTTGTTAATACTATTATAGGGGTTTCTCTTCTCCACTAGTGTTTTTTAACTAATCACTGCTGGCATATAGAAAATGTTGATTTGTGAATATGACTTTCCTAACCTGCTGCCTAAGTGAGCATTCTCATTGGTCTTGATAGTTTCTTGTGGATTTCCTGGGGTTTTTTATGTAGACAGTCACATTATGTGCAAGTAGTAATACATCTGCCTCTTCCTTTCCAATATTTTTATCTTGCCTCTTTGTCCATGGATTGAATTGTCATCACCTTTGGGGCCTGGAGGGGGCAGAAGTAATGAGCATCAGCATTCCTGTCTGCATCCTGAATTTGATGGAGTGACTGCTGTTGTTGGGCTGTTGCTTGGGTACTAGTGGTTTGCAGCAGACTTTGCTGTGTCCTGGAGGTATCCTCGTTGGCTAAGAGTTTTGTCTTGTTTTGGCCTAAATCAGGAATGAGTGCTGAATTTTATTAAATGCTTTTTTAGCCTCTTCCCTATGAATAATTTTCATTTCTAAGAGTTATTTCTGCAGGCAGGTGGACCGTAAACACCTAGAGAGCAGGGACCATCTTCAAGATCACAGAGAGTCATTCACTCCCAACCGTATAGAGACCCTGTGGAGGAACAACCCAAAATTGTACTAGTTTCCCCCCAGTAGGTGCTCAGTCAATGTGTATTGGAGCCCGTGGATGCACAGTCAGTTGGTGGCATGAATTTTAGGAGAACATGAAAGAGAACAGTGTGACAATGTGGAGGTAGGATAGCCGGGGAGTTTCACCTCCCCAGGTGTACTAATTGGAGGCCTGGAAGGTGAGGAGACATTTCATCCCCGTTTTCCAGACGAGGTTAGTATCGTGTTTGCCTCAAGGAGGAACCGAATTACAAGGCCATAGACATTTAAATTGCGGGCCATAAAGTACTTGTCAAGTGCTAATTGCAGCCTTGCCGAGCTCCTGCATTACTAACCTTGTGATTCCGCCAGCTGCCAGCGGTGCTGTGCGGTGTGCAGGCTTTCCAGCCAAGCACCTCGCAGTCGAGGTGCGGCTGCAACGGGGTGCCTGTTATTTGTCTGGGAAATTGGACTTGCTTTCTAAGTAACTAAGTGGCTAGAACGCCAGTGGTTAGAGCTGGCCAGTGCCTGGAAGTGCCCCCGTGATGGTACCAGTTGTTTTCGTTGAAAACACGTTGTTCTAATGCAGATTGAAAACAATATGATCCAGGTAAAAATTAGGTCCAAAATGATGATTTGGCAGGAAAAAAAAAAGAAGAAGAAGAATACTGCCTATTACTGGATTTCCATGTATTGGTAATTTTGGTGCATTCTTCATTTATTCAGCAAATATTAACCATCTGCTATATGTTGTAGGCAGTAGGAGATGGGGGAGGGAACATCAGTGAAGAAAACAAAGGCCCTGTCCACAGAGAGCTTGCAGGCGAGGGAAGGAGACAGACCGACAATGCAGAAAGAAATGCAGCATGGTAGCGAGCTAGCTTGGGAACATGGCAGGGGGTGATGGCACTAGAGAAGGAAAACAAAGGAGAGTCGGGGGATGAGAGGTCATGGTTTAGGGGGCGGGTGTTCAGGCTAGGCGTCTCCGAGAGGGCGGTGTTGGAGCAGAGCTTGGAGGGAGGGAGGGAGAGAGCTCTGTAGGGCGAGGCTGGAGGGGAAGCTGTTCCAGAGCCCTGATGCCAGGGTGCCTGGGGAGTCTGAAAACAGTAAAGGGGCCCTTGGACTGGAGCAGAGTGGTGACACAGGGTGCAGTCGGAGAGATGGGGAGGGGCTGATTACAGAGGGCTTTATGGCCCTGCGACATTTGAGGATTTTGAGCAGGGAAATGATGTGATTTGATTTGTGTTTTAGGGCCATTTTCCAAATTCTGTTTTTAGGTATTTTTTGTTCATTTCTCAAAAATTTTTTTTGGCAGAGCAGGCATAATTGCCTGAAAATGAATGAAATCTAAAATGAGAAAACATAGCCAACCACAAAAACCAGAAAAAAAATTCTGAAAAATTGGCACAACTGCTTGAAGGCCTATAAGATATTGCAAACCTGTCTCAGGTGCCCTCAAGTTACTCACACGTGAGAAACCTGTGACTAGGACTCTTCATTTTTGACCTGATTATCGTCTGGATCAAGCCATCAGCTGTCTGGGGGCTGGACAGTGTGCAGTTTGCCAAACACCTCCCTTTGGTCAAGAGCCTGGGTCTGGAGGCGTGCAAGTGGCTCAGGCCCATCTTCTTGAGCTGAAAATAACTGCTGCAGATGGTCGGACTTGGGCAATGTTAGTGCAGTTGGGCTTCAGATACTGCCACGGTCTTCTGGACCATGTGAGAGGATAGTTTCTTCTTTGGTTCTCCCACTGTTGTTTTCTAGGCCTGTGAGGCAGGGGAGGTTGGGACTGAGGGTATGTGCTGCGTGAACAGCCACCTGAGGCCCCAGGTCCAAATCTGGAATTCTTTCCCTTGCATCACAGGGGCCACCTGTGCTCCCAGGCCACCTTGCCTACCTTTGTACCATGGCATCCATCCCATAGTCGTGCAAAGATCTGTTTCTGTGTTTGTTTGCCCAGATAAATTGGGACTTCCTTTAGTCTGCTGTGTTTGGGTTACAGGTAAGCTGCTATGACCTGAAAATACGGTGGCTTCAATAAGTTAAACATTTATTTCCTCCCTCAATCAACTGCTGGCTTGTCCAGGCTGGTGGGGCATCTCTGCTCCACAGGGTCATTCAGGGATCCAAGTTCCTTAACTCTTGTTGTCCCATCACACTGTAGGATTTGTTCTCATTGATGTGGTAGCAGCAGGGTCACTGCCAAAGAAGGGGAAAAGTGGGAAAAGAAAGTGCAGATGTTTAGAGCGAGCAACTTATCCTAAAGCTGAAGATGGCCCAGAAATCATATGTACGTATCACTTCTGTTCAATCCCATTGTTAGAAATTAGTCACACAGTCACACCTAGCTACAAGGGAGGCTAGTTACATTTGATTCCAGCTAGGTGGTCAAGTGCCCAGCTTACATTTAATGATGAGGTACATTAGTTTTCCATTCCTGCTGAAAAAAAATCACCACAAACTTAGTGGCTTAAAACAACACGCATTTATCTCCTGCAGGTCAGGAGTTCAAAATGAGTCATGCTAAAGTCAAAATGTTGGCAGGCCTGGTTCCTTCTGGAGGCTTTGAGGGGAGAATGTGTTTCCTTGCCTTTTTCAGCTTCTAGAGGCCACCTGCGTTCCTTGGCACCTGGCCCTTTCCTTGTATCAACTCAAACGTCTTGATTCCATGCACACATCTCCTCCTGCTCACCCTGCTCTCCTGCCTCCCTCTCACAAGGCCCTTGTGATTACATCTGACCCATATGGCTCCAGGATAATCTCCTCATCGCAAAATTCTTACTTAATCACATGCACAAGGTCTCTTTTGCCTGTAAAGTAACACGTTCACAGGTTTCTGGCATTAAGACAGGGATCTATTTGGGGGCAGCATTATTCTATCTATCACAGGTGGGAATTGGTTTTATTATTAAAAAAGGAAAAGGAGAAAGAACGTCTACTGTGTGCTTAACACCGGCCACATAGTAGATGCTCAGTAAATGTTGAAGAAGGGAACATTTGGTGGGGTATTGCCTGCCCCCCCTCCTCACCACCCTGAAATCCATTGGCTCAACCAATATCTCCTTATAGAAAGCAAAGGTTCCAGGTATCCCGTGCTGATCCTTAGGTGTATATACTCTAAGTTTGGAGCAAGAGAACTTGGGAGGAAGCTGAGGGCAGATTAGCTGTCCCACCCATTACTGTTCGATTCCGCATCCTTCCTGGAGTACACTCTCCCACTCCCACCTTCAGGATGATGGACATTTGGACCAGGTGTCTCCTTCTGCAGACACGTAGCGTTACAGAGCTAACACTGAGCCCATTACCTGAGGCCACACATGTGGCTCATTCTCCTAATTTCCTGGTTCTGTCCCCCTCCTGGTCACAGAGCTCAGAGCCTGGCATCATCGTTGACCACTCCCTTTCTTTGACCTCCATCTCAGCCAGCTCCTTGGACATTTCCAGATTTCATGGTATTCACAAAGCCTTTCTTCGTAGTTTTGCTGCTAATGGAACTGGCCTGGGCTCGCGTCACTGTGGTTAGCACACCTGCCACAGCCATCTAACTGGCCGTCCTTCCTCTGGTGCCTCCTCCTTCAAGCCTCTTGCATCCATGGCAGCCCCTGCTTTGGTCGCTGACAAAAGAACCCTTGCCTTCCTGCTGAAATCTCTACCTGGTTCCCAGCTCCTATCAGGTGAAAACTCACCTGCGTTCAGTCTCTGTGATTTGACCGGGCGTGGAAACTGGAAAAGGCCCTGCCCTCTGAGTTGGAGCCTGCGGGTCTCGTCCTCTGCTCTGGACCTGCTGGGAGGCCTGGAGGAAGACATCTCCTTCCTCCAAACATCAGTTTCCTCCTTTGCCAGATGGGAGAGCCTGGCCAGCTGAACTTTCCTTCTGAGATTTGGGGATTCCTTCCTGCCTAGTGTCCCAGGACTCCTGCCACTGAAGCCCAGGTAGGCACAAAGGGAGGAGGGAGCAGAGAGAAACAAGGCTGGCTCCATTGCCACCCCCTCCACAAAGTGCCCGTGGATGGCTCACACGTGTAGCCTCTGCCTGGACCTGAGCCCTCTGGACTTGGGTCTCCCAGGTCCTCGGTGAGCTCTGCTTACAGCAGGCATGCTGATATCTCTCTCCACCTCCAAAACCAGCTCAAGGCTGGCCGCCCAGTGCTCCACTGGGTGGAGGATTCAGCAAGTATGTGCTGTGCTGCCAACATCTAGCCTCTCTTCGTGTCTTGTCTGTCATTGTCTCTCGTGTGTAGGCATCTCATCCCTTCCATCTGTCACACCTGAGTCCTGTACTGGAGGTGTGGGGCATGCAAAGTGCTGCCGTGCCCTCTGCTAGACTGGACTCCTGCAGTGGGGACCTTCTCTTACCCATTTCTGCCTCTTCCCCAGCCCTACCCCACCAGCCCACACAGGCACCCAGTGCTCAGGGCTCCTAGGCTGGGAGCCCGTGTTTGTGACAGAAGTGGAAATGGGCAAAGTAGAGGATCCTATGATACCCCCAGACATTGAGGTGGCACTTGTGACTTCCATGATTGGGTAGGGTCTGTACCCTCAGAAAAATGTTGGTGATATCACTGTGATTTCTGGACTGTGCTGATGGGGTTAACCAACTCGTAAGAACAGGCAACTTAACCGAGAATCTGCACTCGGGCGTCCTCTGGAAGCCTGACTTTCACGCCATTCAGCAGCAATGTGTTAGGCTCATTTTATGTGCCAGGCACCATCCTGGGCACCAGAGGGGACAGCTGCTAAGGGATGTTGATAAAACCTCCCTGTTCCCTTCCTGGAGGACAAGAGAGACAGAACCAATCAGCCTGAACTGTGCAAGGCTGCAGTAGGGAGTGCCTAACTGTTAGCAAAGTTTATAAACCCCTGCTCCTTCCCTAGAGGATTGATGTGGGGCGTGTGGATGGGATTCACAGTGACTGATGGGCCCCAGATGAGGCTTCGTCCTTAAAAAAACCATTATCATTTATCTCCTCCTCAACAGGGCTCCTCGCGACCTTCAGTGATAGCGGCTGAAGTATTAGCAGTGAGCGTGGGTCCGACAAGGGCTTGTTCATTGAGCAGTGCTTTATAGCAAAACCAAAGTGACATAGGCAATTATGCAAGGTTTTCCGTGTTCAGTTATGCTCCGTTTATTTAGGATCTTCAGGGTGTGAATTGCACTAAGGCTCTTATTTTCAGGGCACTGGTCTCCACATTTAAATACCAAAAGTGTTTTCTTTTTAAATATTGGCCATTTTGTATTTCTTTCTAAAATGTTTTTATTCCTTGTTTTTTTAACTTATAAAATGTATTCATATCTGAATTCATCATAGAAAAAAAAACCCAGGAAACTACTTGTAAAGCAATAAGAATTTTCTCTCTTCATCTGCTCCTCTCAGGGATAAGGACTGTTGACAGTCTACCTTCTGAGATATGGTGCTTTTAATTCAATCTTTTATTGATGAGTCAAGATCTTTTATTGATGACTCAAGATCTTCATCTCAATCCTCGTTAGTTGTCTTCTACAACCATGCAGAATTTTTTGCCCCTGCACTATGATCCTTGAGGGTAAATGTGCAGGGTGTGGTTGTTATCTAGTTTGGTTTTTTATTCTTTTGGTGCCTGCTGGCACTTTCTGCGGCTGTACACAAACCTTCCGTATATTCCTTTTGTTTCCCTACGTGCACTGTGTCTTCTTGATTCTAAAATGCTCATCTTCCCTGGACATTTTCACGTTTCTGAAACTCCAGGATGTGTCTCACCCGCAGGCGAAGGGATAAGTTCTGATGAACATTATCCTTGTCTCTGTGTTGATGGGATCTCGTCTGTTTTCCATCTCAGTTGCTATGGTCACTTAATTTCGTTAGAGCCCTTACACTTACTTGAATTTTAACTTACATTTGGATTCCTAAGTGATTGCTTATTATGTGTTCTAAAAGATGACACTATACAAAGTAATAAAATTATCGTGAATGCAGAAGCTTGCTTGTCATGTGCCGGGTGGGATGATTAAAGGCAGTAGAAATTGCCAGATCTCTCAGAATAGATCATAGAATTTCCAGACTTAAGGGTGGTAGATGTGATCAACTTTTGTGTCATGAAGGAATATCAAATGCTCCAAATTATTAAAAGCTTTGGATTGACTTTCAAGAGAAACTGTCTCGTTTCCATCAATAGATAATTTAATTAAAGTAAAACGAAACAGCAAATAACCAGAGATGAAAACCCCTTATCTCCCTCATCCTTCAGTTTGCCTGAGAATTATGCTGTCCGTATGAAAGATGCTGAAGGGGTCAAGGTCATGGGGTCATGAACAGCAGTGTGTCAGCATAATGCTATACTCCTCCAGCCAAGACGGCCAAGACAGATACTAACGCAGAAGGACCTTGAGAATCGGAATCTGAAGAAAGCTCAGACTAAAATTTTGAGGATGATATTGAAGAAGAAAGTGGTTTGGATAAACCTATGCTTTTTTGCTGGTCGGTCAAAAAATATTTCTATGTTCTCACTTACAAAGGAAGGAAGTTCTGACACGTGTTACAAGGTGGATGATCCTGGAGGACATTATGCTCAGTGAAATAAGCCAGTCACAAAAAGACAAATGTTGTAATCACGCCACTTATATGAGCTACTGGGGTAGTAAAATTTATAGAGACAGAAAGTAGGATGCTGGTTTCCGAGGCTGGAGGGAGTGGGAGATGGGGAGCTGTTTAATGGGTATAAAGTTTCAGTTTTGCAAAGATAAAATTTCAGGAAGTTGATGGCACAACATTGTGAAATACGTGAAACTGCTGAACTGTACTTTTTAAAAAGTTTAAGATGATAAATTTTATTTTATGCACTTTTTATCACAACTAAAAAATAAATTTCTGTGTTCTCTTGGTGAGAGCACCACCATTTGCCCAGTTCTACAAACCAGAAACATTTGACACAGCCCTCAGGCCCCCGCCAGTGACGTCCAGACCTTGTAGCTTTTATCTCCTAGTTCCCCAACTCTCCCGTTCTTAACATCTCTTCCATCACAGGCCACGCCACCATCATCTTCTCAAGACAACAGCGATGGCCTCTGAACTTCTTACTGACCTCAAATCCTTTCTCCTAAGCAACTGTTCAAAAGTCTGATTGTATTAGGCCCCCATTTAAAAGAGAGGAGAGAAATGCAGAGATCAGAGAAATGCAGATCAAAACCACAGTGACTTATCATTTCACACCATGAAGATGGCTACAATCAAGAGTCAGATAACAAGGGTTGGATGAGGATAGAGACTGGCACCCTCACACATTGCAAAGTGGTGCAGCCACTTTGGAAAACAGTCTGGCAGTTTCTTTAATGATTAAACATAGAGTTACCACATGACCCAGCAATTCCACTCCTAGGTATGTACCCAAGAGAAATGAAAACATATGTCTACACAAAAATTGACACATTTACATTTATAGTAGATTTATTTATTTATTTATTGTTTCAAACTATTATGGGGGTACAAATGTTTTTGGTTACATGGATTCCTTGTGTAATGCTCCAGTCAGGGTTAAAAGCATGCCTGTCACCCAGGTAGTGTTCATTGTACCAGTTAGGTAGGTTTTCGCCCATCCCCTCCACTACCTCCCCCTGGCTTGATTTCCTTTGAGATTTACTTCCCTCTATGCAAATGTATGCTCATCAGTTAGTTACAATTTAATAGTGAGTAAGTGTCGTGTTTGTTTTTCTATTCTTTAGATACTTCACTTAGGAGAATGGCCTTCAGTTCCATCCAAATTGTTGCAAAAGGCATTAAGTCATCCTTCCTCATGGCTGAATAGTGCTCCATGGTATACATACACCACATTTTGTTAATCCACTCATGAATTGATGATTACTTGGTTTGATTCCACATCTTTGCAATTGTGAAATGTGCTACAATAAACATTTGTGTGCAGGTGTCTTTTTGATAAAATGACTTCTTTTCCTTTGAGTGAATACCCAGTAGTGGGATTGCTATATCAAATAATGATTCGTCTTTTAGTTCTTTGAGGAATCTCCACACTGTTTTCCATAGAGGTTGTACTAGTTTGCAGTCCCACCAACAGTGTATAAGTGTTTCTTTCTCTCTGAATCCACGTCAGCATCTATTGTTTTTGGACTTTTTAGTAAAAGCCATTCTGACTGGGATAAGTTGATTATCTCATTGTGGTTTTGATTTGTATTTCCCTGATGACTAGTGACATTGAGCATTTTTTCATATGTTTATTGGCCATTTGTCTATATAGCAGCATCATTTAGAATTGCCAGTAAGAAAGAACCCGGGCAGGGCGCGGTGGCTCACGCCTGTAATCCTAGCACTCTGGGAGGCCGAGGCGAGTGGATCGTTTGAGGTCAGGAGTTCGAGACCAGCCTGAGCAAGAGCGAGGCCCTGTCTCTACTAAAAATAGAAGGAAATTAGCTGGACAACTAAAAACATATAGAAAAAGTTAGCCAGGCATGGTGGCGCATGCTTGCAGTCCCAGCTACTCGGGAGGCTGAGGCCGGAGGAAAGCTTGAGCCCAGGAGTTTGAGGTTGCTGTGAGCTAGGCTGATGCCATGGCATTCTAACCCAGGCAATAGAGTGAGACTCTGTCTCAAAAAAACAAAGAACCTAAATGTCCATCAACTGACAAATGGATAAACATAATGTGGTAGATCCATAAAATGGAATATTACTTGCCCATCAAAAGGAATGAGGTACTGATACATGCTACTACCTGGATGAACCTTGACAACATTATGATAAGTGAAAGAAGAAGCCAGTCACAAAAGACCATATATTATACGATTCCACTTATGTGAAATGTCCAGAATAGGCAAATCCATAGATAGAAAGTAGATTAATGGTTGGTTAGAGCTGGGAGGGGAGATAGGGAAGTAGGGAGTGGTTGTTAAACGTATGGGGTTTCTCTTTTTTCCCCAATTTTTGTGGTAAAATATATGTAACAAAATTTATAGTCTTAACCATTGTAAGCATATAGCTAAGTGGTATTATTAATAAATATATTCATAATGTTTTGTAACCATCACCACCATCCATTGCCATAACTCTCTCCATCTTGTAAAACTGAAACTCTGTACCCATTAATCACTAACTCCCCATTCTCCCTCCTCCCACCCCCTGGCAACCACCATCCTACTTTCTGTCTCTATGATTTTGACTACTCTAGGTACCCATATGAGTGGAATCATACAATATTTGTCCTTTTTTGTGGTTTAGTTCATTTAGCAGAATGTCCTCAAGGTTCATCCATGTCGTAGCAAGTCAGAATTTCCTTCCTTTTTAAGGATGAATAATATCCCCTTGGATGTATATACAACATTTTGCTATCCACTTACCTGTCGATGGACACTTGAGTTGCTTCCACATTTTAGCTATTGTGAATAGTGCTGCTATGAACATGGATGTACAAATACCTCTTTGAGACCTTGCTTTCAATTCTTTTAGGTATATACCCAGAGGTGGAATTGCTGGATCATATAGTAATTTTATTTTTAATTTTTTGAGGAACTGCCACACTGTTTTCTATACGAGCTGTACCATTTTACATCCCCACCAACAGTGCACAAGGGTTCTAATTTCTCCACATCCTCACCAACGCTTGTTATCTTCTGGTTTTTTTTTTGTTAGTAGCCATCCTAATGGATATGAGGTAGTATCTGAGGTTTCTTTTTGAAGTGATGAAAATGTTGCACATATGTATGAAAAATTATTGAATTGTACATTTTAAATGGGTGAATTGTGTGGTATGTGAATTATATCTCTGTACAACTGTTTATTTTTAAAAACCTTCAATGGCCTGCTCTTACTCTTAGGAGAAAGTCCACAATCCTCCAGTTGGCCCTTGGGGTGTTGCTTGCCTGGCCCGATCCTTCCCTAGGGAAGGATGCAGGCCAGGCTTGCTGGCGTGCTGGTTTTTGCATGGATGCATCCCCCACCCCGACCCTGGTCACTTGCTCAGTTCTCCTAGTTGGGTTCTCTTGCTTCTACCAAGTTGAGATTCCAGCTCCAACATCTCCTCCTCAAGGAGGCCTTCCTGACTTCTCAGACTAGGTTCCCCATGATGTGCACTTATGGTTCCCTGTACCTGTGGGCTTCACCAACTCTGTGTGCCACCCCCACTCTGCTCCCCCAGTCTGTTCTGTATCTTCAAGTCCCAGCAATAGCGCTCCATGTGTATTTGTGAAATGATGACTCAATAACATCTTAGGTATTAACTCAGGGTGTTAATGTTCTGCCTTATTCCTAAAATGATTCAAGGCAGCTTAAACACAAAACAAAATAGCAGCTAATAAGATTACCTACAAAGCTGTATTAATTAAAACAGTGTGCACTATAACCAGAAACAGACTGATCAGTGGGACAGAATAGAAACTGCAGAAGCATGCCCAAATAAATACAATCATTTGATATATAATAAATGTAGTATTTAAAATAATTGAGAAAAACTGCACTGAGGATGGCTGGTTACATTTAAAAAATTAAAATGTTAAAATAACTCAATTCAAAAAAAGAGCAAAGGATTTGCATAGACATTTCTCCAAAGAAGATACATAAATGGCCATTAAGCTCATGAAAAGATGGTCAAGGTCACTAATCATTAGGGAAATGCAAATCAAAACCACAAGAGTTACCACTTCACACCCATTAGGAGGGCTATTGTTAAAAAAACACACATACAAAAGCAAACAAAATAAGTATTGGTGAGGATATGGAGAAATTGGAACTCTTCTGCATTGCTGGTGGTAAAATGGTGTAGCCATTGTGGAAAACAATATGGCAGTTCCTCAAAAATTAAAACATAGAATTACCATATGATCTAGCAATTCCACTTCTGGATACGCACTCAGAAGAATTGAAAGCAGGGATTCAGATGTACACCATTGTTCACAGCAGCATTATTCACAATAGCCAAAAGGTAGAAACACCCCAAATGTTAGTCAACAGATGAATGGCTAAACAAAATGTGGTATGAATATAAACACACAATGGAATATAATTCAACCTTTAAAAAAGAAGGAAATTCTCTTTCTTTCTTTTCTTTTGTTTTTTTTTTTTTTTTTTAGACAGAGTCTTGCTCTGTTGTCCTAGGTAGAGTGCAGTGGTGTCATCATAGCTCACTGCAATCTTGGCTCAAGGGATCCTCCTGCCTCAGCCTCCCAAGTGGCTGGGTCTACAGGTGTGTGCCACTGTGCCTGGCTAATTTTTCTATTTTTAGTAGAGATCTGGTCTCACTCTTTCTCAGGCTGGTCTCGAACTCCTGAGTTCAAGGGATCCTCCCACCTCAGCCTCCCAGAGTGCTAGGATTACAGGCGTGAGCCACCGTACCCATTTCTTTCTTTCTCCCTCCCTCCCTCCCTTCCTTCCTTCTTTCCTCTCTCTCTCTCTCTCTCTTTCTCTCTCTTTCTTTCTCAATATATTTCAGGGGTGCAAGTGCAGATTTGTTACATGGATATATCGTATAGCAGTGAGGGCTGGGCATTTAGCGTGCTCATCACCTGAATAGTGTACCTTGTACCCAATGGTAATTTTTCATCCCTCAACCCTCTCTCACTCCCCCCCCTTTGGAGTCTTTTCTGTCTATTCTGCTCTGTATGACCATGTGCACAAAAGGAAGGAAATTTTGACACATGCTACAACATGGATGAACCTTGAGGACATTCTGCTAAGTGAAATGAGGCAGACAGAAAACAACAAATATTGTATGATTCTAGTTATATGCAGTTCCTGGAGGAGTCAAATTCATATAGAGAGAAAGTAGAACGGTGTTTGCCAGGTGCTGGGGGGACAAGGGAGTGGGGAGTTAGTGTTTAATATCTACAGAGTTTCAGTTTGGGATGATGATGAAGTTCTAGAGATGGATGGAGACGATGGTTGCAAAACTATGTGAATATATAATACTTAATGCCACTGAATTATATACTTAAAAATGGTCAAAGTGGTAAATTTTGTGTTGTGTGCATTTTACCACAATAAAAAGGGAATTAAAAAAGTTAAAATGTTAGCTTTCTACTACAAACCTCCCCTTGTTACAGCAAAATGATTTGCAGATTTAAGATTTCAATGTGAAAAAACCATAAAAGTAGTAGAGGTGGCTGCGAGGCAATCACAGGGCTGCTGTGGGCCTTGCTAGGCATGGTACCAAGGGGCAGCAACCATGAAACAAAGATGGTAAATTTGAACACAAAATTTAAGAATGTCTGAAAATCAAAATCACTGTTATGTTAAGTTGGGCTCCCAGGAAAAAGACTCTGAAATGGAGAATTCCACACAAAGACTTATTGGGGAGTGACTGGGAGAGTCAAGCGTTATTAGCAAGAGAGGACGGCAGGGATGGGCAGAGGCAGAGTCGGACCAGCGTTGCGGTTTCCACTGACGCCAGCGCTGATCCCAGGGGCAGCCCTGCAGCTGGAGTAACACTTCAGCGCCGTCCCAAACCGAAGCAATGGGACTGGGCCTTTGTTTCCCTGCCTCAGCCAGATACTGGCTGCTGGCTACCCCCTGGGATGAGGGCAAGTTCCAGTAAGGGACTCAGCCCAGCAGCTGGGGGACGGGAGTATCCGCCCAGCCAAGGGGAGGGGGTGGAGCCCCACAGGATCCACTGGAGCTATGAACGACTAGGGCAGATATGTACAATGCAGATGTCTTGGGTCAGATTTCTTGGGACACTGGCTCCAAGCAGAGATGTGCACCTGGGACGTTTATGTTGCTGCAGGGGTATTCTCCGGAGCTACACCTGTAAGGGAGGCAGGGAGCAGAAATGGGGGGGGGGCAGAGAGGTTGGACCGCCCCACACACCCAGTTGCAGCAGAGGCCTCTGCGGATGCCACGGGGAGCTCTGGAGCCGGGAGAGCCCTTCAGATTTGTCCTGTATAAAGGCAAGGGTGTCCTGTATCGAGGCAAAGGTGTTTACACCCCGGCATGGAACAGTTACTGGATGAGCTCTGGCCCTGGGGAGGGCGCGTGAACTTGGGTAAGGGCAGTTCTGGGAGAGAGCAGCTGGTGGTGAGCAGCCAGCTTTCTCTGCAGCCGGGGGAGCAGGTGCCTGGCTCCTGAGGGAGGACCCGGGCAGTGCACAGGAGCACCCATCCCACGAGCTACTCCTGCCGCTGGCATCCACGTTCTTTGAATAGTAAGTTTACCCCCTCCAGACATCCTCCCCAAAACTCTATGGTCACTTTTCCTAGGAAACTTACAAGAGGAGGCTAGTGGCACAAACCATAGCCCTCACCGCCACAGCTGCTCTTGAGGGACAGCTAACACCCCTCACCTCTCTCCTTTGCTCTCGGTTCCACATTTCCTCCCATCTCTGCTAATCCAGGTGCCTTACTGGGTGAGCTGACCCAGGCTCCCAGCCCCGAGGGTCTGAGCCCTGGTGCTACACTCTTCCCAGACCGTGACTGCTGCCGGCTGCATTTACTGTCAGAACTGACCAAAGGACCGCTAGGAGCTCTCCCAGCGGGTCCCCCGGGGAACCAAACACGCTCTCCCATCACCTGAGAGCAGCCCTACCCTTCCTGGAGACCAGGGTCAGGCATCCCTGCCAGGGATGGCTCCTCTCCTGGTCTGCTGGGTTCTTGGCACAAGGGCCTGAAGTGACCAGGTGGTCACTGTATTAACTTTAACGAGACTCTTACCATTGTCCCTATTCCCCCTCTGGGGCTCAGGCCCTCTAGACCTGTCCTGTCCAATACAGTAGCCACTAGCTATGATTGAGTATTTATGTTTAAATAAAGTAAAAATTCACTTATCCATGCACACTGGCCACATTTCAAGTGCTCAGTAGCCACATGTGGCTGTGGCAGTGCAGGGTAGAACAGTGCCATTATCACAGCAAGTTCTCTTGGGATAAAGCGTCACTACACCCACAACACCCGAAGCTGCCAGGATGAGAAGCATGGATTCCCCAAGTGGGTTCCTGGGAGTGGTGCTGAGTGGAGCCATTCCCACCTCTAGCCCTGGGCTCCCAGACCCATGTATTCTACCTGTTGGGGGACATAGCACCCTACAATGACAGTTCATTTAGATTCTTCCTTTAGATTCCTTAGGTTCCATCCTAGAACAAAGTACCCTGTCCTGCGGGGGGTCATCTCCAAGCTGGCCCCTTGCCCGAGTCTTTGTAGGGCCATTCCATTGCTCAAGCAGGCTTGTGGCTTCTGGGGGATTCAGTCTGTGATAGGACCAGTGGACTCCCCGGTCATGTGGCCACTGCTACACCTCCTCTGCCATCATGTTGAGGTGATGTTATGCAGGATCCCATGCCAGTGGATCAGACCGTCTGAAAATACTTGCACAGTGGTGATGGCCAAGACTCTGTGGGCAGGACAGGTACACCATACCCAGAATATGTGTAGATTACAGTCAAGAAAAATCACTCCCTTTTCTGGGGTTTAAGGTGTCCACTGTAATCAACTTGTCTCCAAGTGGCGGGTTGCATTCCTCAAGGAGCTGTGCCATATGGGGACTCAGCTTTGGTCTCTGTGGCTGGCAGGTTGGATGTTCAGCAATGTGAGAAGTTAGCCCAGCCCTGGTGAGTGGGAGTCCACACCTCGTCTCCACCAGGGCTCAGTAGCACATTAAGTGCTGCCTTTCGAGTGGCATATAGTTCTCTGCTGCAGATGGCATGGCCTTGTTCCAGAACCCTAGGGTCTGTGTTGTGATTCTCCTATTCAGGCTCGACACAAACTCCACATGGTGTTTTTTACCACCAGATTCCTCTAGTACTATAGGGTCTGCTGGGTCATATGGCTGAGTTGTCAGGGCTGCTTGTGCCGCAGCCTGGGCCTGCCACAGAGACCTTTTCTGCCCTGGGAGCTACTCAAAGTTGGCAGCGTTCTATGTCAATCAGCAAATGGGTCAGAACAGTATTCTCAAGTGTGAAATATGGTTCTTCTGGAGCCCGAAGAGGCCTTCTTAGTGTTGGGAGGTGCGAGATGCAATAATTAATTCCTTATTTTGGAGAGAACATCTCAGCATGTCTCAGACCACTGGATCCCCAAACACTTCACTGCTGTAGGGGATCCTGAGTGTTTGGAGGGTTCGTCTGGTTCCCTCTGCAGTACATGTGTCTTACCAGGTGTGCAGGCTACCTGAGCCTTCTTGCTCAGATGACTAAATTAACGCTATGTCATTGAGATAAAAGACCAATGTTGTATTCTGCACAATGTGTGTATAGTCCTGATCCCTTCAGACTGTGACAGAAGATGGGAGAATTAACCAAGCCCTGGACAAAACCCGTAAATGTACACTGCCATTTGTTCTGTGTGAATGTGAGTAGCTTCTGATCTTTCTTCCTCATGGGATGGACAAGAGTGGATTTGCCAGCTTGGTGGCCACGTACCATGTAGTCGAGGCTGTGTTAATCCAACCTAGCAGAGGCCGTGCTCCGGCACAGCAGCGTCACTGGGGTGTTGGCTTTGCAGTCGTCCACTGTCATCTACCAGGATCCATCTGGGTGTTGAAGGGGTCAGACTGGTGGATTAGATGGGAATATGACGGGCATCGCCAGCCCTCTATTCTTAGCTCTTTCTGTCATTCTCTGCCCACCCACAGCAGGATGCTGTATTGTTTTTGACTTACTATCTTGGCTAGGAAAGTGGGAGAAGCAGTTTCAGAAGCTTCCCCTTGGCCTGTCTCACTCTGATGGCTCTTACCCCACAGGCCAAGGAACCAGTGTGGGGTCCTGCCAACTCTCAGGTGTGGCCTTTCCAATCCTACATTTGAGGACTGGGGACATACAACTGGGTGGGTCTGTGGACCTAGTAGACTCATCGTGATCCAGACCTGGACAGCTTTTTATTAGCTGTGCCCCATATAATTCCATTCTAACAGCGTGGCCATGGTGGTGGTTTGTGTCCCCAGGTATTAGTATAGACTCAGACCCTGTATTTAACAATCCTCAAAATGCCTGGGTCTTTCTCTTTCTAAGTTTATGGTTACTTGTGTAAATGCTGTGCGTCCCCCTGGGGAAAGACAGAGGGAATCATTATTATATATGCTTGCTGTGGTGTTATAGGGTCCTTCCTCATGGGAACCTAGGCTGCCCTTCTGCAAAATGTCTCAAGTCCAAGTCCACAAACTGGGCAAGGGATCATGATTTTTTTTTTTTTTTTTTTTTTTTTTTAGTGGGGCAGCTGCCTTTAGCCTCCTGATCACCCATTCTTGATGTTTTATTTTTTGGCTTTATAAATTACGGAAAACTCTCACCGGCTACCCATCTGTCTTTCCCCGAGGAACACTGTGTTCTGTTAACCACCTTCCTAGATCTCATGGGCCAGACCCCTGGCTGCCACTCTGACCTTGCCACTCATGATAATTGCACCCACCCTGCTTCTGATGGTTGAGTGCTGTTGTCTGGCCTCTTATTGTTTGGGATCCTGTCATCCCCATGGCTGCCGGGGAGGCCAGTTCTGTCACAGTGCCTTCTGCCGTCAGCCCTGGTCTACAGAGGAGAGCCAGCACTGGGTACCTGCATGGTGCTGGTGCCCTTCCTCCAGGGGTCCCACTCACCTGAGCCCCCCGTGATCTCTTGGCTTTGGTAGCATTTCGCCTCTACTGTGCTCACCACCCTGAGCTATGTGATCCTTCCGCCACCGTCTTTGTGACAGTTCTGGCATTTCTGCTTTGCTTAGTGTGGGCCCGCCTTGTAAGGGCCGGTGTGTAGGGTACTTACTTACGAGGGCATCGTATCCTGGATCATGGCAGGGTCCTCCCATAGTGACAAACTCACCCTCAACCAACTTTATGTCTCATCCCCCCATAATCCACCACTAAGAATCCACCCCATGTGTCACCTCTTGGCTCCTGCGGTCCATGCTGGCTGGGTCCCGCAGCTCTGGTGTACATTACCTAGCAGGCCTCATCTGGGCTTCCGTGTTGGGGCTGTGTTGTGATTTGACTCTAGGTTTTGGTCTGGTGGTCGGGAGAACAGACAGGGGCATAAATCCTGGGGTGGGCACGTATAGTATCATCTTTGCCTCATCTTTAACCAAGAGGACACATTGGCCTGTATGAGGGAGGAGCGGGTCACTACCGCAGGTCCAGGGGGCTCAGGAGAAGCTGGGGACTCGAGGTTTTCGAGTGCATCGACCTGATGTCCCCATTCCGAGTCTTATAGTTCATTCCCCATCAGAGCCCTGACTTCAGCATAGGGTATTTGCCAGGTCTAGGAATTCACCCTTTCAAATAACTCCTGGGTCTGACCCTCAGACATTTCTGCCTTTCCTCTATGTGAGATGCAAGTTTCTCTCTATGCTACCAAGGAAGGTCTCTGATTTCCACACTTCTCTTAAATTGGTGATTAATCCCACTCAGCCTCTCTTTGTCTTTCCCCAGCACAGTTGCACCCAGCAACAGCCGTCTGATTCTCAGTTCCTTATAATTCTGCTTCCCTCAAACCTCTCGGGTGTCTGCAGTATTGGCCCTGCCCATATCCCATTCCAGCTGGCCATGGTGAAAGTTTTGACAGTTTCAGCGCTTCAGTATGCCATGGCCATGAGTGTCCCACCTGCCACCAATGGTGGAGTTCTCAGTGCCAGCTCCACAATCTCAGATTAGATTCTGCCTCTGAAAACTACTTCTTTCTGAAGCCTTTCTGAAGCCAGCCTCTTCAGTTGGATTCCCGGAAACTGAGACTCTGAGATTTGTGTGCAGGAATTCTTTCTCGGCAAGTGCTACCGGGAACAACATCTGTAACAGAGAGAAGGAAGCAAGGCTGGGCAGAGGGAGAAGTCGAACTGCCGTGCGCTTGGCAGTAGGAGTCTCAGCGGGGAGTCGAGGCAAGGGATCAGGCCTTTCTGCCCCCACGCTGGTTGCAGGCTGCTCCTAGGAGCTCACATCCTCTGGAGCAGACAGCTCCCATCAGCCCAGGGCAACTTCTGGAGAGAGACTCATCTGTGAGCCACCCAGAAGCTGGGAGAATGGGTGCTATGGTCCTGGAGGGGTGATCTGGGAGGTGTACTGAAGCATCCACTATGATAGTCAAAAGAACTTAACACACAAAAGGAAAAATAAGAGAGACATGAACACTCCAAGGAGCAGTGGGCAAAGGACCCATGGTGTAGGCTTAATAGTGCCCCCACAAGATGTCCACATCCTAATTCCTGGATCTTACATGGCAAAAAGGACTTTGAGGATGTAGTAAATGAAGGATCTTGAGATGGAGTGATTATCCTGGATTATCCAGATAGGTTCAGCGTAACCATGGGATCCTTATAAGAGGCAGGCGGGAGATCAGAGTGAGTAGCAGGAGATATGTGCACAGAATCAAGAACTTTGAGTTGATACAAGGAAGAGGCCATGAGCCAAGGGATGTAGGTGACCTCTAGAAGCTGAAAAAGGCAAGAAATTTCCCCTCAGAGGCTTCAGAAGGGATTAGCTCTGTCAATACTTTGCCTCCAGCTCTGTAAGACTCATTCTGGACTTCTGACTTCCAAAACTATAAGATAACAAATTCGTGTTGTCATAAGCTGCTAAATTTGTGGTGGTATGTTACAGTAGCAATAGGATTCAATTCAAACCCAAACAGGAATTTACCAAGGAATAAATATAATTGGCCAATAAATGCAGTTAAAAATATATAATGTAGTTACAAATATATATGCTAGCTAGCTATCAAAAAAACTAAAATTAAAGCAGTAAGATACCATTTTACCTATCAGATTGGTAAAAATCAAAGATGGTAATTCCCACTGTTGGTGAGGATTAAAGAAAGATATATTCTCATACTGTGGATGGAAGTGTTGTGTAAGTTGGTAGAACTTTTCTGGAGGGTGATATTAGAGTATTTACTAAATGACTTTAAAATATGTATCTTCTTTGATCCAGAAAATTCATTTCTAGGATATTATCCTAAGGTTATACTTGGAGTATTATCTATAATAGTGAAAAGTGGAAACATCCCAAATGTTCAAGGAGAAAGAATTGGTTGAATAAATGCTGATATATCTATACAATATTTATATAATACTTTCTGTCTCCAATTTTGACATAGAAAAATATGAATGAATTATTGTTAAATGAAAAAGGCAGGTAAAAAAAAGTGTGTCTATATAATCCAGATTTTATTAAAATATTCATATAAAATATCTTAAATGATATATATATGTACCATAATTTTAATAGTGGTTATTTCTTATAAGTTACAGTTTAATGTAATTTTTAAAATCTATATCATAGGTCAGTAAATTATGGCACCTGCTGTTTCTTTCTTTTTTTTTTTTAAGCCTGCAAGTTAAGAATGGTTCTTACATTTTTTAGAGGGTTGTTTAAAGAAAAAAAACAATATATGACAGAGACCATATAGTCTGCAAAGACTCAAATATTTACTATCTGGACCTTTACAGAAAAAGTTTGTTGACCCCTGATCTATATCTTTATTCACATCTATCTACAGTGAATAAAGCAATATTAAAAATATAAAACAAACATAAAAGATTTTTTAAAATTTTCATAGTGTAGTGCTTTAAAGTAAATAGCTCAATTGGAGAATTTAAAAAGGGAGAATCATAAAATGAGGAGAGGAATGATTGAGTACAGAGAAATGTATGTGAAAGGTCTTACACAATTGCTAAAAGTGAATCAGAAATTTGGCCCTGAGCTTCCCAGTGGCCAAAGCAAGAACATATACAGGATCCATTTCATGATCCATAATATCTAAAACACCTCAACTGCTCAAGAGAAGTATAATAGTTTTTCTTGGCTAAGATAATACCATTGCAACTTTATAAAGTGAATTTTTCATGTGGTTAGACTTGGAATTTTTTGCCCAGTAGGAGAATAATTTGGCTTTGAGTATGTGGAAGAACAGTTTTCATGGAAAGAAGTCTTAAATTTCAGGGCATGACTGCCCAGAGCCCTGTCTACTTTCCTTCTGTTCCTTGTTGGTTCCATATAAGGGTCTTCTGGGTGAATTGAGGTCCCCTAACTAATGCTGGTGTGGCTTGGGATCACTATGAGTCACAATGGTTACCACACATTTGTGAAGCCACGTGCCTACTCTGACCCTCCAACCTCCACTCCAAGCCAGGGCTTCCTTCTGCGTTGCTTCAACAAACTGCTCTGCACACATAGTCCTAGGGAGAAAGCCCACTCCTGAGGGATACTCTCAGTGGTTCCTTGGAAGAGCCTGTTTTTAGGATGCCACATCGAATAAGGACTGGTCTTTGTGTGACAGATGCTGGTTCGGCCTCTGGAGGGTTGACAGAGTGATGGATTGGAACAGGCACCTGTCTGCATGTGGAGAGACTGCTGTAGGGCAGATCCCAGTGACACCATCTAATGGGACAAGTGAGCCAGTTTTACTTGAGTTAGCCGGTTCACTCCAGAATTCATTCATTCATTCAACAGTGATGCACAACGCAGTGGTTCTCCACTGAGGCTGTGAGTGTGGAGCACCTGGGGAGCTTTATAAATAAAGATAGATGCCTACACTCTACCCCAGACTCAGTGAGTCAGAATCTGCTGGAGGTGGGGCTCCAGGCATATGTATTTCTAAATATCTCCCTTGGCGATTCTGATGTCCATCTTCAGTGGAAACCACTAGGATCTTGGGTTTTGGTGTTTGAATTCTGATTTCTTCACTTATCAGTCACATGACTATGGGTAGCAGATACTTAACCACTCTGGGCCTCAGATTTTTTAATTTGTAAAAATGGGTTAAAAGAAAAATATATAAAGTACCGGGCATGTTGCTTGGCATACAGTCAGTGCCTAGTAAAGGCTCTTGGTGACTATCATTGTTGGAATCATTATAATTACGAGTTGGCCTTCACCTTGGATCCTGGTTCTAATAGCTGAATGTTGGTCTTTTTTGTGGCCATGTCTTTTTCATACCCTTTCCCCTAAAACTGGGTCCCTTCCTTATACCTGAATCCCTGTCCTGGGGCTTTCGTGGCTTGAGAGGTTGCAAGCTCGAGAATGTGCAGGGGCCCACAGGGGCCGGGAAGACACTGTAAACAAATGAAGAGGGCAGGTATCAGGGAAATGGACATGGACACACTTGGTGCATTACACCTGTAGGAATAGTTTTTAAATCTGACAAGAAATACGCTCTCTTCGTTTTTCTTGGAAGCATATAGTCTTCTTGGGTTGTGTTTCATTTTTTTACTTTTTAATAGAGACATGGGTACAGAGAAATATTTCTGCACTGTAAGAAAAACAACACTGCAACTGCAGTAATAAATGTCAGCTTAAAGTTGGGTAAAACTGTAAAGATGGGAGTCATGGGGACGTGGTGGGTGGGACAGCCCTCCCCATCTGGAGGTGCAATGGCTGCTCAGTTCCAGCTGGTCATTACCGCAGGTGACGTGGCCCAGTTTAGCCAGATCTGATTTTTCAAAAGAAGCCCAAAGTTTGATTTTTTAAACGTTGGCTCAGTTTAAAAAAATAGCATTGTGTGCGTCAAACAAAACATATTTTAAGGTTGAATATGGCCTAAGAGTTGCACCAGTTTGCAAGCTCTGATCAGAATCTAGGACCTGCTTTGCACTTGCCAGTTCCCTACCCAGGTGCCTGTTACCAGACTCCCTACTGTCGACCCCTTCTTGCCTGTATTTCCCCATATTTCACATTTCCATAATCACTTTGCAGTGCTCTGCCCTCCTGCTGGGATACCCTCATTCCTAAATGTGTTCTGGAATCGTGGCTTTCCTCTGATAGGTTTTCTTAAGAATGGATGAGTTAAGGCATAACTGGTAATTGGCTCACTGTTCGTTGGCAATGGAAAAATATTCCTTGCCAATAATTTCTCTCAACACTTTTTCAGGCAAAGCAACATACGGGGTAATTATTTTTAGATCAGAAATAATTTGGGTGTTATAATGTCAGTGTACGTAAACCTGGTAAGATTATAGGAAGGTTTTAAAATGAGTTTTGAAACTAGTGACATATAAATTAAATGTTGAAGTACTTGCCCACTTATTACTGAAAATATCAGCTCGACTGTTTTTTTTTTTTTTCCTTTTCTTTTTCATAATAAGACAGCAACCTGAGGCTGGGTTTAGCCCAGTGATGAAGCCTGTCAGATGTGACAGTGGCACCTTTGGTCCTGCATTTCTTCAGGTTTGGCCTCACCATCCACTCATTTCTGCAAGCCAGAGGCCTAGAGGTTATTGTCTACACCCCACCACATCCATCCTAAATGTCTCCTGGATCCATTGGCTTCTCCTCCCCTCTGCCACACCCTGGCCGAGGCCACCATCCTCCAGCTCTTTGGCAACTTCACTGGCAGATAATTGTCTCCCTGAATCCACTTTGACCTCTCACTTCTGTCCCTACACTGCAGCCAGATTTTCCTGACTGCAATCTTCTTTCACTCCCTTGCTTTGGCCTCCCGGTGGCTTCATGTTACCTAGGATAAAGACCAAGATCCTTAACATCGCTCTTAAGGTCCTGCATGGACATCACCACTGTTATCTCCTACTCTGGTCCCCTTGTGCTCTGGCCTCTAGCCTCTTTTTTTTTAAAGACTTAATTTTTTAAGGGCAGTTTTAGGTTCACAGAAATGCACAGCCTCCCCCATTACCAGTCTCTCCCATCAGAGTGGTACATTGTTACAGTTGTTGAACCTACACTGGTCCTTGATTATCACCCCAAATCCATAGTTTATATCAGGGTTCATTACCAGTGTTGTGCATTCTGTGGGTCTGGACAAATGTGCGATGACATGTGTCCACTACTGCTGTATCCTACAGAATAGCTTCACTGCCCTAAAAACCCTCCATGCTCCACCTCTTCATCCCTCCCAACCCCTGGCAATCACTGCTAGTTTTACTGTCTCCATAGTTTTGCCTTTTCTGGAAGGTCATATAGTTGGAATCATATCCTTTGTAGCCTTTCAGATTGGCTTCTTTCACTTAGTAATATGCATTTAAAGTTCCTCCATGTCTTTCATGGCTTGATAACATTTCTTTTTAACAATGAATAATATTGCACTGTCTGGATGTACCATGGTTTATTTATCTATGCACCTACTGAAGGACATCCTGGTGGCTTCCAAGTTTTGGCAATTGTGAATAAAGCTGCTATACATAGCCATGTGCAGGTTTTTGTGTGGACATAACTTTTCAGCTCCTTCGGGTATATAACCAAGGAGCTCTGTACCTCTTTTATGTTTTCATACACACTCTGTAGTTCTCTCTTCCTGGACCACTCCCCACGACCCCTTGTCTTGTCCTTCAGAGCTCAGCTCAGACCTAAGTTTCTCAAGGATGTCTCCCTCCACCCCTCAGGCCAGTCCCTCCTCGCGTTGTTATATGTTCTCTAACCTTCTGTGCTTTTCCATAGCACTCACCAGCTCGTTTGACGACTTGACTCATATCCATCTTCCCCACTAGCGTGTGAGCCCCATAGCAGCAGTGTCGAGTGCCCACTGCCTGGTCCATGGAAGCACTCAATAAACACTTGTTTAGTGAATGAATGATGATAAGGAGAATGCTTATTCTTCCTCCTCATCGTGGGCCCTCAATGGAACTCACATGTGAGACTGGCGTGTGAACAGACAACATGCTGGGGTGAGATGGGCCACCATGGAGCTGTGCCCTAGGTGCGAGGGGCCCAGAAAGAGGCAACTTAAACGGTGCTCAGTCTTGTTTCCATGGGACCCACCATGGTGCCTGGTGAAGAGTGGGCAGTGACAATTGCGTGTCGATATCCATGAGCCCCTGGCCAGCGTGCTGTGGGTCTGCTTTCCTCTGCCAGCAGGGCTCTGAGTCTGGACTTATTTTGTGTGGGCATGTGAGAGAGACGGTTATGTAAGATGGAAAGGCTACGGAATTAGAATCTGAAAACCTGAATGGAAGTCTTGGGATATTCCTAATAAGTTTTGTGACCTTGAATAAGCGCTTAATCTCTCTGAACCTCAATTTCCTCATGGGGGAAACAGGAATAAAGATAGTGACTCAGTGTTGTTGAAGGGCAGAGAAATAAAGCACAGAGTGCTTAGACTGTACCTGGCATGCTGCATGCATTCAACAAATGTTAGGATTCAGTTTCTCCATTAGCTAAAGGATAGCACTGTGTGCAGATTCTCCTCCCTACTAAAGAGATAAAAAGATAGTTTTAGCTATTTACAATGCCAAAGACCAATATTTTCCATGGCTTCTGCCAGGCTATCGAGAAGATGTGGAGATTTGAGGGGTGTGTGTGTGCACCTGCCTCCACACTGAAAACCTCTGGGGAGTCCCTTTAGGCATGTAGAAAAGAAGTTGTGCTAACAGCCACCAGGGACAGAGGGATGTTACCATATCCTGCTGGTCTTTGAATTGATACACAGAAAGATAAGTTAGAAATTTCCCTTTTTTTAGAGCTGTGATAGAAAAAGGGAGGACAGTTGAAGAGACTTAATTCTGTCTAGGAACCATGGAGGTTGCATTTCTTTAAATCTTGCTCTAATTTAACCTCTTTATAACCAATATTTATTGTGCATTCTATTTAAGTGTCATATTTATACCAATATTATTTTTTTCAGCCATTTATTTAAAAAAAAAAAAAAAGAGTTCCCTTTTGTAGGTAAAGAAGACTAACTGATTAGAGAAAAAAGATCCTGTCATCTGAGGCTGAGGTCCACAGCCCTGCTGCGCTTTGGAAATAGCTGAGGAGTTTAACAGCATGTGCATGCCCCAGGCCACCCACACCAATTGGGTCAGTGTCTTTGGAGATGGGGCCCGGCGCTGGTATTTTTCAAAGCTTCCCTGGTGATTTCACTGTGCAGCCAGGGTGGAGAGCCACTGCTCCTGGGAACCATGAGTATAGAGCCTGGTTGTGCAGACCTCACAGTTCTCTGGTGGCCACCTAGTAAGGCCACCTGGTGGTAGCTCTTCTAACCTGCAGTGCCCGGGAGAGAACCAACAACGTCAACACATGAGGCTGGGAAATGAGCACGAGGATTCCACTCAACTGGGAAACCCCGGGGCGAAAGCGTTTAGCCTACTCGAGGAAGAGTTATAGGAAAGGGGCTCTAAACTCACTTTGAGGGAGAGCGGGGAAGCGGTGGGTGTAAGAGAAGGCAAAGCTTTTTCAAGAACATAAGGAAGCTGGGAGCCAGAGAGAGAAGGCTGCACGGAGAGGTGAAGGAGGAGAGATCTATAACCACAGCTCCAGCTTTAAGTCCTGATTCTGCTGCATGTTGCTTGAGTGAGTCACTAAACTCTCGGGGACTCAGAGTCCTCATCTATAAAATAAGGTTAATTTCTGCTGAAAAGTGCTCTACACCTGGGAAGTTGTTGGCTACTTCAATGCCTTAAATGGATGAGCAATAGGAAGGGAGTACGTGCTGGACCTGAGAGTGCAGAGGTGAGATGGGAGGGAAGACCCATGGCTTCCGTACTCCTTAGGTCTTGAGACTACCATTCATTGGAATTAACCAGACTAAAAGGTAGTAATCAAACAGCAGTGGTGTGCCCAGAACCGTGCTAAGCCCTTGAGGACAGAGAGAATACACATAATGTAGCAACTCTTTCTCTAATTATATTAAAATGTTTGACCTTATTTTATTAGGGAAACTTACAAACATACAGTAGACGGAACAGTATAAGGAACCCCATTTACCCATCACCCAGCTTCAACAGTTATCAACTCATGGCCAGTCTTGCTCTAGGATTATTCTAATCCATTTCCTTCACTCCCTCATTATTTTAAAGCTAATCTCACATATTATATGGTTTTGTTTATAAATATTTCCATTTATATCTCTGAAAGATAATGACCCTCAAAAACTGTGATCACACCTAAAAAAATCAACATTAATTTTTTAATATCATAAAATATCCAGTCAGGGTTCAAATTTTCAATTGTCTCATAAATGTCATGACTTTTTAAGTTTGCTTTTGAGTCAGGTCCACCAATTGTGAGTGGTTGATATATCTCTTAAGCACCTTTTAAAAAACTGTGGTAGAATATACGTAACATTAAATTTATCATTTTAGCCATTTTAAGTGTACAGTGGCATTAAGTATAGTCACATTGTTGTACAATCATCACCACCATCCATCTCTAGAACTTCTTCATCATTCCAAACTGAAACTCTGCACCCAATCAACAATAACTTCCCCTTTCCCTTCCCCCCATCCCCTGACAACAACCGTTCTACTTTCTGTCTTATGAATTTGACTGCTTTAGGTACCTCTTATAAGTGGAATCATACAGTTGTTGGTTTTTTGTGACTGGCTTATTTAACATAATGTCTTCAGGATTCATCTATGGTATAGCATGTATTGGAATTTTATTTCTTTTTCTTTGGAGACAGGGTCTTGCTCTGTTGCCCAGGCTAGAGTGCAGTGGCATCATCATAGCTTACTACAACCTCAGACATCTGGGCTCAAACAATCCTCCTTCCTCGGCCTCCAGAGTAGCTGGGACTACAGGTGTGTACCACCACACCCAGCTAATTTTTCTATTTTTTATAGAGATGGGGTCTTGATATGTTCCTCAGGCTGGTCTCGAACTCCTAGCCTCAAGCAGTTCTCCCAAACTGCTAGGATTAAAGGCATGAGCCACTGCACCCTGCCTCATTGCTTTTTAAGGCTTGATGATATTCCATTGTATATAAGTACCACAATCTGTTTATTCATCTGTCCATGGGTACTTAGGTTGTTTCCCTCTTTTGGCTTTTGTGAATAATGCTGCTGTGAACATGGGTGTATGAGTATCTCTTAAGCATCTTTTAATCTAAAAGTTCTTCCTTCATCTCCCTCCTCCTCGTCTCTTTTTTTCTCCTTGCAATTTATTTGTTGATGAAACTGGGTCATTTGTCCTGTAGTGTTCCCCACTATCTGGGATTTTGCCGATGACCTCATTAACTTTTGGGCTGGCAAAGGTATTTTAAAATTCGTCAATTTCATTGTACTTATTCTGTGCCAGGCATAATTCTAAGTATTTAAAAAATATAAACGGAGTTAACCCTATGAGGTGAGTACTATTCTTTTAACCTTCATAAGACAGGGAAACTACCATTAAGCAGAGGTTAAACAACTCACCCTCCATCACCCAGCTAGCAAGCGGCAGAGGCAGGATTCTGTCTCAGGCATCTGGCTTGATTATGCTACACTGTTACTCAAGCTAGGGTGTTATTCAGTTAAAAGGAGATGATAATTTTGATTCCTGGGGAGACAGGACCAAACACAAAAAATTAAAAATAAATAATGGAGATGGACATTCAAGTTAAAAGAGGAAATGGTACAAGATCACACCTGATTGGTTTCCAAATGAGTAACATAGCCTGTGAATGTCAGGGAAGGGGAATGGAAGGAGAAATGTCTTCAGACCTCTCGCTGAAGTCAGTGTAAGTCCAGACATATGGATCATCTCAGGGTATTTTGCTAACATAGCTGTGAATGCTTATTGTTGGAGAAAATATCCAAAATAGATGGTCGTGTTATATAGCGGAAATAAAGCAAGGTAAATGGCCACTTCTGTCTTCCTGATAGTTCTCCGATACCCCTTTTCCGAGAGAGCTTCATATGTTTTTTGTAGCTGTAAAGTTTGTGCATGTTTTTGAAACAACACAACGCTATTTTGCAAAATGGAGAAGAAAATCATTAATCCTACCACTTATCATGTCTATTTTTCTCAGCCTGTTTTTCCTGTAGGCATAAACAAGACATAGTTTTTAGCTGTTGTAGTGCCTTAAAATTGAGAGTCTTGTTTCTAAGTGACTGAAACCTTAGTGCCTGGGCTTGTGAATGGAGGAAAGCTTTCTCCTTCTTTTGCTGCAGTCTGTATCCCCCTGCTCTAGTCAGTTTTGGGTAAAAGGAGGATGAAGGCATTGTTGAGAGTTCTTGTGCAGCCGTGGGATCCCTGGGAAGGACTGGCTCAACCTGGAGGCAGTAGGATGTGGCAGAGAATGCCTCCCGGAGTCCAGAGAGCTGTTCTCCTCCTGTCTTGTCATAGACTCTCAGGGTGACCTCAGAAGGTCACCCACTCCCTCTCTGGGGCCTTAAGGGGTGAAACTGGGTGACCACTAGGTCTTTTCATCTTTGACATTCTAGGATGCTTAGATTCTAATAGAATAGTGATTTTTTTTTTTTTTTAACAAAGAAGAAAACCACATTTGTCTCTGCTCTGTAAAGGAGGCTTTAAGGTTATATTTCTGAAAAAAGAATACATTTTTTTGTAGGAGAAAAATTGGTCAAATTGAGTCTTCCTGCCTGGTGAGTTAAATTAGTTAGATTTAAATCAAATTCACCCAGCCCTGCCCTTTCATCACTGAGAGATGAATCAGGAGAAATCTACCTTTGAAAGTGACCTGGATTCAGAGACATCCATCACTCTTTAATGGACCTTCAGGATGTGGACTTTCCTTTGGGCTCTGTGTTTTCTGTTGATGCCTGTGAATGAAAAAAAATAATAGCCAGCATGACCCATTTAAAAAGAGTCATGTTTAGGAAAATGGAAAATAACTCGGATGCCTAGAAATTGGGGAATGATTAAAACTGTTACCTAGTATTAGTTCTATGAGGTCATCCTAAAGGTAGAATATCAACTCTGGAAGGAACTTAAAGGTAGTCTAGTCCAGCTGGTCTGTGGCTGGACACCAGACTGAGTCCCCTAGAGGGTAGAATCTTGCTAAAAATTCAGATCCCCAGGCCCCATTCTCAGGAAGTTCATTTCGCAGGGCTAGATGAGGCCTGGGAATCTAGATATTTAAAAGCTCTTCCATTGATTACCATGGCAACTAAGTTGGCTTTGGTAACCCCTGATCTAGTCCAAACTCATCATAGCACAGAGGATGAATCTGAGAGCCAGGGAGGGAGCAGGAGCAGGAGTTACCCAGTGGTAGGACTGGGCCCAGAGAGGTGCTCTCAGGTACTTACCTTTGTCATACTCCCCTTAAAGTGGCAAATATGAAGATGTTGTCGAAACACCTAGATGCATCTTTAAAATGCTGTTAGGTGGCAGAAGTATATCCTGCATGATTGTAAATGTGTAAATAAGTATACCGAATGATCGAATGGGGAAAGCGACTTAGAGAAGAGTCCTCTCTTTGGGTACCATGACTATTGGCAGTTTCCTTTCCTGTTGTGAATTTGCTTGGAGAAAAAACCTAAACATTTAACAAATAATTAACATTTCAGTTAAGGTAAGAATGATATTCATTTTTACATATGAGAAGTCATATTTGAGTAACTGGGATCTTTTCAGTGACTAACCCCCATTCCATGGCCAGCCCTGAACCTAATGAGGTCAAATATTTTAACATCATTTGGGTAAGAAATTTTACATTTATTTAACTTATGAACAAAAGATGGGATTGGAGACCTTATTACCCTCTTGTGTTTCTTCTCAATGTAATTAACCTAATTCTCCCTCCTGTTGGTGGAGTGAGGAAGGAAAGTAGGTGGCCTATTCATAAAACTGGTACATCCAGCACTCCGCATCTGGCGGGGATAAGCACGACCTGCCGTGTGCGAGGCCTGGGGCCAGGTTCAGATTTCACGCAATCTCCCAGGCCCCCGTTATTCACAGATAAGGAAGCCGGGAGTCAGAGGCTTACAGAACTTGCCAGAATCCCAGAGCTAGTGTGTGGTAGAGCTGAGATCAAACTGGAAGACACCTGTCTCCAAAGCCCACCATGTCTTCTCCACCAGCCACCTGCACATTTCCTGGGCTGGGCTTTCTCTGGAGGAGAATGAGCAGAGAGGAAGCACTGGAGAAAGAATAGAGCAGGCATGAGTGGATGCTGGTCTGGCATTATCAGGTACATATAAAATTACTGAATCCCAGTGTCAGATGCTAGAAGGCAGGGATTCCCAACAGACAGCCACCCCACTCCTACTTGGTCACTCCCAGTCCCTTAAATAAGGCCTCCTCCTAGAGGTGAGCACTATAGAACAGAGATGGTGTCTAGGTCTTCTAGTATCCCCAGCTCATTACCTATGTTCATTCGATTCATTTGGGAGCATAGCTGATTACACAAAGGGTATTTATTGTTCCTTATATCCCACAAAATGTCTTCCCTGCTCCTTCTTCTCATTGTGCCTGGCACTGCGCTCTGGGACAAATCAAGGGTGATCCCTGGATGGGAAGTCAAGAGACCTAGGCTCTAGTCCTTGAGAAGGTCACACAACGGTTCTCAGCCTCAGTTTTCCTATAGATAAAACAACATTGTTGGTATTATTGATCACTGAAAGCCTACATTTTTTAAATTAGTTTTTTTTTTTTTAGAGATGGGGTCTTGCTATGTTGTCCAGGCTGGTCTCGAACTCCTGGCCTCAAGCAATCCTCCCGCCTTGGCCTCCCAAAGTGCCAGGATCACTGGTGTGAGCCACTGCACCTGCCCTGAAGGCCTGCTTTTTAAGCCTCCCTGAGGCCAGAATGGGTATGGAAGGGCCCTCTTGGACATAGTCCTCTGAGAACCCTGCTAGCCTTGGGACCCTGTGCCAGCCCAGTGCTGGCCAACCTATGTAAGGCACATTGTAATACAGGAGAGATAATCTTATGTAACATATAGGTAGGGGCCTGAGAAAAATGTCAACCAAGACCAGCTGAGCTGAGACTTCCTATGAGGTTTTTCAGATGATAGCTTTAGAGATGTGTCGGAGTCCCCAAGACCACCTCCAGGTTCGATAATTTGCTAGAAGGACTCACAGAACTGAGCATCTAGTTGTACTCACAGCCGTGATTTATTGCAGCAAGAGGACACAAAGCCAAATCAGCACCATGTAAAGGCTGGGGGGAAGTTCCAGAGGAGACCAGGTGCAACCTTCCAAGAGCCCTCTCCCAGTGGAGCCACACACCATGTGCTTAATTCCCCCAGCAATGAATCGTGACAGTGCTGTGAAATGTTTTCTACCAGGAAAGCTCAGCAGAGTCTCAGTGTCCAACGTTTCTATTGGGCGCTGGCCATGTAGGCACCCTGTACCTAGCGCACCCAAATCCCACAGTCCCACAAGGAAAGCAGGTGTTTAGTATAAACCGTATTGTTTGCATGGTTTCTACAATTTAGGCAGAGTGAGCCACTCTTGTCGGGGGATGGTGGGAACTCTCTTGAAATCCAAGTTCCCATATGCCAGCCAAGGGCAACGTCTGCAGCAGGCCTTTCCGGGGCACAGTCTCAGACCTGCTGTGTTAGCCCTTTTCTGCACAGAGGTGGTATTGCACAGTGGCTGTCCATGACGACCCTGGAGCCAGACTGCCTGGGTTTACACCCTGGCCTGCCATTTGCCAGGGAGGCAATTGTGGGCAGTTATTTAACCTCTCTGTGCCTCCATTTCTTCAGCTATACAAAGAGGATAATAATGGTACCCACCTCATAGAGCTGGTGTGAGGGTTAAATGAGTCAGTCTATGTAAAGCACTTAACAGTCAGTACCTAGCACACAGGAAGCACTAGCTTAGCTGCTAGATTCCTATTGTTGTTGTTATTCAAGGTTCAGTAGTGCTAAATATACATAGTTTGTAGTAAGGGCACTTCCCAAAGGAACTGTACTCCTGTTAACTAGAAATATCCTGCCAGCACTGTGCCTGGTCCAAGGCAGGGCTGGGGAATGTGGCTTTTACATACACAGGGACATTGAGAACCTTAGGGGTGGGGTGGGGACTCAGTTATTGATGGTCTCCCAAGCACTGGAGAATTCACCTGGAAAAAGGTGCTGATGAGGATGGTTGATTGAGGGGGAAGGCTGAAGGCTGAAGGGCCTACGACAGTAACAGAGTGAACCAGACAGCCGCCTTCTTCTGCCTCCTTCCCGGTACAACCAGCCCAGCTTCTGGTTCCAGGGATGCCACCAGCTTGCTAAGTGACCTTGGGCCAGCCCTGCCACTCCCCAGGGATGGACAAGATGTTCCTAGTCCCCCCACTATGACAAACTGTGCTTCTAGGTTCACAGTACACTGGTTACCACTTTAGCCTGCTGCATCTTGGGCTGTACTTTTACTACTGCCCGAGCCCTGTGAGACAGAACAATCCTACACAAGTTACACGAAGTGGGTTCATTACCAAAGATAAACAGCAAGGGACACAGAAGCCAAGGATTCATGACAAGCCAGTTTCTCAAGGCTCAGGAAAGCTGCCCGGGATGGATGGAGTCCTGTCTGCACATGCTCCACTTGCCCGGCAGCTGAGCGACCCCAGAAAGCAGCCGGCCCTGGGTTTTATACCCTGGGGGCAACATGTATTGCTGGGCTAAAGATGGACATCTGTTTCTAGGGGAGACAGGAACAGAGCCTGGGCAGTTCTGGTCAGTTCCTCCCTATCTCAGGATGTCACTTTCCTAGCACATTCTATGGTTATTCTTGAGAACCACAAGTGAGAAAGGAGGTGGATCTGGGTCAGTCCAAGGCCACCTGCAGGACTGTCCTGCACCAGGGGCCTCTCTGGAGTGGAATCTGGGTTAATATGCCAGCAAGTTCCGAGGTCCCCATGTTAGAACCCAGGTTTCCTTTTAGACTGACCCAGGCAACCTGGACGTGCTTTAGTTCCTGACCCCTTTTCCACAGTCTTGTCCTTTCTGCTCTTTGCTGCCCACACTCTGTGTATGTAATTGTCACCATCTCTGTTTTGGAGGTTGCGGTTATGACAGGGTCAGTGACCATGTGTCTATGTCTACCCATGGCCAGGACCAGCAGTGTCCTGGGAAATGTGGTTGGGGGGCATCCTCACCATGACTATCGCTCCAGACCCGTCTTTTCCCTACAGTGTGCCAGGGAAGGTAGAGGTCCAGATGCGTCACGGGCTGTGCTGTCCAGGTGACAGTGCAGTGAGGGAGATAAGGCAGGCTGCACTGGGTGGGATGCTGGGTTGCAAGTGACAGAAACTCAGTTCAAACTAACTTCCGGGGGAAAAAAGGAATTGATTGGATCAGAATGGACGCATTCAGGCTTTGGGGAAGGCTGGCCCCGGAGGCTTAGACAACGTTACCATGACACGGCGCCCTCTCCCTCCCTTCCTCTGTGTTGGCTGTGTGTTGTTTCTTGCAGTTTTTCTCCTTTTGATGGCAACTTGGCAGCCAGCAACTTTCAGCAACACCAGCAAAAAAGTGATTCTTTTTCCTAATAGAGTAAACAAAAGTCCCCAGATGAGCTTCCGTGGACCTGTTGGAGTCAGTGCCCACCTCTGCCCACCCTGGTCACTGTGGCCCCAGGGATACAGTTGGCTCTCATGGACCGAGAATTGCAGAAGGGTTGTTCCCCGAGGAAGATGTGGGTTCTCTTTCCAGGAAGAAGAGGGTACGGATATTGAGCTAATTCGGTCTCTCCCCTTAAGGAGCTCACAGTCTTGTTGGGGAAGCAGACACAGAAACAGACAGAAACATAAGAAGTGGCTCCAACTAAAGTAAAGGTACAATGGAGTCTCTGTGCTGTTTAAATCTTTCTATCAGTGAACTTCAGGAATAGAGAGGAAGGAGGATTCCACTATACTAATACTAGTGGAATCTCGATGCCTGTGTGTGTGCGCACATGTGTGGACCCGTGTTGAGGATGGTGGAGCGTAAGGACAGATTCCATGTAGAAATGACTTTTGTCCTGAGGCTGCCCCACCCATGCCCCTTGGTCACTCACTATGCCCTTCCTTGCTGCCCTGGCAATGTCCATCTGCCAGCACCCAGCTGCAATGACTGGCTGGGTGGGCAGATGAGTATCTCGGGTCCCTCGCTGCCCAGCGTCACCCGCCAGAGCTGCAGGTGCTCACAGCAGGAGGCGCTCAGCAGTGCCATCTGTGCTGGCTCCAGTTCCATTTCTTTCGCTTCTCCGTGTCCTTACCCGGGCTTCTTGGGGTCAACCTCCCAAATAAACTTCCTCATCCCAGAGTCTGCTTCTGGGAGAAACCAGCTAAGGCAGCCTGGATGAATGCTGAAGATCCAGATAGATGGAGGTAGCTTGGGGAGAGAGGGGTAAACCATGCAGAAGGAGGGATCCTGTGAAAAGTGTGGAGACGGAACAGTGAATTCAGCCTGGTCCAAACAGGCCCTTTTCGGGTCTTTTTGACTGATCCACAGCAAGATGTGCATTTTTTAATGTGATGCAGTGCATTCACACCTACACACACACACACACACACACATACCTACAACAGAATTTTCAGCAAATGAAAACTTCCCATGTACAGCACACTGCTATTGTATTCGACACACTCCTATTGTATTCTATTTCATGAAAAGTTCCACTGAAGACCTGCTAAATTCATTTGATCTCTCACTAATAGGATGGGATTTGCAGTTTGGAAAACACTGGGTCAGAGGGAAGGGTGTAGGGACGGGAGTAGTGGAAGATGAGGGAGAAAGCTAGGTTGGAGCAGACCTCAGAGGAGCTTGATGGTCCAGCTGAAGTACTGCACTTGGCTCTGGAGCCATGGGGAGCCATTGCAGGCTTTCGAGTAAGGGCATGATGCGTTCCTAGCTGAGCTTCAGGCAGATTCTTAGGACGGTGTGGGGGATGGGCTGGAGGAGGCACAGAGACCCCTGAGGAGCCTATCCCCATGGTCCAGCTGAGAAGCTGCGGGGTCCCCCCGGGGCGCTGGGGCAGCGCTGGAGAGGCCGGGGCAGCCTGGGAGCAGGTGGACCTCAGGGAAGACAGAGGGAGGAGAGAAAGAAGCCTCGGTTCTGGCGAGCTCTCTGGGAGCAGGGTGGGGCCATCGCCTTCCTCAGTTCTTGATGAACTATTTATCAGGGCATGAAACTTTCATTAATATTATTCTGGTCTGAGAGTCCGGAAATGTCATAAAGGACTTGTTGAGTGGTCAAGCAGCTTGTACTTAATGCACGCTGCAAGCAGAACTGTTCCCAAGGCTGCCGTAAGTGGGAAGTAGCCGTGCTGAAGAAGCCTTGCTTTTTGATGGATTTCACTCTTAATGACTCCTCGAAGCGCCCCTGTTCTTCCCCTGGGTGAGGCCGGCGGGGTCCCCCTAGCTCATCGACCTACTTACTGTACGAGGAGCATCCAGCCGGGCTGAGGGCTGCGGGGTGGTGCAGCCTTCTCTCCTTTCATTCCAAAAACACTTACCTGGCCAGGGAACCCCACTGGATGCTGAGGATGCTAACTTCGTCCCTCCCCTTAAGAGCTCACGGTCAAAAACCAAACAGAAATGTAAAAAGGGGCTCCAACTGAAATAAAGGCTGGATGGATTCTCTGCTCTGTTGAAACCTGTGCAATCGATGAATTTCAGGAGCAAAGATAGCGGGAGGAAAGGGAAGCAACTTTATGAGCGTCAACTATGTTCCAAGTGCATGCTATTAATAGTTGCTTTATGTGCCTTGGATAACTTATGTCTTAAAATAATTGAATTGGTGTTTTATGGGTCCATGGACCCCCCATTAGAATGACGTGGGGGCACATGGAGGATGCATTAAAACATAGATTCTTGGGTCTTATATCAGACCTATGGAATCAGACTCTGTATGTGCTTGAGTAGGGGTGGAGGCGAGAAGGGGGAAGCCCAGGAGTCTGCATTTTAATAAGGCCTATAGGCTATTCTTGTGTGTGCTAAATGAGAATCACTGAGGAGGTGGATCTTGTTATCTGCATTTTGCAAATGAGGAAACTGAGGCTCCAAAAGTTTTAGGAACCCAGCCAAGCTCAATCTGTTAATATCTAACTCCAAATCCCATGCGTCAGACCCACAGATCTGCTCAGGCACCCTGCCCTGTCTCAGAACCTCTGAGTCTCTGCGGTGTGGTTCCTTGTGCCTTGCATAGGCTGCCTGTCACCCACTCCGCTCAGATGGAACCTCCTCCATGAAGCCTTCCAGGATGCCTTCCCACCCTCCCCTTCTCCAGGGGCTTAGACTTCTTCCTGCTCTGGATTCCCAAAGCACAGCTTGCCTAGGATGATCCTTGTCTGTTTGTGGCACCCTTTCCCCGCAGAGAGCATCTTGTACACCCCATGTATGTCCATATCTGGCACCTGGTAGGACTGTTCTGTCTGCGGTCCCTCAGCCTCGCTCAAGGAGTGATAGTTTCTGACTGGCGGGAAGGGGGGCATCGGAGTAGTTTCATGGAGGAGGGGGTATGTGAGCTGAGCCTTGCAGGATGAGGAGAAAACGAGGTAATCCACCCCTGCATGCTGCCAGCAGGTTTACCCCGGCTTTGGTAGTTAGCAGCTGAGTGTAGAAAGCAGGGCAAGGGTCAGAATGTCCATGACTAGTAGAGTTCGTGAGTGTGTCCCCAGGCTCGGGTAAGGTTGGGGAATTGCATTCAGTTCAACACTTGAGCCTTACTCGGGTACCTGCTGGGTGCTGTAGGTGCAGCGATCACCCTTAGCAAGCAGACTTCTCAGCTGTTTTGAGAAAATTACTATCAAATTGTTTAAATGTTTTTTATACATTTGGTTGTATTTTCAAAGGCTCAAAACTTGAAAAACTATTCAAGTAAAATGGAGGTCTTAGATGTCGAAATTAGTGGAATGAAGCCAAGAATCCCTTTTAAATGCAAATGAGGTGATTGCCAGGTAAAGAGGTAAGAATTGAGAGCTTCAGAGCCAGTTCCAGGTGAAGGAAGACTGCCTGTCCCAGCTGCCACCACGGTAGCTCTTTCTCTGGCTAGGAGGGAGCAATTGCACAGTGGGTTTTCTCCCAGGCTGGGAAGGGAAGGTCCTGGAATCAGCAGACAGCGCCTCCTGAGGCGAGGCTGTGACCGCCAGGACCCTGGAGCCGGCAGCTGGCAGCAGAGATGCTGACACCGCAAGCAGAACATTGGCAGCTAGATCTCTGGGAACCGGCTCCTGGGTCGGGGGAGGGGGCACGTAGGAGGTGCTTTCCAAAGCAGAGTGTGGGAAACCAGAATTCTCTTGAACCATCCTAAGTGGGCCTTGTATTTGAATTTTTTTCCTCTGCATATGCAGGTGTGAAAGTGGTGGTTGATGATGAGATATGCGGCTGAAATTTATGCCAGGTTAATTAAGCTGTATTTGTAGGAAAAGTGTGTCTCTGCAAGGTGTGCTGTTTCTTTTCTTCCGGGGCAGTGGGGGAGGCACTTGGTCCCTGAAGTCCATTTCCACGGCCATGCCAGCCTTCTGGCAGCTGCCATCTTCATGGGCTTGATGGTACAGGTTGGCCCAAATGTGCAGCACACACAGTGGATGATTGGGTGACTGTGGCCTGTTTCTATCATGATTGCTGGACTGTTGAGGAGCAAGAGGCTCTGTGGGGTGAGGACACTGCTTTGAGACATCAAAGGTGCAGGGCTGCCAGGGTCTCTGTCAGTGTGCCCTGGAGTGACCAACTCATCTTAGCTTCACATGGGCCATCACAGACTCTTCTGGAAGGAGGAAAGAAGGTGTATGTGAGGGTGAGGGGTATGGAGGAACTACCCCTGGAGGGGCCCCAGGCCCCGGGTTCCAGCCCCATCGCCACCTGCTTCTCTGCTCCCTTGGGCAGGTCACTTCCTCTCTCTGGGTCTTATTCTCCCCAACTTTGACTTGTTGGGTTTGAACTTGGCTGTCTCCAAGCTCACAGCTCTGACATTTTGAGTCTGTGACTTTACAATTGGACCAGAAGCATTTCTTAGGAATCCTAGAACAACTTTGGAGTAACTGTGTATAACGATCATGTATTAATATTTTGTTCTAGGTCTTCTTTTCCAGATCTTTTCACCTCTTTGTTCCCATTGTGTACTCTTCATTTTGCTCCTCATTTTCCTCCCTACCCTTCTTCATGAAGGATTTTGGAGACAGACAGACCTGGATTTGGATCCAGGCTCCACCACTCTGTGTGACCCTGGGCAGGTTATTTAGCTTATCTAAGCCTCGGTTTTCTTATATGTCAAACAAGAATAAAATTAATATTTATCCTTCAATTATTAAGTTACTAAATGAGATGCTACATGTACACTATCCAGTACATCATCTGGCATATGGGAAGTGTATTAGATTTCTCCTGCAGCTGGAACAAATGACCACAAACTCAGTGGCTTACACAAACACACATTTATCATCTGATAGTTCTAGAGGTTAGAAGCCCAACGTGGGTCTCAGTGGGCTGAAACCAAGGTGTCAGCAGAGCTGCATTCCTCCTGGGGGCTCCAGGGCAGAATCTGTTTTCTTGTCTTTCCCAGCTTCTAGAAGTTGCCTACATTTCTTGGCTTTTGGCCCCTTTTTACCTTCCAAGGCAGCAAGGTTGGTCAAGTCTTTTTCGCAGGGAAATCCTCCGTACTCACCCTCCTGCCCTTCTCTTCCACTCTTAGGGATCCTTGTAATTAACTGCACTGGGCCACCTGAATAATCCAGGATCATTCCCTACCTGGAAGCCAGCTGATCAGCAACCTTAATTTCATCTGCAGTCTGATTCCCCTTTGTCATGTGACCTGACATAATCACAGGTTCTGGGAATCAACATGCCGGCATCCTTGGGGAGTTCGTTGCTCTGCCTACCACGGTAAGCACTCCATAGATAATATAGGGAACACAGGAAAAAGGGGGTAGAGGAGTAAAGGTTCTCGCAGCAGCCAGATACGTCTTGTCTTCCGTTTCCACATTCAGCATACTCAGAGTCAGTAGTGAAGTCCTGTGTGTAGATTTCCCCTTCCTTCCAAGGCTACCTGCCGCAGAAGGCTTGGACTTCACTCCCAGTCACTGCAGAGGCTGGGGACTTGGAGCACATTGGCACGGGAGGAAATCTTCAGTCCAATATCAGATTAAAGTTTGCAAGGGTCACAGCTCTTCAGCGTTAGGTTGAGTTGCCCTTGAAAGGAAGGAGCTCCCTGTTCTCGGAGGTGTGTAGGAAGAGGCCAGGGGAGCTAAGTGTTTCCAAATGTTCCTCCCCACAAGAATCCCTGGGCTTCGCTACAGACGCACTGGCCCAGAGTCTCCGTGGAGGGCCTGGGACTCTGCATTTATGGGCAACTCTGAGCTAAGTATTTGGAGACATTTTAGCATGGGTTGGGGGGTTGGCCCAAAGGACCTCCTACCTCTGAGATGCTTTGCCCCTGAAACTCTTGCTTCTAAAATCCATTTTTGCTTTTCAAAAATGAAATGAAATGTCTGTTTCAGTCCTTGTAGTTCCTTCCTGAGGGAATGACCTCTCTCCAAGGGCGTGATTCACTTTCCTGTGAGATCTTGGGGCTGAACCCCGAGTGTGCCCATCCTGAAATGACCTGAGGGCTTCTCCCCTTGTAAAGTGTAGGCGGACTCTGAGGGTCAGTGAGGGGAGGGGGTGGGCAGCCCCAGAAGCCACTGCTCTGCCCACAGAGGTAATTTTTAATAAATTCTTGGCCTTTCATTTTTGCCAAGTACCTTGATGGAGACTTGAAATTGGTTTTTCTTTCCCCAGTGCATTTTTTCATATGAACTTAAATTGCCGGTCTTTCTGGCATAACCTAATATGTTGCCATGCCACCCACACCGTTTTTCATAGTGGAGACAGGTGCGAAGCCTGGGACTACTTCCCAGGTGAGGTTTGCAAAGCCCCGCCTTGGCATCATTGTGGGAGCAGGTGGATGCTGCAGCCCAGGCCCCGCTCTGATGCATGGAATCAGGATGCGGGCATGGTAGGGTGTGCAAGGGAGTTGGGGTGCTGGGGCAAAGCGTGGCAAGGTCAGGGTCTGCATGTGAAGCAGGCTCTACAGGTGATTTCTAATGCACGCTCGTTTGAGCCCCACCATAAATGCTCAGTCTCATGGGAAAAACCAGCTAAAGAGGGGATACTTTTACCCAGCCTAAGACTATCTTTGACTTCATCTTCTACTCTCATCTCTTCCTCTTGCAAATAAGCACATGTCCCTTCTACCCCAGCACACTGAATTTGTCCTCATGCCTTGAACACGTTCTGAAGAGTCACAATGCCTTGCCTTTGCTTAGACACTTCCTTCTAGACACTGATCTTGTCACATCTGACTTAAAGGCTCAGCCTACAGACACCTCCTAGAAGCCCACTCTGATTCCCTGCCCCCGGAGGCTGTCATACTTCTTGCCTCCGTATGTGTCTTTCTCTTTGTTTAAGCTAGAGTATGACAGTTAATTGAGTCACACTGAGCGTTCTAGGTAGTATTTCTGGCTTGGTCTCTCTCACTGTTGTTCTGGGAGTAACTCTCATTCTCTCTGCAGCCCTCCTAGCCCCTCCCCCACCTCCATCAAGTCCACCCTACCCCCGTGGTCAGCTCACACTCGGGCACCTAGGGGTCACTCAAGAGGTCTGTGGAAGGAAGGAACCGCTCTTCCTGAACTTGGGTCTTGTGTGCCCACCCAGCCTGGGTGGCTGTCCCCAAATGCCCCGTGGTTGCTAGAAGCTCTGGGTGTGCCAGTTCTGTGAATCCCTGATGAAAATAGAGACAGCAGTATGCTAATCAGGGAAAGATTGTCTTTATAGAGTACAGCTGATAAGATCATTTGCATATTCTGGTTCATTGTTGCATTTCGAGTAAGTTACATTATTCTTTAAAAGAACTGGGGCCGAGTAGCCTTCAGGAAGATTTAGCAGGACCAGGGTGTCAAGAGCAGGCTGGGTCCCAGAAAACAAAGCCAGGCTGGGGAGGCAGATATTTTAGGTCAGTAAGGAAGGGCGTTGACTGTCAGAGCTGCTGGGAACAGGAGTGGCCTGCCCTGGAGGCGGCAGGTCATGGCACTGGAGGTGTGCAAGCAGAAGCCGAGTGAGGAGGGTGAGACGGTGGGTCTCACACATTCCAGTTCCAGAAGTCACTCATTCTTGGGCTGATGCTTCCTTCCTTCAAACCCTGTGATGCCTGCGCTTTTGATGGGCATAGGATAGTCTGTGATTTCCTAGGGCTGCCATAAAAAATGACCACAAACTGGGTGGCTCGTAAAACAACATAAACGTATTGGCTCACAGATCTGGAGGCTGGAAGTCTGAAACGAAGGTGTTGCAAGGCCCTGCTTCCTCTGAAGGCTCCAGAGGAGGGTCCTTCCTTGCTTCTTCCAGCTTCTGGTGGCTCCTGGTGTCCTTTGGCTTGTGGCACCATCACTCCAATCTCTGCCTCTGTCTGCACATCTGCACATCACCTTCTTCCTCTTGTGTCTGTGTGTCCTATTCTCTTCTTGTAAGGACACCAGTCACTGGGTTTAGGGCCCACCCTAATTCAGGCTGATTCCATCTCAAGATCCTTTACTAATTACATCAGGGAAGACCCTATTTCCAAATAAGATCATACTCTGAGGTTCCATGTGGACATGAATTTTGACAGGACCCTAGTTAATCTACTACAAATAGGTATAAAAATTTCTGCTAGGGCAACAGGCTCACATGTGGAATTTCCACATTATTCTTGGTCAGGCCTCCTCGTGTGTCCATAGTCTGAAGTAGCGTAATGTAATGCTTCTATCTAAGGCCCAAAGTGGGGGCCCCAGCTGGGAAGTGAACAGACACACTTTCTCCCCTGCCCCACATCTGCTGGGCACCTCTGTGGTCAGTTGCAACCTCGTGCCTGGGTCGGGGTCCCACCTCAAGGCCCTGCTGCACTTCTCTGGGTCTCTACCTGCAGGCCACTCTGCCCCATGTGACAGCTGCAGAAGTGCACCTCTGCTCTCCCAGGAGTGGTGGGTGTCACTGACCACAGCTCAGAGGCTGCATGCCGAAGCCCGTTACCACACAGGTGCTGAGGCCGTGTTTGCAGTGGACAGCTGGAGCCAGTACCCAGCTGAGCAGGGCCACGAGGGCAGGCACACCCCTGGGAGACGCAGGGCTCCCCTCATGGACGCCTTTGGCTCGAAGACTCCCCATCGGCCTTTCTGAACACCCCAGGACTGCACTGTGGTGTAAAACTCCTCCACCTTCTCCCTTCCCACTGGCCCTGGCTCCTGCGCTCAGGTCAGACCTGCATTGCGGCCCAGGCTCTCCCAGCCCATTCCCTTGTTACATCTCTAGCACATCTAACCCTGTTCTGGCATCTGCCTCTCAGAGGAACCCGGCTAACCTAGGGATCAATGCTTTAGCCTCTCACCCTTCAGAGTTCTGAGAAGTGTTCTAGATGGCTCCTCAGTTGCCGGCAGCAGTACCCAGCAGGACATCACACTGGTGTTCACTTTCCTTCTCTCCCTGCCCTCTCCCTGCTGCTTCCTGGGTCCCCTCTCTGGCCTCCAGCAGCCTCTGCTTGTAGGGAAATCCAAGGAGACACAGGGAGCCACGTATTTGGGGGAACCCTAGATTTCCTCTTACATTCTCCTGTATTTAAATTACAGAATCATAGAAATTTCAGACCAAGACCCACCCTCATTTTCCAGTTGAAAAAAACATTGGCCCTGGGGAGACTCAGACACTGTCCTTGACATTTATTCTTTTAGGGGGGAAGCGGGGTGGTGTGTCCTCTGATTTATCAATTTCCTTTTGTCTTGCAAGATTCTAGATTTTCCCTGTTTCTTTTCCCCTGTCACTGTGCGAGTTCCTCCCCTCCACCACCCCCAAGAATTCCCTAAGACGCTCCCCCCACCCCCTTGGTGGGTGATCTGCTCCACCTGTATTTTCCTCCAGTGTTTTCTTGCTTAGGGTGAAGTTCCTTTTTGGTTTTCTGGGGGCTTTACCTGGCCTCTAGCTCTCTTCTCTGCACGGTTTTCCCCAAACTGCCTTGTTCTCTGCACTTGTGCTCACTGAGATTTAGAGTTTATTTTTCTACTTCTAGGTAATTTGAGGTTTGGGGGATCTCTGTCTTGTAGTGGCATTGAGGGTGTGCGTTTCATGTGTTCTTATTCTTTATTGTTTTGTGGAGAAGATGTTGGGAGTTAGTTTGGGACTTAAATGGCTGTCATTTCCTTGACTGCCAGCACCCCCGGGCCCCTGGCAGTTTGGCTGCCTTTGTCATAGCCCTTCCCACACCAGGCTGTGGACCTCTGACCCTGGCGTTCTGGAGCTGGCTTGTGCCGGCTCATGAGAGCTGATGTTAAGTTCTCAGGAATTTTTCAAGCTGGCTGACGTCACTTTGGTTGCTTGGAATTGGTAATGATGGGAGTATTCACACCGTGGGTATCTGCAAACACTATAAACCCTCACAGCTGTTTGTGAACCATCACCAGCACATGCTAGCTGTGTACATGTGTGTTTCTCCACCAGCCCGCACTTCCGAGGCTCCCCAGGGCTCCCTGCGTTGCTTTGCTCAAGGAAGACCCCAGTAAATGTTGAGTGAATGAATGATGCCTACTGAGTGTTCCAGTTACCTATTGCTGAGTAACAAACCATCCCAAACTTAGTGGTGAAAAACTCCCATTGTATTGTGCTCAGGGGTTCTGGGGATCAGGAATTCAGACAGGACACAGCAGGGATGGTTTATCCTGCTCCATGGTAACTGGGACTTCAGGTGGGAAGACTTGTTGGGCTGGTTTAACTCAAGGCTGAGCTTAGCTGAGACTGCTGACCAAAACATCTGCAAACAGCCTTTCCATGCGGTTTTGGCTTCTCCAGCATGGTGGCTGGGGTTTGAGAGGGACATTGAGAGCTAAATAGCAGCTGCACAGCCTTCATGAAACCTTGTCTTGGAGGTGCCATGGCGTCACTCTCACCAAACTTTATTATTGATCAGAGCATTCACAAGTTGGCTCGGGCCCAGGAGGAGGGGACACAGACCCTGCCTTTCAAAGGGAGGAATGTCTAAGAGTTTTGGTGCCATGTTTTAAAACTGCCACACTGAATAAGCCAAAAACTACATTTATTGAGCACCTACTACATGCCAGATACTTTACATACATTACCTCTACTTAAGGTATTATTATTTTCATTTTGAAGATTAGGAAACTGAGCTTAGAGAGGTTCAGGAGCTTGCCTATAGTCACACAGCCATAACTGTGACCCTCCGCCAGGACTTATTTTGTTCATTTGTGCAGGGCGCTGGAGGACACAAGGATAGATGAGACTCAGTCTTGCTTCACAGAACACAGAACAAACTCAGCCTGGCATACACACACCCCTGGGGTATCTTAGCATCCAGCCAGCTGGGGTTGGGTGTGAGCAACCACTTCACTGTTCCTAAAAGTCAGTCAAGGCAATTTGTGCTGAAAGTGCTGAGTACTTGCTCTTGTCCAGGCTAATTCAGCTTTATAACCTCAAGTCTGAAGTCAGTAGTGTGGAGTACTTTAAATTAGCTGTAAAATTTCAATCCAGTTGCTAAACTGCCTAAATTATCAAGTTTGCTCATTGCTAGTTGAATGCATGCATAATTAATTTTTTTCTAAAGTCTGGACTAAAAGCTGCTGAAATCAGATCTTTTTCTTGAATTAGATTCAAATGTCATAGGGAAGTATTTGGTTTTATGATGTAACCTAAAGCAATGCATACGTTTAAAGAATTCTTAGCTGAGATTTGTATTTGGGAGGGAAATGAGTTAGAGGACTCAATTATTTTGAAATTTAAATTATGTTCTTACTAATTGAGAGGTGGACCTGGTCTCTCTTAATGACAAATATGACTCATAGTACTGCCATGACTATTAATATTATGATCAGGATTAATAGCTAACATTTGCTAAATTTTTTTAGCATGTAAGCTCTATGAGAACAGGGAAACTGTTCCATCACCTGTTTTATCCCCAATGTGTAGAATAAGTAGTTGTTGACACATAGTAGACACTCGATAAATATGAGTTGAATGCATCTGTTAGTTAATGTGGTCATAACAGCAACTCTGAAAGATAGAAACTTTTATTATCATTTTTACAGATGGGGAAACTGAGGCTTAGGAAGATTAGTTGTCTTTCCCAAGCTTACACAACCAGGAAATGTGGTAGTCAAGGCTCGAATCCAGATTTTGGGACTCCTTGCCCGGTGGTTTTTTCTTAAGTATATAGACACACCACAAGTTTATGGGGCATTTCTGAGTTGAGAATCCACTCAGTCTGATTTTAATGGGTATCATTGATAGTTTTTATATTAATGTAGCATTTCATGATGTTTTATTTACTCTCCATCAGTGCTATACAATAGAACTTTCTATGATGGTGGAACTGTTCTGTATCTGCACTGTCTCCAATGGTACCTACTTGAAATGGGGCTAATGCAACCAAGGAACTGAATTTTTAAATTAAATTTATTTTGAATTAATTTAAGTTTAAATAATAGCCACATGTGGTGAGTGGCTACCAATGTTGGAAAGTGCAGCTATATAGTTTAAAAGTATTAGTAGGTTGGTGGTCCGTACTAATTTTATTCATTTTATTCAATGCTCTTAAAAAAAAAAAAAAAACACAAAACAGAGACTTGAGGACCAAGCAGAAAAGAGACTTCCCAGGGGCTTGCTGTAAATCAATAGCAGACATGGGCTAGGGTCCCAAGGTCCTGCTTCCCACCTTGGCTCTTTCCCTTTATGGGGTGGTCTTTGATGGCTTGCAAATTTAGTTTCCTGATTACCAGCAGTCTTCCAATTTTCCAAACAAATTTTCTTTGTTTTTCTTTTCTCTTTTGGCTGTGTTTTGATCATTTCTCTGACCCTCTTGCTGTTGAACCAAAGAAAAACATATGAAAGGAAGTAAAAATTAGGTCTGCCCTCCCTTGGTAGGTCTTTGGGCCATGCTCAAGCCCTTACAGCCCCCTGTCGCCAGGTATCCACAGCCACGTCTTGGTCAGGATGAAAGCAGGGTCGTGGTAGTAAGCACCACCGCGGAGCGAACACCACCTCCCTGCCAGGCTCATCTCTCTTTGAGTGGTTTTGCCTATTAGGTGGTGTGATCCCCACTTTGCAGATGCAAAAATTAAGACCCAGAAATATTAGTATTACGGGAATTTAAGTCAAGATCTGACTGCAGACTTGGGCTCATCTGCCTTCTCTGGATGGTTTTCACCCAGTGATCATTTATATCTGTTGTTCCAGGGTGTCTGGACACTCTTGACTACCAGTCATAGGTACAGAAGCCATGCAGAGTGGTATACACCATAAGAAATTCATGGACTCACAATGAGAAGTCCAGAGGTAGAGTAGGGTTCAGGGTCAACTTGATCCTGTAATAGGGCTAACTTACCCAGGAGGCTCATGGATTCTTTTAAAGCCCACAAAAAAGTTTTAATGTATTTTAAAATAAGAAGAAAAGAAAAGAACTTGTAGGTTGGGGAAAATATTTTGATAAAATGTTAATATATTCATCTTAATACCAATGCAGTATTAAAATGAAACAAGGGGCTCAGAAAGGCAAAACTTCCGAGACCCACTCAAGCCGTCAATCATGCAGCCTCCTTCACAACTCCAGTGACCTTTTCTGCATAGTTCATTGGCCCAAATTTTCCAAGCACATCCTTCAGGGAATTGTGTGTTCTCATTGGCTTACTCCTGACCTAATCACAATCAAGGAAAATGGGCTGAACCAGAATTCGTCTGGACTAATGCACCAGTCATACGCATGGCATGTGTACAGTGGGCGGGGGGGGGGGTGACCCCAAATGAAAATCAGAGACTCTCACAAACTTAAAGAAAGGAAGGTGAATGCTGTGTAGGAGACCACCTATGTCCACTATATACAGTTAAATATGTTAGTGGGCAGAGAATGTTGAAGCTATCCAGGGTATGAATAAAAGGACAGCCACTCCTTTTAGGTTTGGTTTTTATAATCTAGTGTGGAGGAAAAGAAAATGGCTTATAATTTAAGGAGCTCCCGGCAGTAAATGTGCTTGCTCAGGCTAAATGATTAGAATTACCTTAGGTATAAATAAGAGCAAGAAGAAATTTCAGGGTCATCATCTGATCACTTTTGGTCTTTTCTGTGAAAATTATTATTCTTTATTCAAATAATAGCATAAAGCGGAACAATCTCTATTTTCTCTTTGTAAATAAAAGGGCACATTATTTTGGAGTACATTCAAAAATATATGCATATTAAATACAAATGAATCCCGTCACTCATTGTACCTCGACTCTTTGGTCTCTGTTTAGATGCACCTTAGTGTTTAGTACCAGGTGTGTATAAGAATTTTACCTTTCCTTACTCAGAGTGGTTTCTTAGAATCTGAAGCCCATGGGATTTTACCCTTGGTTCTGACTTAGACTCAGTTTCAAATTTGGTAGCCGATTTAACATTGATTGAGAGGGCGAGCCCGTCTTTTACAAGAGCAAGGTCTATAAGGACACGGTTGGGGGTAAGAGCAAAGTGGTTGTGCAGCTGCAGCCCCTGCAGGGGTGTGTGCGTGTGTGTGCGTGTGCATGCGTGTGCATGCACATGTGCATGTGGCCTTTTCAGCTGCACAGGAGGAGGCTGCGAGACCTGCAGCTGAGAGGAAGAAGTTGGCTAGTGGGGGACCCATACTGTCATGCAGCGAACCCTTGCCCTGTCCTCCTAGGGAAAAATATCTCGAGAATTAGTTGGCAGAAGGTGTTGGAGGCAGGGCGGTGTGCGAAGGGCGAGAGATAAGATCCATTTTCAGGTGTGGTTTGGATCACACACAGAGCAGAGAGCAAAGTGTGATCGCTCTGAGGAAAAGCCAAGTATAGCGGTGGAGCTAATAGAAAAGCTTTGAAAAAGCAATGAATGTACTTTTTATATCAAGGAGAAAGAAAAAGGTGTTGCCACCTAAAGTGGGCAATTTCACAGCAAGCTCAAGTGTTTTGCAGCCAAATGGTGCCCTGGAGCTGGTAAAACCCCAGCAAATGCCCAGAGAAGTTTCTCACGTCAGGAAGTGAAATTCAAGGGAAGTTTGTAGCCAGTGAGCTGCTTAGATAATTAGCTACCCTTTCTTTTGCAATTTATTGATGTATTACTCTATACCACGTGACTTTAGGATACTTGGGGTGGCAGCAAAAACCCTAGTAGTTTGGAGCAGCAGCTTTGGGGTCGGCCCAGTCTTCCAGTTACTGCTTCTCTGAAGCCTCCCTAGTCTCCCCCTTCCTCATCTGTAAAAGCGTGCTAAAATTAAAACGATTTATTGTTGGTCCAGGTGGGATACTTTTAAACACATGTAAATTATTGTTGTATCTTACATCTTGTAACTTTTCAAAGAGTCTATTCTGATTGCAACTTGTGATGGTGCTTAAGGAAAATTACATTTTTCTAAAATTCTCTGTGTTTGAGATGCATCCTTGTCTGATTAAAAGGCATTTGGCTATAATTAAAAACAGAAAGTCTTCAAACAGTTTTTTTTTCAGCAGAATGTCTGGCTGCCAGTGTCCAACTTTAGGCCCAATTGAACACGCTGATTTAAGACTCCTGGCTCTGCCATGAATGGCTCCATGACCTTGGGCAAGTTAACTTTTCATCTGTAAAATCAGTTTTTTCCTGGTAAAATAGAGGGGCTAGACTAGATGGTCTCTGGGGTCCCTTCCAGCTCATTCGGTTTGTGATTTTCGTAGTTGACTGAGCATTGTGTTGGGGGACA
>CM052443.1:102219733-102243890 GCA_028533085.1 Varecia variegata | reverse complement strand
GTGAATCCAGATCACTGCATACTGTGTGCTCTTTGGTAAGCCCCTTAACCTCTCTGAGCCTCAGTTTCTTCATCTGTGAAATGGGCATAAACTAGCCCCTGTTTCTTGAGGTTGCTCTGAGAATTAGAGATTGGGCCAGTAGCATATGGACTCAATTCATCTTAGGCCTGTCTTAAAAATTCAGAGGAACCTCTGACATCATAGCTGTGTGTGAGTTGTTGACAAAGAGTGATCCTAACCATACCTCCTCTGTGTAGAGCCTTCCAGTTTGCAGGGGGTGGTCACCCTGTTAATCCATTTGACATTCTCAGCAGCCTGGTGAGGGGGGCATCACAGCTACCCCAGAGAAGAGGCTCAGGATCTTCATCAAGACCCTCCCAGGAGAAAGTAGCAAATGTGGTTCCTTCCCAATCCCGAATTCTCTCTGCTCCAAGTCTCCCTCAGGGCAGGGCAGGGCCGGGCAGTGTGGTATTGTCCACAGAAGGGCAGTGTGGCTAGTCTGGAGCCCTGAGCTGGGCACTGACGGCTGGGGCTGTCCTGGCCCTGAGTATGGGAGCAGAGATGAATGTGGGGGTGGGGGGTGGGGCAAGGAGAGGTGGCGACCTTTAGGGGTATGCCGTGAGGTACCTGGGGTGTGGGCTAGATTTCAGCCCCCTCTGTGGGGCCCCCTGCTGGGGGCCTTTTTATATTATCCGGTATGTGCTGGCCCTGGTTCCAGGTTCCCAGACAGTGTCCTGGCGTGACACCGTCAGTGCTTCCTGGGTGGAGCAGCCCGCAAAGCCTCAAGAAGCTGGGAGGAGGGGGGTTTCCTGGCAATGACGCCAGGCCAGGTGATGGAGGAGAGGTTGTGCATCGCAGAAAACCCCGTGGAACAACAGACTGGTCCCTCCTCTCTTCTTTCCCCCAGCAATACACATGGGGAAACTGAGGCCCACGGAGAGAACAGCCCTTGCTCAGTGCCCCACAGTCAATCAGTGCAAGCTGCCTTCCACCCTGCACTTGGTTCAGGGCTCCCGACCGTGCCCTCCTCTGTTCATTCTCGCTCACTGGCCCCGGCAGCCTGGGCGACCTGTGCTCGCGCCGTCCTCTGCTGCTCCAGCGGCTCCTCGCGCCTCCTCGTCCTTCCCCTCCCCAGCGACGCTCTCCCCCCTTCCCTGCCTCCCCTCAGTCTCTCTGTCTTTGTTACAACTACCACCCACCTTTTGTTTAACATCTCATTTCTTTTCTACTAGAAGACAGTATTTGAACAATTAGGATAATTGAAGTTTTTCTCTCCTACAATGCTGGCCAAAATATATCCACTGTTCATGGAACTGGAGCGAGACACCAGCGTCCTGGTGGGGACCAGGTTCTCTATGTTGGCCCACAGGGACCACTGCAGGCTGTGGGGTCCAGGCGTCGTGGCTCAGTCTGCACCCTTGGGCTGAGAGCCGTGGGCTCCCGCCCTGCCCGCCACACCCCCACCCCAGCCCTGCATGTGCTGCCTGTGAGATTCCAAGGGGAGGCCACCCTGGGGGGCTGCCCTGGTGCTTCACTGGGATCCCGCCCAGCCCCTCCACAGCACCCAGGGCCGCCTCCCACCTCCCCTGCCTCTGCTCGCACGCGTCCGCACCTGCCAGGCTGCCTCCCAGGGCACACGGGGCCTGGCCTCCACAGCGCTGTGCTGTCTTTGAATCCCGGCTCAGCCCCTCCACCCTGTGTGGCCTGGGAGTTACAGAGCTGCTCCGTGCCTCAGGCTCCCCACCTGAAAAGTAGGTAAGAAGGGGGCTGTGGTGGGCAGAGTAACAGCCCCCAAAGGCATCCACGCCCTCATTGCAGAACCTGTGAATGTGTCGCCTCACGTGGGAAGAGGGCCTGGCGGAGGGCCCTCTTGAAGGGCCCTAAGTGAAGGACCTAGGGATGGGAGACCAGCCGGGTTATCCAGTGGGCCCGAGGCAATCACAAGGGTGCTTAGAGGGAGGCAGGAGAGGCAGAGCAGGCTGCACTGCTGGCTTTGAAGGTGGTTGGAGGAAGGGGCCATGAGCCAAGGCTCACAGGTAGCCTCTAGAAGGTGGGAATGGCAAGGAAATGGATCTCCCCCAGAGCCCGCAGAAGGAAAGCAGCCCTGCTGGCACCTTGATTTTAGCCCATTGACAGCGCTTTTGGACTTCTGACTTCCAGAACTGTAAGATAATTATGCATTTTTATATGTTTTTTTTTAAAAATATTTTATTTATTTTAGGGCTGGGCATGGTGGCTCACACCTGTAATCCCAGAACTTTGGGAGGATAGGGCTGGAGGATCGCTTGAGGCCAGGAGTTCGAGACCAGTCTGGGCAACATAGTGAGACCCTATGTCTTTATGTTTTTCTCTTAAAAAGACAAAAAAAAATTAGCTGGCCATGGTGGCACATTCCTGTAGTCCCAGCGACTCCGGTGGCTGAGGCTGGAGCATCACTTGAGCCTCAGAGTTCAAACGATGGAATGAGACCCCATCTCTGAAAAAACCAAAAATGATAAAAAGGACTTGATTTATTTTAAAGACAATTTTTAGAGTAGTTTTATGTTCACAGAAAAATCGAGAGAAAAGTAGAAAGATTTCCCATACACTCCCTGCTCCCACACATGCCCAGCCTCCCCCATGCCCAGCCTCCCCCGCCAGGGTGATGCATTTGTTACAGCTGATGAACCTGCCTTGACACATCACCATCACCCGAAGTCCAAAGTTGACATCTGGGTTCACTCTTGGTGGTGTACATTCTACAGGTTTGGACAAATGTATAATGATAGGTACCCACCATTATAGTACTATTCAGACGGTTATCATTGCCCTCAAAATTGGCTGTGTTTGTGTCTGTGTTGTTTTGAGCCACTAAGTGTGCAGTGATTTTTACAGCAGCCATAGGACACTAATACAAGACCCTACCTTACCACCATGAAGAGTAAAAGAGGTGACGTCAGGGAGTACCTCAGCAGGGCAGGTCATATGGCGTTGGGAGCCACTGCAAGGATTTTGGCTTTGACTCCAAAGCGCCGTGGGAAGGCTTTGAGCCGAGGACTGACATGGTGGACATGTGGTCCGACTGTGAGCATCCTGAAGACAGGCACGGGTCTTAACCAGCCTCGCTTCTCTTGCAACTTGCCCAGACTGCGGCATGTCGCTGGCACTGAACACGCGTTTGTTCTTTCCTTCCTTCCTGTCACAACTGGGGACTCTGGTTTGGTGGTCATAAAATATGTGAGTTGCAGATGGGATGAAGGAAGAATGATCAAGTTCTTGAAACATAGAAGATACTCTGATAATTATAATATTTGGGTTGTTAAAAGAATGCATTTTTTACTTGGGATCACTGCAGACTTCTCTTTTGGGTGGCAAGACATGCTTTTTTGTCTTATAGTCAGGTATTTTGATTTAAAAATTGTGCATTTTTCATGCAAGCCCATAAGGAATTGATTTTCCTATTCTTGATGTGACTGATGTATCGTATAGATACACTTGCATTCCTTCTGCATGAGGCTTTCAGCATCGGATATCTGTAGGCACATTATTATGAGGAACCATTGATTTTCGCCTAGTACAATATGCCTTCTCTTTGAGGAAATGAAAATCATGACAAATGAAAAGCCATTTTTCAAAGTGACTTTGATTCTTGTAGTTTATGATTCAAAAATGAGACCTGGGAGAAGGGACCTTAATTTTCTGTGCTAATTATTTGACTCCATTGTAAAGGAGCATGTTTCTATCGAAGAAGCCCTTAGTAGGCCCACAGAGTCTGATGATAACAGTGGCCTCTGTCATTTTGCAAAGTGCTTGGCAGGTTACAGCATGCTTCTCCGTTTCGTGTCTCATGAAGACAAACAGCCTAATGAGGCAGAGGGTTTGTATTCCATCGCACAGTAGGGGGACAGAGGCTCTGAGAAGCAGAGTCACACAGTAGGACACAAGATTTGACTGGACATTCAGTGGACTGAACTAGGCAAGACGAGTGTTCTCAAGGCAGGAACCGGTGGAGAACCACACGATGCTGATGCCATGGTTACAGAATAAGAGCTTGGAACTGGGTGCGGGAGGGAATGACAGTGGCGGCCCCTCGAGTCCTGGTTCCTTCTGTAGCCAGCTGGATGACCTCAGCCAACCTGTTCAACCTCTCTGAGCCTTGAGTCCCCTCTCTAAAGTGAGGATAATTGTCCCCATGCTGCTCACCTCCCTGGACTGCGTGCATTCAACAGGAGATAATGGAGAAAGTGCTTCATAAATTGTGAAGGGCTCTTTATAAGCTAAGGGTAATTGTTGCACAGATAAGAGCTTTGACTGTAGAGTCTATAATTTCTGCAACATTAATAGCAATAATAGCTTTAAAAAAAAAAAAAAACACTGAGCCATTACTGTGCCTGCTGTTGTGCCCAAAGTTTCCCATGGATTGTTACATTTCATTCTCATTATGGCCCTGGGAGTCAGGCACCGATATTAGCACACCCATTTCGCAGACGAGGAAACCAAAGCTCAGAGACGTAAGGTAATTTGCTGAGAGCCACACAACTAGTAAAGTGGAATTCAGACTGGGATCTGTGTGACTCCAAAAGCCTGTGACCCTCAAAACTCCCCCCATCAGAGTGATCGGGGGTGCCGAGACGGACTAGCGCAAGCCCTCGGTCACAGAAGATGCACGTGTCTGCAGGAATGAAGCATGAGGCCCAAGGTTACCAATACCCAAGGGCTCGGGGAAGATTCCAGCCTAATTCTGAGAGCTCCTTCTTGCCTCCTCTGCTACCAAATTATCTACTTTTTTGTCCCTGCTTGCCCCAGAGGAATGTCTTTTTTCCATTCCATTTAAAAATCAAGGGGTGTGTTGGCAAAGAGACATTGGCAACCAAATGTAATACGTGATTTTTTAAAAAATATATAAAATATATTTTTGGAACAATTGGGAAATTTTAAGTATGGATTTTATTTTAAATAAATTATTTTAAAATATTACTTTTTAAAGGTATATAGTAGGAATGTATGTAGGAGAGTGTTCTTATTCTTAGGCGATACAGCTCAGAGTAGTAGGGGTGAAGTGGTCTTGTGTTTACAAACTGCATTCAGATAATTCAGAGGAAGTGGGGGAGAGAGAGTGAGAAGTAGATGTGGGGAAATATTAATGATTGGTGAATAGATAAGAGGTATATGAGTATGAATTGTACTATTCTTTCAGCTTTTCTGTCATTTTGAAAAAAATAAAGTAAATATAGCAGTGGAGGGAAAATGAATCAAGGTTGGAAAAGGTTGGCATTTGCTGACCACCTTTTCTGAGCCAGGCATTCACAAGGTATTAATACTATCTCACTGGTTTCTCCCAGCCCCTCTTTAAGGTAGGTGTTGTTACCTTCATTTTGCAAATGACCCAACAAAGCACAGAGAGGGTAAGTGTCCTACACAAGGTCACACAGCAGAATGGCGAACTGGGTTTTCCAGGCAGGTCTGTGTGAAGCTTGTGGAGCTTTCAGCCAGCCCACAAGTCAACCCTCATCCCTCACCCATACGGTGACCCTTCCTCTCCACGCTTTTTCACGGTGGAGATATACAGAAATTACTTTTTATACCCCAACGGGAACCCTAAAGGCTCAGTAGAAAACACCATACACTATTAATCAGGGCCCTCAATCAGAAGCAAGAAAAACAAGGAATTCCAAGTATCAAAAGCTTCCTGCGCTGCCCAGAGTCCCCACAGGAAGGAGAGTTCTGGAAAAATAAATGTTGACATTTGACACCACAGGAACACCAATTTAAAAAGGCACTTTAAACCAAAATTGACTTCACAAAAATCAATATTGAAAAATCAGACTTGGATTCCGATGAAATATCAGTCTCTTGATGTTTATTGACTTGGGTAAATGTTGGCATTTTATAGCCCAGAATTAAAATAATAGAATTTTAGAGCTAGATAAGACCGCTGAGATCATCCTGTTACCTGCTAATATCTCTTTCTGGGCTCTACTTAACGATGTTGTTTTTATTATGTTTAATTCCCTTCTTTATCTTTGTTCTGTGGGCACAAGGTCTAATAAATATTTTATTTTTTAAAAGAAGAGCCAGACTAGGCTTACACAAAGCTGTCACTTTATAGAGGAGGACACTGTCACGAAGAGGGGAGTGACTTGCCTGATGTCACAGGCTGGGGTCCACGCTGGGATTGGATGCCTGGGACAGTCACACTGTGCCTCACTTCCTCCTCCTAGCCTTTCTTTCCCAGAGTCCTTCAGTCATGATCGCATGCCAAGGAGCAAGGAGCCGTCAGGGATGGCTGGTTCGCCAGAACCTGGTGGCCAGGTGGGAACCATGTTAAGTGGATGTCAACTGGAGAGAGGGGATTGCAGGGCGGGGGAGAGAGAGAGACAGACACACCTGGGAGAGAGACAGAGACAGGAAGACAGAAACAGAGAGACAGAGATACACAGAGAAAAACACACAGAGATAGAGGCAGAGAGAGTCAGAGACAGACAGAGACGCAGCAGACATTGTTTCCTTTGGATGGAAGCATCTTTTATCATTGTTTCAGGATGAGATGCAGAACACGTCATTAAATTAGAGATACTATTGTTTCATCCTAACGTGCTTTCATCTGCCTAATTAAATACCACGCACAAACCCCCAACTATTGTGATCAAACAATCCCCACAAAGTCAAGATTACAAAAAGGGCACAAGACTAGTAATTATGCCGAATGTGGCTCCCCTTCCGAAGGCCCCTGTTATTAAGCCATTTAGAGGGATGTTGTGGAGTGAAGGTGCATGCCCTCCACGAGCTCTGACACCAGAGGACTGGAGTCACAAGCTCATTTAGCCCTGAGGCCCCATGGTGTGGGGACCCAGGGCTCTGACTTGGTTAAAAGTCACATTCCTTAATGATGGCAAGCATCAGAATAACAGCTACTCTTTTGAGCACTTCATATACACCAGGCACTGGGTTGAGTTTTTTGTGTCCCTTTTTTCTTTTGGACCTTGTGGACAATAGGATAATTATCATCCCATTTTAACAGATGAGGACACCTGGGCTCAGACGGGTAAGGGGGCTTGCTCAAGGTGACACAGCCTGCAGCTGGTGGGGCCGAAACCGAATGTGGGTCTGTCTGGCTGTAAGTCCAGCTCTGTCACGCCCCCGCCATCGCTGGCCTTGGCCCCATTTGGATTCTGTGGTGACCCTATCTCTGCTGTGACTTTGGTGTTGGGTTTATTGGTCTCCCATATTCACAGAGGAGAGGTAAGGATTTCAGTGATATCGAGGTGATGTAATCAGAGAATCAAAGCCAAAGAAATTTATTTAGGGACCCGAGTTCTCTGATTGTGTAGAAAGTGCTATCTCCCTTGTTATTCCTTCTGCTGAATCGTGGTGTTTTTGTGTGGTCTGCAGCAACGTATCTAATGTGCATGCTTTCACCATGACTCCAGCGAGCACAAAAATGTGACTATGAAACAAAAATCAGAAATCCTAGAGGCTCCTGGGGTCCCCAATCAAACAGTGTCCCCCGATGTCCCAAGCTGCATTTGTACCCCCTCCTCTGGACATCCTCACTCCTTTTCCGATTCTCCCACTTAGTTTCTCACGCTGCCTTTTATTTCCCTGTGCCGTTTCACCTTGCTCTCTGGAGCCTCCCCGCCCTCGGGGAGCAGCCTGGGTCTCACTTCCCTTGGTACCCCCAAGGGCCCAACCCAGAGCTGTCACCTGATGCACGTTTGGTTTGTGGCATGGTTTAGTATTCAGACACACACACGTCTGACAGGAACTCGCGATCATCCATCATAAGGAGGATTTATCGTGGTGAGTTGGGAAGTTGTTTAAATGCAACGCGGCACCACGGGAAAATTCTAGGTCTCATTTATGCCTCTGGAATGTGAATGGTGGAGAGCGGTTCTGAACTGACTGCAGTACCTGGGGAAGCCTGGAATGCAGGCATTTCAAGTGAAATGCACTGTCCAAGGGGAGGTGATGCCTGGGTCTGCAGTTGGAGGGCAGGGAAATTTAAAAATGCCTAAATCAGAGACTTTAGTTTTAACATGTGAACAGTATGTTCATACTTCGATACTTCACTTGTCCAGAGCACATGGATCCAGCCAGCTCATCTCTTCTGAGCCCAGCCTGGAATCGGCAGGTCTCTGAACAGCGGAGGCAGAAGACTTTTCCTAAGATGCATTCGGTTCACATCTGGGAGCTCTGCTCAGGGCTGCTCTCAGAGCCTAGCTGTGTTTGTCCGGAGAACTGTCCTCGCCAGCAGTGTCACCTTTGGCTCCCAGTCTACAGCAAGTCAACGAGCTAGGAGCAGGTGTAGGGTTGATGGAGTCAGGTAGCCACCAGCAGGAAGTGACAGTGACCACTCAACCCCAAGAGTGAGAGACGAAAAAACTGTCAAGCCAAGGCCTGAGACTTAAAGCAGCATTGGGGGACATTAGGACAGAGGGGCAGAATAACACCCCATACCCTGTACCTTTGGGGGAGGCTTCAGGTATTCCTGGTAGGTCTGTGGCTTGATTTCCATAATCTGTTGGATTGGGTCCATCACTAACTTCTCTGAATCTCGGTTTCCTTATCTGTGAAATGGGAATAGCAATTGATTGGGTTGCTGTGTGCCAGGCACTGTTCCCAGGTCTTTACATATGTGGATTTATTTAATTCTTACAACTCGTCGTGAAGGAAGCTGAGTTGGTGGCACTAAGGAGCGGAGGCACAAAGCAGCTGCCCAAGCTCACCTAATTCGTCAGTGACAGAACTAGGATTCAGAGGCAGCCAGGCTCGGGGTACACGTTCCTCACCGTGGCTTTTACTCTGGGAGCAGTCCTGTCCCGCCTTCACAGAGCTGGTTCAAGGGTTCAGTTAAACATGTAAGAAGGGGCCCAGCACAGTGCCAGGTGCACCCAGGGGTCTGAGTGAAAGGATGTGGGCTGTGTGCAGTGCCATTTGTCTAGGAAAGCAGGGAGTTGACAGCGATTATTTCTGGAAGGTGAGATTGGAGGGAAACGGGAACTTGGCATTTCCTGCTTTATCCATTATTGAATTGTTGGAATTTTCTATAAACATGTGTTACCTCACAATTTAAAAAATTGTTCTTGGGAGGAAAAAAGAAAAAAATTGTAAACAGTAAGGACGTGTCTAAAACCCGCAGGCATGTCTCAATGTGGATCGCATTTTAAAAATGAGTCTATCAAACACTACTTGAGAGTTGGGGCACTGAAAGGTAGACCCTCAATTATCTAGAGCTTCACTTCCATGGAACAGTCGATGCCATTTCTCGGGTCCACTGTGGGCGTTGCTTGTTACCGTGCAGAGATGGGCTCGTTTCCCCCGGGGGTGACTCTGTGCCTCTGAGTCTCCCGCTGGGGTGCCCAGATCGGCTGCGTGAACACTGGTGGTGCCTTCTGGTGTGTCCCTCTCCCTGCTGGGGGCGGGCGATCCAGAGGGGGATTGAGTGGCACCCCTGCCTCAGGGGCCCCCCAGGTCAAGGGGCAGAGGTAGGCCAGCAGCAGGGGTTGCCCTGCAGGACGAGCCTGGGAGAGTGATTCATTCTGATGAGGAATCAGGGAAGTGGTGTGTCAGTTGAGCCTAGAAGGAGGAGAAGGATTTTTATGGAAAAGACTGCAGGACAGAGAAGCTGTTCTGGGCTGAGAGAACAACACAGGCAGAGAGAAGTTTTATTTACCCTGAAAGTCTATTTCTGGGCAATGAGATCACTGAGACCTGTATTAAAAAGAGTCAGTCCCTGGATGAACTGAGTTTACACTCTCAGTTTATGGGCAGGCTCCTTAAGGCTGATCTTCATGTTTGCCTGCATGCCTTCCCTGCTTCCCTCCTTCCTCCCTCCCTCCCTTCTTTCTCTCCTTCCCCCTTTCCTCCTTCCCTTCCTTCTTTCTCTCCTTCCCCCTTTCCTCCTTCCCTTCCCTCCATCCCTTCCTTCCTTCCTCCTTTCCTTCCCCCATTCTTAGGGTACCCCAGATTTGCTTTAATCAGGTAAAGTAGGACACACAGACACAGCAATGCCTGTCATGAAGGAAGGAGTTCTTGCTCAGAGAGCCCTGGAAACAGGAAGAATGGCACCCTTTGCAGGGCCATGCAGGTGCGAGGGAAGCACCAGGTTGGTCAGGGGGCCGGGGGGTGAGGGGAAATGTGGGCCAGACCCTCTAGTGTGGTTTCCACAGGAGGGAATGGGGGAAGCAGGCAAGCAGGTTTAGGATTAACTGCTGCAGTCTGAATAACCTCAGGGGGCTCTCGGGCATAAGGGCTGTTTCTGCTTGTCTGGTACCTGGCCTGGGGGTGATTAGAGCAGGTGGATAGTGGCCCAGAGAGTGAGAGCCCTATAAATGAGGTAGTTGGGGGCATGGGATCTGGACTGGTTGGTTTGCATATGACAGGCTCACGGTTGGGGACAGTTGTTTACTATTATATGTCAAGGAATGGCTAGCCTGTGGGTGGGGGCAGTCCCTCCAGGGTCAGTAAGGCCCCAGGTTGTCAAAGCATCAGAATACAGAAAGTAAAAGATGTGGTTAATCCTTCCTCCCTCCCTCCCTACTTGCCTTCCCTCCACCCCTTCTCAGCTTCCTTCTTTCATTCTTCCTTCCTTCCATATCACAAAATAGCACAGACTGAAAATATTTTAAAAAAATTGCAACGATAAGAATAATACAAATTAAAAAAAATACAGTTCAACAACTATTTACATTGCATTAGGTATTATAAGTAATCTAAAAATGATTTAAAGTATATGTGAGGGTGTGCATAGGTTATATGCAAATACTACTCCTTTTTATATAAGCAACTTAAGCATCCGTGGATTTGGGTATCCAACAGGGGTCCTGGAACCAGTCTCCCACAGGTACCGAGGGAATACTGGATTTTCAGAAAACCCCAGTACAGCTACAACATAGCTTATACCCGCAAGCCAGGTTTGCAAATGTGAATATTTTCCCACCAGACCTCATTTTTCAAAGAGCAAGTGCGTTGCAGATGCACCCAAACCACCTTTTTACCTCCTCCAGTCCTGTTCCCTCCCTTTCCCCACCATAGAAATAACTATCTGGAAGTCGGTTGTATTTTTCCCATCCCTATTTTTATATATTACTGCAGATGTGCACGGCCATAAACAATCTATAGTATTTAAAGCTTCGTATAAACATCATGCTGTATATAACACTCTGCAGCCCGTTTCGTTTTACTCATTTTAGTTTGTCTTTTAATAGGTGGTTTAAATTGGTTTGTGTTTATTGTGATTACTGACGTATTTCTACCATCTTATTTTGGGTGTTCCTCCTGCCACTTCCCTTTTTTCCACTGTTGACGTGGTTAAACCCTTAACATTTTAGTGTGCATTCTAAATTACATTTCTTTTTTTCTGCTAAAATCTGAAACTATTCAGGATTTTTCTCCTCTACTGAATCTGATGAGAATTGTAACACTGCCTAACATGCCGCTAATACCTGCTTTATATCTCTTCTTGTTTCCTAGAATTTGGGCTCCAAAAATTTTAGTTATTATTAGTTTTGTCAACACGTTTTGCTCATGTCCCTGCTCACCACTGTCTGTTGCACCCCATCCCTCTTGTGGGTTCATTCTCAGGGTGCACTCTGTGCACACGGTGAGTATCAAGGGTGGTTGACTCTTGATATTTTGGTGTCATAAAATGTCTCTGTTTTCCGCTCACTCTTGAGTAAAAGTTTAGCAGGTTTCTGAATTCTAGGTGTACAGTTATTTGCCTTCAGAAGTTGGTTTTTGGGCTCTCTTGTTGCTCATGGCAAGGCTGCCGCCCCTTCAGTTATTGATTTGTTATAAATTGTCTTTTTCTGGTAGCTCTTGAAGCTTCTGTCTGGAAGGAGCTTCCTCTCACTCCCATGGTATTCCCTGGGCCACATCAAGTCACAAGGCCAGCCCCGAGTCCAGAGGTGGGGAAGCAGACTCTACCTTTTGATGGGAGGAGCCACAAAGTCACGACAAAGGCCATGGGTGCAGGAAGGGGAGAATAATTAGGGCCATTTTTGCATTCTGTCTCTCACTCTGTTTGGCCTCCCAGTCCTAACACTGTGAGCGTGCAACTTGGCATGGCTGCAGCGGCGGGCAGCAGTTGGGGACTGCACCAAAGTTGGTAGAACTTTGCTCCAGCTTTTCTCAGGAGTAGAGGATGCTGTTCCCTACCTGCTCTGCTCCAACGCCTTGCTTCAAATAGTCCCCTTTGCTTTGAACGTGGCTCTGGCCCCTGTCTTACTGGGGGTGCTAGAGTCTCTGTCACTCAAGAATTTTCACCACCAGGCACCTCTCTCTGTTTCGCACCCACAGCCCATCAAGCCTGCAGCCTCATCTCCACTTACCATGTTGTGGGGGTTTTTCCCTTGAGAATTTTATCTTATTTTTGAGTAATGTTATGTCTTTCAATTTTCTATTTTCATGTTTCAGCTATCATTGCTATGTGTTTGTTACAGCAGGGAGGAGACCTCAAAATGTGGATTTAATTTGCAATACCACCTTGGCTGAGATTCTTTTGTTTACTTTCTTCATAAAACAGCGCTTGTCACATTCTCCAGGAAACACATGAGGCTGTGACAGCCACATTAGAATGTACAGAATTGTGATCGTGAGAACAAAAGTGCGCACTCTCAGGGTTAGGAGGGGCCCTCCAGTGCTTGAATCCTTCCTAAACGTGTCCGTCTAACACGTGGACAGCTCCAGGGACGGCTGACCCGCCATCTCTGCACAGCTCTGGTTCTGGAAAAGCTGTTACTGTTGTTCTTCTTCAGCTGGTGTCGGCCTCCCTGTAGCTTCTCTGCTCCGGCCCCACGTCCTAGTTCTGGTTCAGAACCAAGCAGACCACATCTCTGCTCTCTGCTTCCAAGAGCCCAGCAGCGCTGTGGAGACCACGCCTGGGCCCGAGTGGGTTCTTCCCCTGGCTGCACAGCTCCAGGTTCTGCAGCCAGAACTTGTGGGACATAATTGGCCGTCTTCTCGCCGTACTGGCTGCCTCTGTGGACACGCTGCAGATTGCCCTCTGGCTCTCCCCAGACAGGGCCTGGATGGAGCCTCGAAGATGAGTTTGGGTAGAGCAACCAGAGACTGGGCAGGCCTGTCCCCCACCTCCTCCATTCTTCTGTTGGTGCAGCCACCAGCTACATCGGGAGATGGACTCACTTGGCTCCTTGGTCAACCACCATTCATTCATTCGTTTGTTCACTCCTTGAGTGCACCAGGGCTGCAGCAGTGAACAAGCCTATCATGGAACTCGGGGGCCAGTGAGGCAGACAGGTGTAGTGTCACCACAGCCTTGAGGGAGAGAGGCATGGTGATGGGAGTGTACGTAGCAAGGGGACCTAACCAGATCTGGGGAGGCTTCCCTAAGAAAGTGGTCTGTGCTCGGCCTCATTTTCTTCACATTGCTGAATCCAGATTCTCAAGAGAGGAAATCTCTGCCTTGCCAGCTCATTGGTCCTTGACATGCAAGGTTAAAGGTCAGCAACTAGCCTATGGCTTGCGTTTACATACCTTGTCCAATTAGCTGTGCCTGAGATATACAGAGTCTTTGTATTCCATTCATTCGTTCATTCATTCATTCCTTGGGTGCACTGGGAATGTGATGAAGGAATTCGCAGCAATCTTTGTTGTTAGGGAAGTCCAAGCAGGAATTACTCAGGGCAGGGATTGGAGGGGAGTGTCAGTGGTGTGGCAGCTCTGTGGCTGGAGGGAGAGGGCTCATATGAGGGGCTGTGGCTGGAGCCTGAGGCACCAGGGCGAGCGTGGGACAAGGTGGGCATAGGAGGTGGTCACAGCCACACAGTGCAGGGCAGTATGGGCCGTGGGAAGGATTTTGATCTTCATCCTAGTCTTCATCTTGGGCTGGTATAGTGAGGGGTGTGAGAAAGGTCGGGCTGGCCACTGCATGAAAGTACCCTCGTGGGGAGTGGCAGGATGGTGACGTGGGAGGAATGGCTGGACGGAGAGACTTGAGAACAGAGTGGAAGGTGGGGGACAGTGATGTCAAGGGGGCACCTCGCATTTGTTTCCTGTGACTGCTGTGACACATCACCACAACCCTGGTGGCTGAAAACAACACACATTTTTGGAGGCCAGAAGTCCAAAATCAGGGTGTTGGCAGGGCCAGGCTGTCTCTGAAGGCCCCAGGGGAGAATCAATCCTTCCTTGCCTCTTCCGGCTTTTGGTGGCTGTGGCATTGCCTGCCTTGTGTCTGCTCTGTGGTCATGTTTGCTCCTCTTCTCTGTCTGTCTGATCTCTCCCTGCTTCACTCACGAGATTTATAGCCCCCTGGATATTCCAGGATTAGCTCCTCCTCTCAAAAGCCTTCGCTGAATCACATTTTTCCCATATAAGGCAGTAGCCTCTCTTTTACCATATAAAGTAACATTCGCAGTTGCAGGAATTAGGTCATGGATGCATCTTTTTGTGGGCCACCATTCAGCCAGGGCAGTGTTAAGGACAATGACTGTGTAAGCTACACTCACACACTGCTGGCCCTGGGCCAGGCTCTGTGTCCTAACTGCTCCAGCTGTATTGACTCACTTAAACCCGGGGCAACCTTGTGAGGTAGGCACTACTGTCATCCCTCTTTATAGATGGGGAACAAACTGTGGCTCAGAGAGGTCAGATGTGCCCACTGTCTCGCCACCAGGAAATCGCAGAGCTGGGATTTTAGCCCAGGAAGCCAACTCTGGAGCCCTTGCTCCTAACGAGCAGGCCACACTGCCTCCCTGCGCTAGGCGGATGGGGCTGGGGACTGTTCACTGAAACCAGGCATCTGGGGAGAGGCCAGGGCAGAGGGGAGGACAGGAGCTCAGCTTTGCACATGGTGAGCCACAGCCCTGGGTGTCCACACCCTTCTCTGCCCCGTGTGTTGCCAAGTACAGCCTGCGCATGTGGGTTTCTGCCCTTGCCCACAGCTCCCCTGCTCCTTTGGCATGTGGAAGCAGCCTGCCAGCCCTGCGCTGGCCACCCGGCTTCAGAGCTGCCAGCCCCTGTCCAGTCTCCTGGCCTTGAGGTCTGGCTTTGGGGTCCCTAGTGCCCACACAGACTGGTCGGGTAGCTGAGGAGGCGTCAGAGTGACTTTGAGGATGGAAGGGCCCTGCTACTGGCACCTGAGGAGCTGGAGCCCAGCATTGCCCCTGCTACTCCCTGCAACTTCACCCTCCTGAGGGGCTGGGGACAGGAGCTGCTGCCCACCTGCCCTCGGCACCATCTCCCCAGACCACGCTCTGCTCACTGCCAAACTCCCACCTTGGAACCCTGCCCTTCAACCTGATCTTGCCCCTCCCTGCTTGGGGCTTAGGGCTCAGCCCACCCAGGTGGTTATAGCTGGGAGGGGGTAGGTATGTGGGGAAATCACCCAGTGAAATATCAGGGGACTGTTTCCATCGCTCCCCCACATTCACTTGAAATATGGCAGGCTTTGGACCGCATAGATGGAAGGGAAGGGCTTTCTAGGTGCAAGAAATTGCGAGGAGGCAGGGAGCAAAGGCACAGGAGTGGGAAAAGATGGAATATGTTTGGGAAATACCAGTTGCAGTATGACTGTGATACAGGATACTTGAGGCAGGTGGTGGAGGGGCTGGGAGGGAAGGGGTCCAGACTCCAGGGTGTCTGGGAAACCAGTCTGGAATGGACAGGACAGTGGTTGTATGAGACATGATTCAGTGTCAGTTGCAGAGATTCTCTGCTCATGCATGTTTGCACCTTTTTTTTTTTTTTTAAGGAAAGTGATACAAACAATAATGATAATTGGCCCCACGGTGTTTGTGACGTGCAGGGCATTATTCCAAGCAGTTGACATGACTTTGACTCTTTTCACTCTTGCATCAAATCTAGGAGGGTGGGTCCATTATCCCCATTTACAGGTGAAGAAATGGGTTGTGCTATGAGGTTGAGTGACGCGCCCAGGTCTCACTAAGTTCCAGGAAGGTTTGAAAGTGGTAGGGCATCCTGGGAGCACTCCTTGCCATAGACCCACTTGGCAGCAGCATCTCTAGACCCCTAGAAGATCGAATAAGAAGCGCAGAAGACGTTTGGCTCCCTGAGGAACCACGGCCATTGCTGACACTCAGGCTGGGCTTGTGAGTGTCCCCATCATGCTCACGTGGGCATCACAGCAGCTCCGTAAGGCAGGCGAAGGTCTGGAGCCTGAGGTCCAGATGGCATCTGAGCCTGAGTGGCGACTGGCTCTCTGCACATCTGCAGCACGGCCCAGGGAATGGCAGCTTGCACCAGCACCCCTGGGCTCCACCCTTGTGGAAAATAAGCTGAGAGCTATGCTTCCCCTTGTGCCTCTGACTTCTGGGGCTCACAGCACCTGAGGCTGGCAGAGCAGGTGCTGGTAGATGCCTGACCAGGGACAGCCGTCTGATTGCTCCATTGCACTGCACCTCCCTGCTGAGGCCTCCTGGGAGGAGAGGGACACTGCTGCCCTGGTGCTGTCTCATCGGCGCACCCTCCCTTGTTCTGGGATTCCTCGGTGCCTTGCCACGTCCAGGTCTTGTCTCCACGTTGACCAAGGCTTCTAGGTAGTTTGGGGAGATGAGGCTGAGGACCAGGAGGGCAGGGCCGTGTCAGCCTTGGCTGTCCGTCTTCAGCTGCAGAGTGGAGAATGGCACGCAGTGGGTGCCCAGCCATTATCTATTGATCAGGGAAAGGATGACTGACTCTTAGGGGTCAGGAGGTCTGGACTGAGACACCAACCCTGCGACCAACTACTATTGGGCCTCAGGAAAGGCACTTAACCTCTCTGAGCCTCAGTTTGGCATTTGTAAAGTAGATATGATGATGTTTCTTCTGAGTGTTACAGATGACAGTCAGAGGCAAAGGGAAAATGCATGACATGTCTTTGTAAAATGGAAAGGGCTCTATGTAAAGACAGTTATAGGCATTATATTACTGTTGTTGTTAGCACTAGCATCCAGTTAGCATTTTCAAAATGCATATTTAAGGAGCCATCTTTAGTGAGCATTCTGATACATGCCAGTGTTTCCTGGTGTTGGACAATCAGTAAGCAATGTCTGAGGGCCTGCTCTGTGCCTGGCCTTCTGCACACGGCGGGTGGAAGGGCAAAGCACAAAAAACACGATCTTCTGGAACAAAAGCAAACATTAGGAGCCTAAAGGGTGGCTGGTGGCCATTTCAGGGTGAGGGGAACATTGGAGTGCAGACCAGGCCCCTGAGAACCGTGGAGAGCCTGCTGCGTGTGGCTGTGCAGGGCTGCAGGGATGTCCTGTCCTGCAGAAACAGTTGCTCAGTAAAGGTGGCCAAATGAGGGTGTGTGGGAGGTGGGGGTGGGGGTGGGGGTGGTGAGCAAAGCTCCTTGGCAGGAAAATGAGCTGGCATCTCAAACTTTAGTGCATACCCAGATCATCAGGGATGTGTGTGTATTAAAAATGGAGCAGCCCTAGAGATTCAGATTTGGTAGGTCTGGAATAGAGCTTGGGAAGCGGCATTTTAACAAGCCCTGGGGTGGTTCTGATGCAGTGGTCCTTGTCTTTGAAAAGCACCACCCTGTCAGGGCGGGTCCCTGAGCCCCAGCTTGCAGTTGTCAAAACCCAGCCAAACAGAGCTACTTAAAAATGCACAGAACACGGTGGGAGAGCACACATCTGAATTCTAGGTGATATTTTCATATGGAGCAGGACGTTATTTTTGTCCACATTGGTAGGAAGGTTCTTGGGGTTTAGTGAACCGGAGTGGAGTCTGTTGCTCTGTGCTGCTCTAATTATGGTCCCTGAAGCTCTCAGTGGGAAGTGGAGACCAGAATATTCTTTCTGAAGATCTTGTGCACTACCCTGGAAGGTCTGTTTTGCAAAATTAATCAGCTTTGGGTCAGTTTCTTATCTTGAACCGTTGGAGATTTCTGAGCTGCAGTTAGAGGAAGCATGCGTAGGGAGAGTAATTCCTTCTTGCCTTGGTTCCCAGGGCATTGGTTGAACCCCACCAGTGCCAGACACGAGGGTGGGATGCAAAAATTGGAGACATGATCCTTGCCCTTGAGGGAGAACAAAAAAAGCAAAGGTACACCTGACACAAAAGAGTATGAAAGAAGTATTGGAAGATCCAACGAGGGCCTTGAGAGGATAATATTAACCAAGGGGAGATTGAATTAAAAAAACCAATTTAAAAATTTCCAGGATGAAACTGCTCCCTAAAAAGTAATTAGGAATATTAACTTCATCCTCTCTCTAGTATGAATGAACCTTGGCCATTGAGGAAACACAGTGGAAAAGTTCCAGACCAAATCCTTTGCCTAAGAATGTCCACTCAGATCTTGGTTGCGGTAAGCAATGAGGAAGTTGCTGGAAGAATTATTTAGAGCCTTCGGGGATCCTGTTCATCTCTCTGAAACAGGGAATGCCATGGCGAGGGAAACGAGGCGCTCTGCAGGAGACAGGGCAGAGAGAGCGGGGTATTTGTTGACATGCAGCCCATTTTTTCTCTCCTAGTCCAAACTTGCTGAGCATTCAGTCTTGTTAGCAGCAGCAATAATACTGGCAACGGTCCCTTGGGTTTGCACAGTCCTGGCATTTCCAGAGCCTGTGTCGTCCTGTCTCTGCTGTCCCTGTCTCGATAAGCCAGGTAGAAAAGGAGTCACTGTACTTTATAATTGAGGACCACTGAGGCCCAGAGAGGCAGAGTGACCTGCCTGAGGCCACCCAGCCGCACCCAGGCCATGCCTGCTTCTGACTGGAGCATACTGGACTCCCTGCTGCAGACTGTGGTCCCCACTCTGTGGAATCCAGCGCCTGTTTGGGTGTCTAAGGGAACACTGTGACAGGTACAAGGTAGTTTGCTAAAAAGAGAAAGTGAGCATCTCTCTGAGAGCTTCAGTTCCCTTTCCTCCAGTTTTTCCCTCTCCCATCGAATCAATTAACAATTTCCAATTGTTCCCTAGTGCTTGGGCAGGTTGGTTTTCTGAGTATTATTATCATTACTATTGGAGGGTGTGTTTCCTGAGTGATATTAAAAAGAACAGTTGTTCAAGTAAAATTTTTCTAAAACCAGCTCAGCAGCTCAGCCCAGGGCCTTCCCTGTGGCCGAGTCACTGGCGCTGCCCTGGATTTGACAGCACCTTCCCAGGCGGCTGGGGCTGTGCCAGGGACCGCACCTGAGACCCAGCTCAGCCTGCCGGTGCTCCCGTGGGAGACGGGGTCCACCCGGGAGATGTTCACCATGACCAGCCCTTGGTGCTACTGGCCTTGACGGAGCTTTGACAGACTAGGGTGACATGAGAAAAACAAAGATGAGTTTTCCATAGAGCTAACTCTGTGGTTTTAAAGAACACCCTTCCTTTTGAGACGGTGTCCTTCCTTCTCTCCTCCTCGCTTCTTATCATGCCCTTTTACAAATTAAATCGTGGTGATAGGAGATGTTAGGATTTGTTTTTTAATTTGTTTTGTTTTCCAATGTCCTTACCTTGAGAAAATGAAATTTGACAACCTACACTGGTATTCTGATTGTTTTGGGGGGTGGTGATTGTGCGTTGTGTGAAAGCTTGGAGCGTGGGCACCGCTGTTGTTGGTGATGTTGCAGAAGTCTGTAGGAGGTCAGTGGGGTGCAGGGTGGACGCGGTCAGTCCTGTTTACTGGGATCAGGAGGATTTGGAGCAGAAAGTGACATCTGAGCTGAGCCTTGGAAGGTGGAGTGAGAGGGTGCTCCCCAGGGGGTGGGAGGGCCGTGAAAGCCTTTGGTTGGTGAGAGACATGATCAGTTTTTCATTTTAGGGAGGTCACTCTGGAGGGAAGGTGAACAGCAGAGGGGAGGTGGCAGGCCTGGGAGCAGAGGCACCTGCCTCGGTGCCGGGGAGAGGCGGCAAGGCCAGACACAAGCCCGTGGCGGTGGGGCGGAGAGGCGGGCACGGTTCCAGGATGCTCAGCGTGTGGAACTGACAGGACCTGAGGCCGGCTGGGTGCGAGGGGTTGTGCCACACTGGAGTCATAGATGGCTCCTGATTTTCTGCCTTGGGGGACCTTTAATAGTAATATGAATGCAAATAATGACAGTGACAGTGACAGCTGATGTTGACTGAGCTCTTACTCTCAGCGAGCACTTGCTGAACCCCACATCTCGGTGACGGCTCAGGCAAAGAAAGCCGTTTCTGGGAGTCTGACTCCAGAGCTCTTCCTCACCCAGTCGCATCAGCATTCTGCCCTCGGGGACGTTGGCTGGGTTTTAGAGGAAGGTGGCGAGTCCAGGTTTGGACCTGTGGGTGGCCCAGGTGGAGGCTGTGGTCTGGAGCTTCAGGAGGTGGCGGGGAGGGAGGCTGGGATTTGGGGCATCAGCCTGTGGGTCAGGGAGGGGTGAGGTTGCCTCCTGGAAACACTGCCTGGGAGGACGTGCTTTGCCCAGCAGAGAGCTGGGACTGTCCCGCCTCTGCAGGCGCGATTCCGGCCTGTGGTTGTGTTTTTCCTACCGGTGTGCCTGGAATCACTGAGCTGAGGAAAGGGGAGATTTGGGGGGCTGCCTGGCCCTTTCTTTCTTTTTACTTTTTCTTGGGCTTTTTATTCTGGATGATTTCAGATATATACCGTAGTAGGAGGGGTGGGCTGAACAGCCTCGTGAGCCCCTTGCCCAGCTGCAGCCGTTGTCAAGCACGTGCCCACCCCTTTCTTAAGCAACCTCCTCATGTTCCAACCCTCCACGCCCAGGCAGTTCCTGCTCCGGAGCCCCAGCTCTGTCCGGTCATCCTACTGCTTGCTTCTGCCAGACCGGGCTGCCTCGTGCTCACCCCATCCCTCCCTGGCAGTCCTGCTAACCCAGAACACCGTCCCTCTCCTTCCTCACTTGGGAAAAGCCTCCTGGTGCCACCTGGGATGGGGTCCTGAGGTCTGGTTTGTGTCCTGAGCCTCCTTGGGCTGGTCACTGTGTATCTGTATACCCGACTCAGAGCCCGTCAGCACCACTGTAAACTGTGTGTTAGGGGCCTGGGGGCCACACGCTCCACAGGACAGAGGTGGCACCCCTCAGCCTAGCGTTCAAGAACCTTTGCAATTCAAGAGAAAACCCTGGCCCCTCACTCTGTGTTGAAACTCCGAGATTACACTTGTTCCTTGGGAGGTTTTGTTTTGTTTTGTTTTGTTGTTTTTCCTGTTGTCCATTTGCCAAGCCAACCGGACCCCTTTCAGGCCAGAGCTTCCTCTGTGGCCATTGCAGGTCCTGGGTTGAGGACCCAGCTGATGGAGGGAGGCCCAGCTGCCATCGCAGCGACACCGCTGGGCTGCTCTCGTCTCTGGGTGTCCACTCTTCTGCTTGGCTGTAGCACCCTCTGTTTGAACAAAATTTTCTAGAAGCCCATGCATAAAATTTCCAGAAGGAAATTCCTCTGGTTAAATGGTGGTGGGGACCCAGAGCCCTGCCCAGGAGGACCACGTCATGTCAGTCTCCCTTCGAGAGGTCTCCTGAGACATTGAGGCTGAAATTTCTAGGTTGGAGTCCCCACCTCCAAGGCCACTAAAGGCCCCACCCAGGGACCCTCCACATCTCTCCCCACTGAAGCAGCAGTTGAGGGCTCCGATCTCATCTCATATTCAGTTTGGCAAAATGGCGCAGAGCCCAAACACAGTGCCGGGCCCAGGAGAGATGGCTCAGGAGACGTTCTTGCCCTCAGGCAGGTCCACTCCAGGGCTGGGAAGTAGGGGGTGGCGAGCCATCCATGCCAACAACAGCTTGTTGATAAGAGACAGACTGCTATATACAACCCAAGTGCCCATCAATACATGAGTGGGTTAATAAAATGCCATGTATGTATACCATGGAGTACTATTCAGCTACAAGAAACAATGGTGATATAGCATCTCTTGTATTTTCCTGGGTAGGACTGGAACCCATTCTACTAAGTGAAGTATCCCATGAATGGAAAAAGAAGCACCACATGTACTCACCATCAAATTGGTTTTAACTAATCAACACCTAAATGCACGTATAGGAATAACATTCATCCAGTGTCGGGCAGATGGGAGGGGGGAAGAGGGGATGGGTGTATACATACATAATGAGTGCAGTGCACACTGTCTGGGGGATGGACATGCTTGAAGCTCTGGCTGGGGGGGTGGGCAAGGGCAATATACGTAACCTAAACATTTGTACCCCCAAAATATGCTGAAATAAAAAAAAAAACGTTAAAAAAAAAAAAAAAAAGAAAGACAGACTGAAACCCGCACAGAGGTCGCTGGTGTACTAGGCTAGAACAGAGAAAATTCCATCCATCCCATGTGGCCGGTGGGCAGCTCAGATGTTGAGTTGTCGTGTGATACCACCCCCAGGTCACCGGGTTCACGAGGGCTGGTTGACCATTTAGATCCACGCTTCTGCCAGCCGTGTGGAAATACATTCTAGGCATTTGATCTGTTGTGTCCCAGCCCCTGGCTGGGCCTTCCTGTGACAGCTGACGAACGTCCCACCCTACCCACCCCAGGGCAGATCTGTTGCACAGACACTGGTTATGCGCAAGTTTGGGGATGTTTTTCTTCCTTCCTATGCGAAGTTTTAATTTTTCAGTAAACAGTAATTAAAACAAATGTACACAAAGAGACAACAATGGCACCTTTTAATTTCGTTATTTCAGCTGACTGCATCAGCCAGCCTCCTCGTGAAATTCTTTTGTTTTCGTATTTTACGCACTATATGAACAATAGGTCTCGCTGTGTGGTTTTGTGTTCGCTCTGTTTCTTGAGAGTGCGGAGGTTGTAGTGTGGGTGTGGCGTCAGGATTGAATGTTGCGTGCTTCCTACCTGGAGAGAAGGTGCTGCATTTCCCCAGCCGTGGAAAATGGAGACAGTCCTGTCCGCCTTCCTATTCAAAAGCCACCTCCTCCAAGAAGCCTCTCTGGCCTCCTCTGTCCTACTCAGAGTCCTGTTCTAAGAAATCCTTAAGGTGGATGCTGCCATGGAAAGAGCCTTGCTCAGTGCACAGCTCTTAGAACTTCCCTATAAGTGAATGCTCTTCCTGCTGTCCCCAGTCATCGCCCCTCCCCTTCCCTCCCTGGCAGGGTTCCATTCTTACTCATTTCTCTGAGCACACTGCTGGAAGTTTCCTTGTCTGTGCCCTCACCCCTAAGCGTTCTGGGAGGGCAGGGATGCTTGCTGCCACTTCATCCTTAACGCCTCCAGACCCCGTGGTCTCCTGAGGTCGTGGGTGAGTGCATAGCGAGGCTGGCCCCTGCCCACCTCCCCTTCTGCCGTCTTTGTGTCCTCAAGTTGGTTACGTAAACTCTCTGAGCTCCTGTTTCCAACTCTGTAAAACGGGGGATGCTGTGGACATGCGGCTGCATGGGACGCTGCTTGGGAAGCGTGTAGGATTTTTGCCTGCCACATAGCAAGCCTCAGGAGCTGAGCGCTATTATTATTATTATTTACTGTTGCCGTTCTTGCCACCCTAGCAGGCACTCAGCCCGTGCCTGTTGTCCCTGGCATGTTGTCTGCGATCGCAAAGTTCCCAGTACAAAAATAAAATTCTGTGTGCTCTGTTGTGCGGGAGAATCCAGCACATTCTTTACCATGCAACATGAATGGAATCTTGGGGTGTCCCGAATCCTGGGCTGACAGGGGTGGGGGGCTGTGTGATCTCAGACAAGCCACATCCCTTGGGTTCCCCAAAAGTACAATGCAGAGCTTGGCCTAGACAACCCCTGTGAACCTTCTTGACCTGACGTGTCCTACAACGTGAGTATCCGGAGACAGCACAGCATGAGGGGGGCCCTCATCAGCTCCTGGTTGGGGAAGGCGCATCAGCACTGGGGTTTCGTGGGAAGCTTGGAGTTGGGTACCCAGCCTCCCTCTGTGCTGGCCTGAGCCCCATTTTTTGGCCTTAGGGAGCGGAGCTGGCAGTCCTCACTCACATTGGCATCGGTGATGCCGGTGATGTCTCGTGTCCTGCTGGCCCTGTGTGCTAAGGGGAGGGAGCCTTGGCAGAGTCTGTGACGTGCCCCTCCAAGGCAGAGGCGGTGTGGACGGAGGCTGTGACTCGCAGAACGCGAGCACGAGGATGGAAACTGAGCACTGGGCGGCAGGGTCTGCAAGCCTGGTTGTCATGTCAACAGATTGGCCCGAAATAGTGAGAGAGAGTGAGGGGCAGGTCCCCATATGGTCCTGTCGAGACCACACCACCTGCTCCTTTCATGACGGGGCTGGGGCTGCACCAGGCTTTTATAGGAACACAATGGGGAGGGGGCTCTGAGGAAATTCCC
>CM052443.1:102113873-102219633 GCA_028533085.1 Varecia variegata | reverse complement strand
AGGAGCGGAGGGTGCGGGTGCAGCAGGGCCGGGGCAGTGCAGAGAGGAGCGGAGGGTGCGGGTGCAGCAGGGCCGGGGCAGTGCAGACAGGAGCGGAGGGTGCGGGTGCAGCAGGGCCGGGGCAGTGCAGACAGGAGCGGAGGTTTCCCAGGTGCTCCCGAGGCACCGGCACTCTTCCTAGCGCTTTGAACGAATGAACTCATTTATCCCTCACCACAGCTGTGTGAGGTAGACAGTCTTATTATCTCTGTTTATGGAGGAGGAGACAGGTGCAGAGAGGCTACAGAGCCTGCCCAAGGTCGTTCAGCTAGTAAGTGGGAGATTTGAACCCAGGCACCTGGCTGCAGAGCCGGCCCCTTGACCTTGATGCTACAGAGGTGGAGGATAGAGCCCTGCCCTTAGGAAGCCACACTCCAGGGGCTGCCTGAGACCGCTCCCCTCAGAGGGTGCTGGCTGAGCCCACGGAAAGGGCATCTCACCCAGTAAAGACTTCCAGGAGAGAGCGAGATGCGCTGGACTTGGCCAGGCAAAGGGGGCGGGACACAGCTCTTGGCCCTCTAGTTCTCGGCCTGTACTGGGGAGGAGGCCCAGGGTCTGGGGGAGGCTCTGCTGGAGTCCGGAGCCCCAGGTCTGCCCAGCTCCCTCGGTGACTTGCTGTGTTCTCTGGGCAACTTCCTTCTCTCTCTCAACTCCAGTGTCCTCATGAGTAGAGCCTCCAGCCTCCTGACTGCCCGGGAAGCTGCCCTCCAGACACGAGGCCATTTTGTGCTTCTGTGTCTTCATTATTTAGTTCCATATTTATTTCTGCTTCTTTGTAAAGTATCATTTAAAAAGTGCTTTCTCGACCTGGCAGAGAGCAAAGGTGTGGATCCTCTACCCATATCCAGGCTCAGAGAATAGGGAGGAATGGATTTCTCCCCCATTTTACAGATTAGGAAACTGAGGCCTGGGGAGGCTGCGAGACTCATCCTGGGGAAAGTATTACCTTCCTGATAATTTTTTATTAATTGTGGTAAAACATGTATAACAGAAACTTATCATTTTAACCATATTTTTAGTATACAGGTCAGTGGCATTAAGTACATTAATATTGTTGTGCAACCATCACCACCATCCCTCTCCAGAACTTTCTGATCATCCTAAACTGACACTTTGTGCTCATCACACACTAACTCCCCACTCCCCTCCCCAGCCCCTGCTAACCACCATTATTTCTGTCTCTATGGATTTGACTGCCTTAGGTACCTCATATAAGTAGAATCATACAGTATTTGTCTTTTGGTGTCTGCCTTATTTTATTTCCTGCTAATTTTTTTTTTAATTGTAAGAAAAACTATGTTCAAATAGTTTGAGGCTTAGAAAGGGTATTTTGGCAAACCAAGTAACAATTTCACAGCAAGGTTGCTACTCAGTGAAAAAAAACAATCCTAGTTTTTTTCCTGCATGAAAGTGAATAAACCCTGAAAAGGCCTCCTATCCTGTTTGCGGGATTTGTGAAGGTAGTGCTTTCTCCCGGACCTGGGGGAGGGCCCGGGAGGCTGTGGCAGGTGTTTACGGAGCAGAGTCCTGGGGAGGAGGTGGTGTGGAACACGCAGCCTTGCTTTCCTCCGTGTCTGAGCAGGGAGCCCCTTGTGCTTGGAACCTGCACCTAGTTTTTGGGCTGGTTCTGACAGAACTGGCTCTAGAGGCACCGAACTACCACATGTAGGGAAACTTCCAGAATTCTGAGAGCTTGGAGAGCCCCTGAGGCTATCCTGGGACCAGGGTCCTGAGGCCCAGAGACAGAAGGGTCCCTGCCCAAGGTCACCCAGCAAATGACAAACAAATCAGTCCCATCTCCCAAGGTAGGCTCTGCCTTTAGGTCTGGGTGTGAGATAGCAAGGAACGACCCTCCCTGTACATACATGTACTTCCAGGGCCACCAAGTGTGTTATCTAGTCCCACCTGATCTGCCATCTGCCATGTGAGGGAGGGAAGCTCATTAGACCTTATTTTGCAAGAAGCTACCGAGGTGACAACCTGCTCAGAGGTCACCAGCTAGGAGTTGGCAGAAGTAGGGTGGTGGGCAGGGCCATGACTCCTGGTCTAGGCAGAGTCACTGTTTCCCGTACGCTGGTCCTGGGTTCAGGAGCGCCAAGACCTTCCTCTAGCTCAGCAGTTCTCCCACCCAGGTTCACATCCACCTCCTGTGCTGTTCTGCACCTGGCAGGTCAGACCAGCCTGGGACAAGGCCATCTAGGGGATTCTCACTCCCTCCGAGCAGGAGATTCTGAGCGGCTGTTTTCATTGGCAAGGCTTGGATGCTTCCGGAATTGGAGGGGAGCTTTCCCCAAATGATCACGGTTTTTAGTTGCTTTGACCTTCAGTAGAACATGAGGAATGCTAGCAGCTGCGGTGGTTTAGTGATAATCATGACTGCTATTCCCGATCCCCAAGTGCTCCCAGGGTCTGCCCTCCACTGCCTCCTCCCCCAGGACGCCCTCCCGTGCAGCCCCTCGCACCCTTGCATGGCCTCTTGCCGTTCACCACATTCCCCGCGATGTCTTCTGGGTGTCGATCAGAATGCTGACAGGGAATTTAGGGCACCTGGTCCACCCCTCCCAGCACCACTCCAGCAGCCTGTCCCCTGCTTTCATTGTTCCTTTTAGCACTCATCACCACATTACATACATTTTACTAATCTTTTATGATCTAACATTTTACTATACACTTAGTTATTCTCTCTCTCCTACTGGAATAGCAACTCTCCAAGGGCGAGGATTCTGTTCCCTGCTGTGTCCCTGACACCTAGTGCACTACCTGACACATAGTAAGTGCTCAGTAAATTCTTGCAGAGTGAATAAATGAAGGTATGAACGCCCTTCTCACTGTGGGCCACCCTCTCCCCCCTCCATCTGGCTGACTTCTCCTTATACATCAAGACTCAGCACAAGTCTAGGCACGGTGGCTCATGCTTACACTCCCAGCACTTTGGGAGGCTGAGGGGGGAGGATCGCTTGAGGCCTGCAGTTCAAAACCAGCTTGAGTAACAGAGAGAGACCCTGTCTCTACAAAAAGTAAAAAAAAAAAAAATTAAAAATTAAAAACTTAGCCAGGCATGGTGGTGTGCCCCTGTAGTTTCAGCTACTCGGGAGGCTGAGGCAGGAGGATTGCTTGAGCCCAGGAGTTCGAGGCTGCAGTGAGCTATGATGATGCCACTGCATTTCAGCCTGGGTGACAGAGACCCTGTCTCAAAAAGAAAGACTCAGCATAAGTGCCAAGTGCCTTCTCCTGTGGGAGGCCTGCCTGCTTCCTGCCACTGTGTTTGGTGGCCTCCTCGGGGCCCCACACTCTGCTGTCCCTTTCATGGTGTGCTCTCCCCTCTGCTGTGATCTCAGTGATGTGGACCCGCCAGAGTCTATGTAGAATCCTAATCCCCAAGGTGATGGTGTTAGGAGGTGGGGCTTTGGGAGGTGATTAGGTCATGGGGGGCAGCCTCTTGCATGGAATTATGCCTCAGGAAAGAGGCCCAGGGGAGCTTGTGAGGATGCGGTGAGAAGGCACCGGCTATGAAGCAGGAAACGGGCCCTCACTAGACACCAGATCTGCTGGCACCTTGATCTTGGACTTCCCAGCATCCACAATTGTGGGAGATACATTTCTGTTGTTTATAAACTACCCAGTTCATGGTATTTTGTTACAGCAGCCTGAACGGAATAAGTCACCATCCTGTGCTGTGATGGCTTATTGGCTTCTCTCTCATCCCCACCAGCTGGTGAGCTCGCTGGGGATGGGACTGCGACCTGTTTCCTCCTGTCTGCCCAGTGCCTGGCAGAGCTTGGCTCAAAGGAGGTTCTCAGTAAATGCCTAACACAGCAAACTGAATAAGCTCAGCATTCCTGGGGAACCAAGGGCTTGGGCATCTGCCCCATTTGACCTGGTCAAGTACTGAGTAGTCAGACCTTCCCAGCATTAATTACTTCTCTGTTTCACAAAGGGAGACAGGGGAGCCTTCCCTAGGACCAGGGATGGGAGACACCTCAGCCCCCACCCCCCAGAGTTGGGACGGGCCACCCTCTGAAGGCCTGCATCTCCCTCTGGCCTTCCAAAGGCTGCTTCTCTTGACGTTTTGCTGGCTACCTGGTCAAGGGGTCCTGCCAAGGGGCTTCCCCAGAGGGGGTCATACACTTAAATGCACTGGTCCCAAACTGCTGCGTTACGAACCACAGGGGAGCCTTCCCTGGGCCCCGCCCTGCACATGAGTTCCGCTTCCTGGAGCCTCTCCCCTCCCTTCCCAGCTCTTGGCGGTACTTGCTTTCTGTCTGTCTGTCTAGCAAGGCTCCCAGCCGAAACCTCTCTGCCCGCTTTTCTGGGCTGGGGGAAGCGTCACATTCTTCAGTGAGTCCAGGGGCAGCCCCAGGTACTGAAGTCTGGTCTGGGACCACTTATTTAGCAGGATCTCAGCCATGAGTGGGGAGTGGGCCAGAACTGAGACTGGGAAGGTGCACTGGGACCTCAGACGTGGAAGAGCTGGCGTCTGGGAGCAGGATGTTGAGATGGGGACCACAGCTAGGCCCAAGGCTGCCTGTGCAGCCCAGACCCCCAAAACCTCTTATAACCTCCAATTGAGGTCAGCACTGTGGTGTGGGATCAGGCCTGGGATGTTGGGGTGTTGAGGAAATTGCCTCATGGGTTTTCCTCTGAAATCCGGTGCTGCAGCAGCTCGTGCTTCAGAGAGGCGGAAGGATTCGTGACAGGCCTTGGAAATTGGAAGCTCTCTCAAGTAGAGTACCCTGGTCACAGTGATGTGTGACAGCAGCCCAGCCCTCCTCTGTCAGGTAGGGGAGTGACTGTCGTGTCCCCAGTTGGAGGACAAGCAAGGCACGTAATTAGCTCCAGCTAAGCTGCTGCTGACCCAGGGCAGACGCCTGAGGAATGAGCGTGGCCACGGCGAGGGGTTGAGGATCCACCTCTCATCTCCGAGCAGGCACCCAGTGGGCATCCGAGCCTCTGGGTGAGCCGTGGGGATAGCTCTGGCCCGTGTCCCGGGAGGACTGTCGGGTTTGGGGATGTGGCTCCCCAGGGAGAGGTGGCAGAGTGGGCGGCCGGCCAGGTCTCACCTGTCCAGTGCTGGACTTGGTGGCATGCCCAGGGCCCAGTGTTCCCTCCTGGCTTTTCCACCTCAGTTCCTGGTGGCCCAGGACTCCCATGGCCCCTGGAGGAAACTGTCCCCTGAGGTTTCCCTTCCTCTTGTTCCAGATCTGACCACTTCCCTCTGCCCCTCTTGCGTCCCTGCCCCTGGCTTCTGCCACCTCCGCTCTGGACCCCTGCCCTGGTGGCCGAGCCCACGGCCTTGCCCTGCCTCTCTTCCCTCTAATAATGTCCTTCAAGTAGCTGCCAGGGACGTCCTCCCAGTCCTCAGCGCTGGTGATGTCACTACCAGGTTGAGGCACTTTTAAGAACCTCCAGGGTTTTATGGGTACAGAGCTTTTCTGTTTGGGATGGTGAAAAACTTCTGGAAATAGATAGTGGTGATGGTCACACAACACTGTGAGTGTATTTACTGCCACTGAATTGTACGCTTAAAAATGATCAAAATGGTAAGACAGACCAAAACGAAACTCCTCAGAACCTCCAGAACAAGGTACAACCCCTCATCCTGGTCCTCAGGGGATGCTGGAGGCTGCCTTGACCTCCCTTCCCCGTCTCACCTCCCACTTGTCCCATTCACCCATCTCGTGCTGCTGCCCAGAGCACCACTTGCTGTTCCAACACGCACGCTTGCTTTTCCTGGCTCTTTGCCTTTCCTCGTGGACTTTCAGGGCTAGAGTCTGTTCCTCTACTTGTGAAATAATTGTTTCTACGATTCCCTCCTACGGGCTTCTTGCTGTTCTACAGGGTTTGCCCTGTCTCTGGACAGTGCCACACAGACGGTGTTGTCCCTAAGAGCACAGGTCTGGAGTGTGATGGCCTGGGCTTGAGTACAGGCTTTATGGCTTACCAGTCTCGTGACCTTGAGCTTATCGGTGAAACTCCCCAGCTCTGTCTTTCCTCCTCTGTTAAATGAGGGCCCCAAATGGTGCCCACCTCATCGGGTCATTGCAAATATTCAATGAGATCTATTATGAATAACAAATGAAACAATGCACGTAAAGAGTTTAGCATAGTGCCTGGCACATAGGCCAGTGTTAGATAAATGTGAGCTGGATATGTATAAATTGAACCAAACCCTGGCCTTGAGCACAAACAAAATCACAGGCTGGAGGGGCTGAAAAGGATCTGATACATCGTCAGGCTCGCGGACACTGGCTGTCCTCACCTGCTGGCCACATAGCAGGCTGCACTCTGTGACCCTTGCACTTGTGGGGCCTTGTCTGTTTCCTGGGCCACGTCTGGCCAGTGAGTTCCGTCTCATTGCTGGCTGAGCCTCTCTAGGGTCTTCTTTCCCCCCCTCCCCTGGCACTAATGGTGGCCGTCCCATCAGTTTGGGTCCCCGCGTGTCTGTGATGAGTTGTGTGCCCTTGCTGAGAGAGGAATTGACTTTTCCTGCAGTGCCCCACTGAGATTTAGGGGCTGTTTGTTGCCCCTGTGTAGACTAGCCTCTCCTGACGATAAATCCAGTAACTCAGCCTTCCCGTGTGTTAAGTGAAACACAGGTGAGGAGGGTCGCAGCGTGGCAGTGGCAGGTCTGGGCCCTCACATGCTGTGCCTGACATAGCTGGTTTACTCTCTTTGGTCTCTTTCCTCATTCGTCCTCCCCATCACTGACCTTTCAAGAAGGAGGGTCCTGAGATTGACCCATCTGAATGGGTCCCATTGATGTCATCAGCTGGTCACACCCACACCCCAGGGGCCCTTAGTTAATGAGCTCCCCTGTGGACACATGTGCTTCCCAGGGTGCAGGGCCAGGTTGCTCACCAAGCCGTCCACCAGCCCTCACTCCAGGACCAAGGAGCCCCCCTTGTCCTGGCCTCCTTCTTCCCCCATCGGGCCTTCCTCCTCTACCCCTGCTGCCCCAGGCATCTGTGCAGAGCAAGCCTGCTTCCTCCTCCTCCTCGGCACTTCCCCAGTGAAAGTTCTGCAGTAACTCGTCGCTGCCTAAGGGACAGGAAAGCACACACCTGCCAGGTGTTCAGGTTCCCCAGGGCACTGACTCAAGCCAGTCTGACCCCACCCATCCCTCTCCTGCCACATCCCTTCCCCACACTGTGCTCCTGCCATGGAACGGGATACGCCGTTTCTCCCTCATGCCCTGCACTCTGCCACCTCCGAGCCTTTGCTCGTGCTGGGAACTCGGCCTGGTGAGCTCTCCCTCCGCCTCCGTCTCTTGCTCATCTTTCAAGGCGCGGCTCAAGTGCCACCTCCTCCAAGAAGTCTTGGCAGAATAGCTCAGTGTGAGTTGAGTATTCCTTCCTTTGTGCATGACTTGTGTCTTTGCTGTAGTCCCCACTTTTGTCCCGCCTTGTGTTATGGCGTTTTGTTTGCATCTTCTCTTCCCCACTGAACGGAAAGCTTTCTGATGTCCAAAACTACATGTGACCTTTATATGTCCCCACCCAGGGCCTGGCTCTCCATCGTCACCCCGCGAGCGTTTATGGAGCGAATCAATCTTCCACAACTCCAGATCCAATCCTCCTCCACACCACTTACTGCCTTTCACTAAATCACACCCGTACCTTTCACCCCTTCCAGGTTACGAGTCCCCTGAGGACAGGGACCGTATCTTACCCATCCCATCTCCCTAGTACCTTGCCCAGACCCCCAGCCGATGCTGAACCCATGTGCCCCTCAAATATGGAGTGGAAAGGAGTGGGGATGGCTCCGTAGGGTGACCCACCCCCCACCCCCAGGAGAAGGGCTGACAACTTGTGGTATTTGCGCAAACCTGCGGAAAAGAGCACCCCGCTCCTGACAGGCAGCCCGCACACGCTTTGCCTTGGTGACCCTGACTTTTAAAAATGTCACACCTGCATGTGCAAGGAGACTTACTGACAGCTAATTAGGAAACGCAGTTTGTATCTACCTGTCTTTGAAAAACATTTTGTAAATTGGGTAATTGGCTTTAACAGTGCAGAGGAGAGATGTGTGCTATGGGCTCCATCATCCTCAAATAACACAGTCTGCAGCCAGCCAGGAATTCAGAGTGACAGCTTCAGGGAGAATACAGAAATGCCAGTATTTCTCAGCATTCAGGATGGACAGCCTGGCTCTCTGGAGACTTTTAGAAGCAGATGGTCTGTCCATCACCCCAGGGAAGGGGTGTGAAAAACTCAAGATGGCTGAAGTTAATAATCTCTTAGGGACAGAGCTATGGAGACGACCACTTTTCTTTCAGACTGTATCCACCAGCAGGGATTGTATCTGCCAGGCAGCGGTAATTTAGTCCAGCCAGTATGTATTAAACACCTGTCTGGGGCCAATCCCTTTGCTAGTCAACAGGGGACAGAGAATAGGACAGCCTCCTTCAGCACACCTTCATTATTCCTGGTTATGTCCCTTAAATTCTGGTTTGACATCAGTATCCTGAATGATAGGGGAGATTTTTTGTAAATATGAGGCATACTTACTTTCTAGCCCTTCCCATAGTCTTTTCTTGTCTCTCTTTAAACTCTTTTCACCTTTCTCTAATAGTGTCCCAGGTATGTTGATTCCTTATGTTTCAAAATGCTTACAGCAGGTGGTTAAGGATGTTTGTTAGCCAAGGCAGGCTCATTGCAGTGAGGACAGCCCTGTGGTCCAGCTCATGTCATCATCAAGTGCAGCTTGGAGGGCTGTGTTGGTTGGGTCTTCTGGGAAGCAGATGCCCAGACAGAGTTAGAGGGACCCTGGGGAAATATCCGTGAAAGGAAAAGAAGAGAGATGGGCAAGGGAGCCCTCAGACTGTGGGGTGGGTCTGACACTGGTGAAGGGAGTGGCGAAGGCAAGAGGCTCAGGTGGGAAGAGCTCTGAGGCAGCTCTGAGAAAGTCCCAGCCAGACCAACCGTGCTCAGAGATTGCCCATAGTCCAGTCTTGCACTGGCCAGAGATGGGGCACCCTTGTTCCACTGCCATGCTCCGTCAATGGTTGGGGGTGCCTGAGAGGAGGGTGGCCTCCTCTCAAAAGTCAAAGCACACCCCAAAGGCACTGCACCTGGAGGCTGTCATCTTGTGAGGCTGCCCTCTTTGTGATGGTTTCTCTGTTGACGTGGTGGTGTCCCTCTCCATGGCTGCCACTGGGATGTGGGGTGTGTGGGGCTCCTCCCCCTTGTAGGTCCTGGGGTTCTTCCCCATTCACACTATGGATGGAAAAGAGAGCACAGAGCACAGTGCGATGGTTTTATAGGCCAACTTGGGCATGGTACACATCACCTTTGTTCATATTCCGTCACCCCAAACTCAGTGGTCACGTCTACTTGTAAGGGAGGCTGGGGAGTGTAGTGCTGCATGCCCAGGGAGAACAGAACACGGATGTCATGGGGCATGAACTCTGGAACCTGACTCCATGGATTTGACTCCCAGTTCTGCCCCTTACTCATTGTGTACAACTTTGAGCAAATTACTCTCTGACCCTCAGTTTCTTCATCTACTAAAACATGGACAATAATTGGACATGGTTCACAGGGTTGTTGGGAGGATTAAGTGAGTTAATATATATAGAATAGTGCCCAGCACAAATAAATGTTCTATAAGGGCTCTCTGTGTTGTTATTATTGCTATTCTTATTTCCAAATTTGACACATCAATAAATGTTTGTTGAGTACCTATTCTGTTTAAGGAATTTTATAGGTCACATGTATCCTGGATAGCTCCTAGTACTTAGTAGATGGTCTAAACACGTTTAAATGAATTAGTTGTAATGGCAGCACAATATAGCTGTGTTTAATTCAGTTGGCCATGGTGCAGAACTAATTTTTAACATGATTTAGCAATAATAAATGTAAAGTCTAGTTCTTGGGTTCAGAAAGTCACCCACAGATGAACGGAAAGAGACCTAAATGATTTTGAAAGCGTCTTGGGTGTGAAAAGCTTACCAGTTTAAAAATGACTTTCTGTCTTTATAAAAGTAATAGTGCATTTTTTTTAAAAAGTCAAGTAAAATAAAAAGGTACAAGGAAGAAAGTAAAAAAAAAAATCAAATCTCATCATCGTTAACATTAGATAACTCTCATTCCAGACATCTCCTTATGCATATATTGTAAGTAGAGAGATAGAAATAATTTTATGAAGGGAGATCATTATTACATCCTATTTAAAATCAGTGTTAAATTTTATTTATTTGCATGTAACAGAAGAAAATGAGGAAAAGTAAAATAGAAGGAATAGCTCAACATTAAACAATTTTGCCTTCACTGCAGAAAATATTTGTTTCTAAAATATCTCTCTAAGGGTAATAAAAGATTATGAAAAGCAGTGAGGTTGGAATCCTGGCTTTTAAACTCCAGTTTTCAATTTTAGATGATATCGATTAAAGCCCTTCTATGGAAGAAGAGGAAATTAGCAGTCTTGCAAGTCCTTTTCCCTCCTCCGCCTTCTGAAGTTTATGTTCCACTATCATCTCCACATTGCCAGTTGTTTCATGTCAGATGGGTCCAGCTCTCACTGTCTCTCCTTTTACCACAGTGCTCCATTCCTCAGATCTATATTTTGATTCATCTTTTTGTTGGCTGGATTTTCTCAAAGTAGTTTCTTTCTCCATCCTGCCCCCACCACCACCAAGAAAGGCTCATAGGTGTTTTGCTACCAAGATGATGCATGCTGATTTAGTAGTTTTTACTGACAGTCAGCGCTGTCTGATGTAGGTGTCCAGCAGAAGGGCCGCAGTTTGGAGCCGCATTAACAGAAGTCGATACTCAGAATGTGGGAGGTGATCATTTCATTCAGCTTGGCATTGTGGCCAGGAGTGCTCTGAACAAATCAATAAGGAAAAGACAAACAACCCCAGCGAATAATGGGCAAAGTCACCAGTCCAAAAAAAGAAACAGAAACAGCCTATAAACATATGTAAAGAAGGCTTAACCTCTTTAGTAATCAGACACATACAAATTGAAATGCGATATCCAGTACCTACAAGACTGGCAAAAATTAAAGTTGGCAAAGATGTGGAGCAGTGAGGTCTCTCAAACATGCTGGTCAGTGTGTAAATGGATCAAACCATTTTGAGAACATGGGGCAGACCCATTTCCAGGTTTATACCCTAGAGAAACTCTGCGTGTGTGTGCCAAGAGGCATGTATGGAAATGTTCAGCCACCGTGCTCACAGCTGTAACCACACAGAACACTGGAAACAGCCCACGTGTCCACTGACAGAGGAATGGACATACAAACAGTGGTGTAGTCATGCAATGGCATACTACATAGCTATGAAAATTAATGAACTGCAGCTATATTTGGCAACAAAAGTCTCACAAACACAATATAGAGCCATCAGAGCAAGTTTCAGGTGAAACATACCATATGATTCCACTTATATATATGTTCACAAACAAGTAAAATTAAATGATATAGTGTTTAGGAAAACATATACATATAAAACTATAAAGAAGAGCAAGGAAGGATAAATGCAAAATTCAGACTTGGGGTTCCCACGGGGTGAAGGAGGCATGTGTGCAGGTGTGGGCACACAGGGTTTTCAACGTCAGCCTGATGTTGTATGTTCTATATGTTCATATTACTACTTTCATACCTTATGTAACATATATGTATATGATCTATTCTTTTCTCTGAGTGAAAATTTTTCATAATAATTAATTCTTATTTAAAATAAAACAGTGCTCTGAAGTTACACTACCTGAAATTGAATCCTTACCATTTACGTGACCTTGGGCAATTATTATTTCTGCTTCAGTTTCCTTATCTGTAAAATGGAAATAATAATAGTACAGGTTGAGTATTCCTTATCCAAAATGTTTGGGACCAGAAGTATTCTAGATTTTGGATTTTTTTTTTTATTTTGAAATATTTGCATTATACTTACTGGTTGAGGATCTCAAATCTGAAAATCCGAAATCTGAAATGCTTCAGTGAGCATTTCCATTGAATGAGCATTTTGGAAATATGCAATATTCCGAATATTGCATATAATAATATTGTGAGGAATGAATAAGATCATTTACATAAAGTTCTTAGTACTGTGCCTAACACATATTGAGGGCACAATACATGTTAGTTGCTGTTATTTTCGGTGCAGGGCAAGCAAGATGGAGGTGTTTGGGTACCATCCTAGGTGCCACATCCCCAAAACATCTGTCCTCTGAAGGCTTTCCAGGCATGACCCCTAGATGGGAAGGCTGTGAAGCCATCTTGTATGCAGATAATTAGAAGAGCTAAGAGTAGTTTAGCCTAAGGACATCTCTTGGAGTCACACAGGTTGAGCTTAGATATCTGATTTCCAGGCCAAGAAAGGAAGAACTTTCTAACAAGCAGAGCTGGCCCAAGACAAATTAGCTCCCTGGTGAGGGAGTGAGACCCCCGCCGCTGGAGGGACAGACGTGCGCAGATGCTGACTGCTCCTCGGGCAGGAGGTGCAGAGGGGGACTTTCTAACAGGGGCAGGCTGGACACGTTAGCTTTTAAATTCTCCTTCCATTCTGAGATTCTGCGTGGAGCAATTCCCGGTTTCAAATGGGTCGTTATTAACTCTGACATTTTCTTGGCATTTTTACATTTTAACTCTCAGCAACATTTTCTTTGAAATTTTTAAATCAGAAAAGTATTTTAATTCTTTAAAAATGAGATTTAAATGAAAATGGATTTCATTCTGGAGTCTCACTTTTTCATTAAAAAAAAATTGATTTTCATGGCTTTTGGACCCGTTCCCATTTCTAAGTGCTGAATTTTAAGAGCCTATATGGGCCCATGATGACTTCTCTGTGACAAGTCCTTACAGGGAAGGAGAAGCCATTGGCAATGAAACAATAGACAGGAGTTTGGGGGCAGTGACCTTGTGGAACAGTAGACGTGGAGTTAGAGGAAGGCAATGATGAAAAATCCTGGAGAGGCCGGGCGCGGTGGCTCACGCCTGTAGTCCTAGCACTCTGGGAGGCCGAGGCGGATGGATCGTTTGAGCTCAGGAGTTCGAGACCAGCCTGAGCAAGAGTGAGACCCCGTCTCTACTAAAAATAGAAAGAAATGATCTGGACAGCTAAAAATATATATAGAAAAATTAGCCGGGCATGGTGGCGCATGCCTGTAGTCCCAGCTACTCGGGAGGCTGAGGCAGTAGGATTGCTTGAGACCAGGAGTTTGAGGTTGCTGTGAGCTAGGCTGACGCCATGGCACTCTAGCCTGGGCAACAGAGTGAGACTCTGTCTCCAAAAAAAAAAAAAAAATCCTGGAGAGAAGAAGGAGCAGGGGAAGGCAGCTGTCCTTGAGGGCCTACTATGTGCCATAGCCAGTCTCCAAGTGGCAAGACTGCAGATCAGAGGCTTTGGCCAGTCATTAAGCTGTGAGCTATTGCATGAGAACATGGGCCGGGATGAATTACCCGCTGTCTGCCGGCCAGTTGTGGTCATGTCCTCTAGAGGGGAGTTGGGGGGTTTCTGGTGGAGGAGGTGGGGGGGATGGGAGACCATGATAAAGCCCATAGCTTTCTGCCAGGATGCGGAGCCCCCGACAGTGGCTCTGAGCAATCCATCAAAAGCCAAATCACTGAAAGACAACTCAGCGTAAATAACTTCTCAGAATGATCGTTTTGCCCTGTGAACGGCTCACTAAAAGCTGTCAGACACACACGTTAAGTGGGGTATGGAGAAGCCACCTGGCTTAGGAAGGGGCGGGCCCACAGGAAAGGGACAGTAATGAACAGCCCTTGGGGGAACATCTCCAAGTGCAGCAGCCAGGCAGGAGGAAATGTGAAATACACATGAAATTGACTTTCGCCTGAGCTGGAAGGACAAATCCTGCGAAATGGCCGTGGCAAGGTGTCTGCAAAGAATCCCTCAGGAAACACCGAAAACTTAGGGAAGTTCCCCAACGATGTGGTGTATTGATCGCCAGGCAAATTCATTAACTTCCAGGGAGCAGCTTGTAGCATGTGTGCTCAGCCACCTCGTGTACGTGACACTCGACCCTTGACCGCCCTTCCCCAGACCAGGGACAAAATCACACTTGGGCAAGGACCTCCGGGGCCATCTCTCTGGTGATTTTCAAACATTTTTGCTACTGGCAATGAAGCCCCTTTTCACAGTAAGTGCTCTGTGGAACGCTGATGCCGTCCATAAAACCGCAGAAGAGGAGTTCCTGTCTGGGAAGGGAAGGTGCGGAGCCCGGAGCGCCTCTCGCCAGCCCCCAACCTCTCTGCTGGGCTCTAGGCACCCGAGGGGCTGAGTTTGAAAATCTGCAAGCTGATCCAGCCCCCAAAACCCAGCTTAGGTCAGCTGGAAAGTACATCTGGGGGGACACGAGTCATGTCAGGTAAGAAGATAAAATATGAGAGATGAGGATAAAGAACAGCATTGAAAATGGGACAGACACGTCTTTGTGGGTTTCGTTTTGTTATTCACTGCAAAGGTGCTCTCTTTAGGGCAGCAGGGACCAGTTTCTTGGAAGACAATTTTTCCATGGATGGGGGAGGCGGAGTCAGGCGGTGATGCAAGTGATGCGGAGCAGCTGTAAATACAGTTGAAGTTTTGCTTGCTCACCTGCTGCTCACCTCCTGCTGTGCGGCCACGTTCCTAACAGGCCACGGACTGGTCCCAGCCCACGGCCTGGGGGTTGGGGACTGTAGCTTTAGGGAAGTCAGGGGGGCCGTGCTAGGTGCTCAATGGGTTGTTTCCCCCACCTCAGGCCAAGAGCTCTTATCAGGAGGAGGCCTGGACTTGCAGCATTATCCTGGGGGAAGTTGGTCTTGTCTAGAACGCCGTTAACTTTAACCTACCCTTTGCCCATTGAGATGAGTTCTTTAGATTATTAGAAAGCTCTCAACTGGGAATCCAGAAATCCCTCTCCTAATCCTGGCAAGACGGTGGACAAATCCCTTCTCCTTTCTAGTCCTCAGTCTCTGAAAATGAGGGTGGAATTAGCAATGCCCAGACATTTGGATTTCACACACCAAGACGGGGAAGGCCATGGACTTCAGAAACTTACAGAGGGTGGAAAACTTTTTTTTTTTTTTTTTTTGAGACAGAGTCTCGCTTTGTTGCCCGGGCTAGAGTGAGTGCCGTGGCGTCAGCCTAGCTCACAGCAACCTCAAACTCCTGGGCTCAAGCGATCCTACTGCCTCAGCCTCCTGAGTAGCTGGGACTACAGGCATGCACCACCATGCCCGGCTAATTTTTTCTATATATATTTTTAGTTGGCCAGATCATTTCTTTCTATTTTTAGTAGAGACGGGGTCTCGCTCTTGCTCAGGATGGTCTCGAACTCCTGAGCTCAAACAATCCGCCCGCCTCGGCCTCCCAAGTGCTAGGATTATAGGCGTGAGCCACCACGCCCGGCCGGGTGGAAAACTTTTTATCTCACCACATCAGGACATTAAAACAAAGCCCTCCTGCTATCTATCATTTTATAACAGAAAAACATTTCAATACCATACAGGCTACAAAGGACCTTATCTATAAATTAAGGATAGTTCTTTAAATGGAATAAATTTAGCTTTAAGGAAAACCTCATTATGTCATTCTCATTTGTCTTATTTTGTTTGAGCGTATCAGTTTTCTATTGCTGCTATAACAGACTGCCACAAATTTAGTGGTCTAAACCATGCCCATTTATTGTCTGCCAGTTCCATGCCAGAAGTCTGGACACAGTGGGGCCCCACCGAGTCCTCTGCTCAGGGCTTCACAAGGCCAAAATCAAGGTGTCAACTGGGCTGGGTTCTTATCTGGAAGCTCAACTGGGGAAAATTTCCTTCCATGCTCATTCAGGTTATTGGCAGAATTCCGTTCCTTGCAATTATAGGATGGGGATCCCTGTTTTCTTGGCATGTGGCCCTCTTTATCTTGAAACCAACAATGGCAGATTGAATCTATCTCATGCTTCGAGTCTCTGATTTCCCCTCTGCTATTAGGCAAAGAAAGGTCTCTGCTTTTAGGGGCTTGTCTTACTCTGGGTCTACCTGTACAATAATTTAAGGTGAGCTGATTAGTAACCTTAATTACATCTGCAATGTCCCTTTTGCCATCTATCATAACATATTCATGGGAGTAACACCAAAGGGCTGAGGTCACTGGGGCCAAAACTAACTGCCTGCCTCACCTGGTCTGGTGAAGGTTGGGTCAGGTAAACATTTGGAAACACTGGAGGATTCTCCAGCTCCCAAACTGGTTGTCAAATGGTCTCAGATTTTTCAGTTGACATATCCCAGCATTGTGTGTTTGTGAGAATACAGAATCTTGCATGGACTAGGTACTCAGGAAATGTTTGCTGAGCAAACAAGTATTAGTAAGTTCATTGTTGCCAATATTATTTTAATGTGACTTTGATTATAAATCTTGTGGTACTGTATTATCATTGTCATTAGCTACAGATTAGAAAACAAGCCAAAATCATTACAGAGATGTATTAAAACTAGAACTGATTGAGTAAATCATGGTAGAAACAATTAAAACATGAATTGCTCTGTAATATCCGTGCATGCTCTGCTGAGGGTGAGAAGTGTTGCTTTCAATCAAGGGACAAGGATAATTAACAGAGGGCCCCAGAAGCAGTAAGAACTTAATCTTTCTTTCCTCCCTCCCTTCCTTCTCTCCTTTCTTTCTTTTTCTCCTTTTCTCTTTCTCTCTTTCTTTCTTGGCAAAATACATTGACTTGGCCAGCTTTAAAATTGAATTAAAATTTAAAAATTGCTTTATGTATTGAATGTCTACAGTGTACAACCCAAACTCCCTAGCCTGGTGTTCAGAGCCCTAAGCCTTCACCCAGGCCACCTTGTCCTCGTCACTCACCATCAAAGTGGGCCAGCTGTTGCCGTTCCTGTCTCAGTTTCCCACCTCCTTGCCTGTGTTCGTGCTGCTCCTCCGCCTACGATTCCCGTCTCCAGCGTTGCCTCTCCCAGAGTCCCCCGGCTCTCCCCGCCTGCCCCGCAGCCTGGCTCTGCCTCTCCCGCGGCACTGAGTGCTGTCCACCACGTGAGGTGGCCACCGTGCCGGCTCTTTGTCTCCACCAGACAGTGAGCTCTCTGTGGCCAGGACTGCGCTGGGCTCATTTCTCTGTCCCCGTCAGCACCCACCACAGGGTGCAGTCCACAGGAATATCTCCTAGAAATACTAACCCACTGTGATCCTATAGTATAATCACTTAGGGGAAAGTGGAGGACAAGGAGAAAGAAAGAGGAGGACACAGAATGGAGAGAAAGACAAGAATGGGTAGTGTCAGGGGGCTCCTCAGGCATGGACAGCTACTTACGGAATCCTTAGGGGGGCCCTTGTCCAAGCTCTGGGGAGACAGCAGGGAAAGCAGTGACAAAATCCTTGTCCTCATGGAGCTTCCATTCTGGTTGAGGAAGTCAATCAATATACAAACAAAAGGTAGACAAGATGGGTTCAGAAAATTTTAGGAATTATGTTAGGGCATTAGATAGGGTGGCATGTCAGAGAGTGACGGGATGGAAAATATTTTGGGTGGGGAGACCCAAATGATGAGAAGGGGTGAGCCATGTCTAGAACCCAGGGAATTGTGTTCCCAGCTAATAAAACAGCAAGTGCAAAGGCCCAGAGGGAGGAAGGAAATTGCTTTTGGTTTCAGGGAGCAAGAAGAAGGCTGGTGAGGCTGTGCTTGATGAGGAAGAGTGAGAGTAAAGGGAAATCAGGCCAGAGTGGGAGGCAGGGCCTGCATTACATGGCTTCCATTGTGTTAAGGAATGTTACAAAAATTATCCCAAACTTGTAAATGATAGAAAGATGTGATAATGTGACCATTTACCCTAATACTTAGAGCATTTTCAGCCCTGCCTGAGGGTCATCTGACTGGGGAATGGAACTTTGCCCAATCAATTAAGACCCAGACATTTCATAATTCTCTGCAACTGATAAGTTATGTTGGTTTTCAGTGATTTTCTTTTCTGTCCCCAAAGCTGATGGTTTTATTGCCCTGTAGGATATTAACCAGTTTTGTACCTAATGTAGCAGTCTTATCATATTCCTTACTTTTCTCATTCACCATAAAAATCCCTGTTCCTCAAATTCTCTCTCAAATCCACTTTGTCACCCCACAGATCCCATTATTAATGAGTTGAATAAAACTTTGACATGTGCTCACTACCGATATTCATGTGAATTATGTTTTTAACCTTTTGAGAATTATATTCTGATAGGAATTGGGTTTTAAATGCATGGAAAGCAGGCGATGAGAAGAATTAATTTATGTTTGACAAAGGACACTCAGACTGCTGGATGGCAGATGAGCTTAACAGGGCCCCACAGGAAGTGAGATGCCCAGTTAGGAGCCAGCGCCTCTGTCCAGGGGAGAGATGGCCACGTGGCTTGAGTGAGGGAGGTTGAGGCGGAGAGGTGGGGAGTGAGCCACAACAGACTCCGACATTTGTGGGCATTTGTGCTCTTCCTGTTTCCATGTTGGATTGCCATGATCTACTTGACTGGTCGTTTTCCTCTCTAATGTGGGAGCTCCTTGGCAGGGGCTGTGTCCAACTTTTTGTTTCCTCTGCATCCACTCCTGGGCTGAACATGGAGTGGTGCTTGGCAAGTGTTTGCTGAATGAATTCTTCCCTTTAGGTTCATTATCATGGCCTTTTTTTTTTTGCTATTGTAGTAAAATACATGTAACATAAAATTTACCTTATTAACCATCTTTAAGTGTCAGTTCAGTGTCACCAAGGACATTCACACTGTTGTGCCACCATCACCACCATCTACCTCCAAAACATTTCCATCATCCCAAACTGAAACTCTGAACCCATTAAACAATAACCCCCATTCTCCCCTTCCCTCCAGTCCCTGGCAACCACCATTCTACCTTCTGTCTCTATAAATTTGACTACTCTAGGTACCGCCTATGAGTGGAATCATAATATGTGTGTTCTTTGGGGTGGCTTATTTCACTTAGCATAATGTCTTCAAGTTTCATCCGTCTTGTAGCACGTATCAGCATTTCCTTCTCTTTTCAGGATGAATAATATTCCATAATCTGTATACACCATGATTTGTTGATCCATTCATCTGTTGGTGGACATTTGTTTTGCTTCCACCTTTTGGCTACTGTGAATGCTACTGCTAGGTATACAAATAATCTCTTCAAGTCCCTGCTTCAGCTCTTTTGGGTATAGATCTAGCACTGGAATTGCTGGATCATATGGTAATTCTATGCTTAACTTCTTGAGGGCCGCCATACTGTTTTCTACATTCCCACTAACAGGGCACAAGGGTTCCAGTTTCTGCATACCCTTGACAACACTTGTTATTTTCTGTTTTTTTTTTGATAATCACCATTTTAGTGAGTGTGAAATCATCTTTTAAAATATAAGTGGTCATGGAAAGGGGAGATCCCAGGGGGAGGCATTTTGGGGACCTTTCCTCTGTGTACTCTGAAAGGAGACAGCTGGGGGCTGGAGAGAGCTCCTAGACTGGAGGGTACTTAGGGGAGGAGAGCCAGGAGAGGGGGTGCCAAGACCACACTCACTGAGCTCACAGCATGGGTTCAGGGCTGGCTTAAATAGAAGCCCCACTGTGGCAGAACTGAAGCCCAGAAGGAGTCCATGAAGGAAGACTTGTTTGTGTGAATCTACTGTTGGGCTCTTGCCCCTGGGGAAAGCTGTTTCTAATTTAGACCTTTCCTTCTGTGTGTTTCTTCCCAGTGCGATAACGCGAAAGGGTTGAAAGCCTTCTACGATGCAATAAAATACGGGCCCAACCACTTGATGGTGTTTGGAGGTGTCTGTCCATCCGTCACGTCTATCATTGCAGAGTCCCTCCAAGGCTGGAATCTGGTACAGGTAAGTTCTGATCCACCTTCCGTTGGGGGGCTGTCTTTGGCCAGCAGTCTTTTGCAGAAATGGTTCCTTGCACAATGTGGTTTCTAAGTTGCCTGGGCCAGGCCTCCTGGACTAGCTCCTAGATGATCTGCCCTCACTGCTGGACCCCACCTGGCATGGCCCCACAGTGGGTCTCTAAAGGGCAGTCCTGATACCACCATTGTGTATTAGAAACCCTCAATGCTCACCATTGACTTCCTAGCCCAGGCCGACCTGCCTGTCCAGTGTTAGCTTCTGCAGCTACCGCTCACTCCACAGCACAGCCCTGCCAGACACTCCATCTTTCCCTATTTGCACCCCAGACTTCAGGCCTCAGAGCCCTGCTCTCACTGTTCCTTTAACCAGATGACACTTATCCACTCTCTGCTGATCCATCCATCCATCATCCTAATGGTTGTATATGTAGGACCTACTATGTGCCAGACACTGTTCTGAGCATTTATATGCATTAACTCATTTAATACTTATAACTACTCTTTGCTGTGGATACTATTATCATCCCCATTGTATAGATAAGGACACTGCCGGGCGTGGTGGCTCACGCCTGTAATCCTAGCACTCTGGGAGGCCGAGGCGGGTGGATCGCTCAAGGTCAGGAGTTCAAGACCAGCCTGAGCAAGAGCGAGACCCCGTCTCTACTAAAAATAGAAAGAAATTATCTGGCCAACTAAAAATATATATAGAAAAAAAAAATAGCTGGGCATGGTGGCGCATGCCTGTAGTCCCAGCTACTCGGGAGGCTGAGGCAGTAGGATCGCTTAAGCCCAGGAGTTTGAGGTTGCTGTGAGCTAGGCTGACGCCATGGCACTCACTCTAGCCCGGGCAACAGAGTGAGACTCTGTCTCAAAAAAAAAAAAAAAAAAAAAGGACACTGAGGCACAGAGAAACTAAGTAACTTGCCCAAGGACTCACAGCTAATAAGTAGCAGGGCCAAGATTTTAATCCAGGCAGTCCGGCTCTTAAAATTAGACTATGGAAAGGAAACTTGGCTCTGATAGAAATAAACAGGGTGATGGGATGCATAGTGATTGCCCTGGGGCAGTCAGGAAAGGCCTCTTGGAGGAGGTGACAATTGAGCTGAGACCTGAAGGGTGTGAAGGAGCCCACTGGGTGAAGAGCATTCCACGCTGGCGAATGGAATAGTAAAGGCAGGCAGGCAGCTTGTGATGGAAGCAACCTGGCGTGTCCGTGTCCGTGGGACAGAAAATGGGGAGGTGGGACTGGAGCATGGGGGGCTGGAGTCAGGGTGCAGAGAGTGAGAGTGAAGAGGCGGCAGGAGCCAGACCACACAGGGGGTCAGTTTTCACTCCACCTGCATAGACTGAGGCCCTCCTCTGAGTCAGGTCCTGCAAGCATGGGGTGCTGGGGGTGGAGCCCAAGCTTACAGCCAAGAGGGGCAGGGGCACAGGTGCGATGACGGAGGTGTGATGGGGGAGGGGTGGGGGCCCAGACAAGGGCCCCCCACTCTGCCCCAGGTCACAGAAGGCTTCCCAGGGCAGGTGCTGCAGGAGGAGAGGGTGTTGGACAACCGGGACATGGGGGAGCGCAGGGCTGCAGAGGAAGCTGGGTGAGCAGAAGCAGTCGGTGGGAAAGTGTGTGGGCTTGGGGAGCGGTGAGTCACTCGTTGTGGCCGGAGCAGGCCACACTGATTGTGGGTGGATGCAATGGGAGAGGAGGCCAGAATAGCAGCTCAGCATGCTACAGTGCAAACCTAACCACGTACCTGGGAGCCAGCACGGCTCAGTGTGCTGCAGGATCCTGGCCTCAGGCCCTCGTGGAGCCCCAAACAGCTGTGAGACCTTGGACAAGTCACTTAGCTTCTCTGGGCTTGAGCCTCCTCTCTTGAATACCAAAGAGCACCCTCCTGGCTCGTAAGAACCAGGCACTTGCCACCCTGAGCCTCATTCCTTCATCTACACGATCAAGGTGGTAACAGGACTGCTTTTATAGTGTTGTCGTGCAATTGAAAGGTTAGAACTGTGCCTGGCACACAGTAAGCACCGACTAAATGTTACTCGTTGTTAGCCCTGCCCTGTCTCCTCTCACTCCTCGAGTTGAATACCCTGATTACTTGGCATTCCTGGTCCTTCATGCATTCCCACGTTCTTACACTGTTCCCACCACCTGAAACATCCCGTTCTCCCTATAGCCAGTGTATCAAGTGCTACCCATTCTTTGAGACTCAACTTAAATGCTAGCTCCTCCAGGAAGACTTTCTTGAATGCTACAAGGGGGCTACCACAGTAGGGCCCCTAGAAAGTCTTTTTATCACTTCCCGCTGTTTATTTCTGGCAGAGCAGTGCTCAGTGGGTCCCATTCTGCTTTGCCTGTCTTCTCTCAGGGTTTTGCAGATGTGGTGGCATGTTTGCAAATGTTTGTCTCTCGTGCTGGGCTGCGAGCTCCTCGAGGACAGAACCTGGGCCTGTGTGACATCTGCTCTTCCCTGTGCCTAATATTTCACAGACTTCATTGGATGTCAGCTGGATGATCAGAGGGAGGGAAGGAGGCAGGCGGGGATGGGAGGGCAGAAGGATCTGCAGATGGACATTTTGCCCAGACTCGAGAGGCCAAGCTCCCTGGGAAACTCCCCATGCAGAGGGGAATCCAAAGAGCTTCCGCTTCTCAGCCTCACTCGGCACTGCCTGCCCCTCGGAGTTCTCTGAGGAGCTGCAGGGACAGGAACAGCCCTGGGAAGTCCTGGCTTCAGATGAGCAAGACAGGCCTCCAGCTAGAGGATCTGACAAGCAGGGAACTGCGGATCACATTAGTTAGTTGTTACTGGGTAACAAATTACCCCCCATGTTTAGCGGCTTAAAACAGTGGCTTAAACTTATTATTTTATTATTTTTACGGGTCAGGCATGTAGGCACATAGAACGGCTATGTCTGCTTCACAGTGTTTGAGGCCCAGCTGGAGGATCCGAAGGCTTGCCTGGGGCTAGAGGTCCTGCTTCCCCGGGGCTCCTCTCCATGTGGGTCTGTACACAGGGCTGCTTGAGTGTCCTCATGACATGCCAGCTGGCTTCCCCCAAAGGGAGTCATCCAGAAAACCAGGGCAAAGGTGGCGAAGCCACTTAGGACCTGGCTCTGGAAGTCACATACCAGTACTTCTGCTGTCTTCTACTAATGACACAAATCAGCCCTTACTTAGTGTGAGAGAGGAGTGCCAAGGTATAACAGGGGGTGAAGGTGACCAGGGCCATCCTGGAGGCTGGCTGTCACAGTGACTAACGTCTCAGAGGAAGGCAGAATCACACGTTGCCTAGCAAGGGGGCCTTGACACTGACGCCCTTCCCTGTTTTATAGAACTCCTGCTCATCCTTCAAAACCCCAGACAGGCCCCACTTCTTCTGTGAGGCCTTCCCTGATCTCCTTCCTTCACCCCCTTTCCTTCTGTGCCTCCATCCCCCACCCAAAAAGTAAATGGCTTGTTCCTTCCTCCCCTACAAGGGGTGATACCCCTGCCAACGGGGTGAAAACTGGTTCTTGGGCAGGAGGAAAAAATCTTGGTATAAAGCATAGACATACAGCCAGTGCCTAAACAGATATGTGTGTCTGTGGTGTTCCAGTGTCACGAGGGGGCAGGATTAGGAAAAAATATCCAGAAAGGCTTCCTAGGAGACCAATGGTGAGAAGAAGGTTGAGAAATATAATACGGTTTTCTATCACTTCTACATTGTGTACAGTGTTCTGTTATTAAATTATATGCTGTGAAAAATAATTCGTCCTATATCCCTGTCTTCCCAACTAGATTGTGAGCTTCTTGGGGGCAAGGGCCCCCCGCTTTCTGCATCTCCTGGTTCCCAGTGCCTAGCACAGGGCCTGGGTCACAGTAGGTGCTCGCTGAGTACTGCGCTGTGCAAAGGCAGAGGATAGTCTGAGGGCCTGAACCCCACCTGGGCCCAACCACACGAGGTGGGGGGCCATGGACATGCCTGTGCTCAGCCTCCACCTCCACAGAACCCCTCTGCACTTTGCCAGGCCCTTGGGGGGTGACACTCACGCTCTGCTGCCCTAGCATTTGCTACTAGACCCTGGGGCCGGATCAAGGGCTCCAGCAGGACGCGGATGGGGGATGCTGCGGGGCTGGGACTGGCGGTGCTCAACAGTTTGGAGCACTCTGAGGGCGTGGGAGGCAGAGTGGTGGATGAGCCCAGGACAGCAGATTTCTCCCAGCCTTGTGTGGCCAGGCAACGAGGATGTAGGAACAAGGATCCGCATCCTGATGGGGGAGTAGCCTGGGAGCCTGGATTTCTGCCCCTCCCACTCTCAGGGAACACAGCCCCATTGGTTGTGGGCCAGACTCTGTGGACCTCCCAGGCCACCCCCAGCCCCCAACTCAGGGAGGCTGAGTTCGCCTCCAGAGATGGTGGAGGGCTGGAGGGGTGGAGGGGCGTAGGGGTGGAGGGGTGGAGGGGCGTAGGGGTGGAGGGGCGGAGGGGTGGAGGGCTGGAGGGGCGGAGGGGTGGAGGGCTGGAGGGGCGGAGGGGTGGGTCTGCAGGTGCTCAAGGGATTTGATGGATCCCTTAACTTATTCAAAACTGGCCTATGAGACAGAGTTTCACAAATGGGAAAATGCATATAATTTGTGTAATTGAAAAGGAGCTCTGACTGCCCTTTGGGGGAGCAACGCGTGTTGGACAGAGACGGCCTGGAATGCTCAATCAGTTGTTTCTGTTTCTTGGTGCCTTCAAAATAGGGATTCGTACACCCGAAGGGTGAAAATTCACCCTGGTGCTGAAGTCGGTTAAATTTAACTTTTGCCGTTTACTGGGCTTCTTGATTCATGGTTGCTGCCTAAAGAGGCTGATATTGTTTTAGTCATGATGTGAGTCACTCAGCCACTGGGAACCTCAGACCCTCCGTCTAGAGGCAAGGACCTTCATAGAGTCTGGGGTCTGCCCTGCAGGTGAGGGTGGCTCTGTCCCTCTCCGGCCTGGTCAGACCCCTGCCCAGGGTGCAGGGCTCAGATCTGGGCCTCACACTGGGGGGCACCAGGGCATGACCCGGGAAGGCATCAGGGAAGGTCAGGGTCTGCACGTTGGAGAATGGAGCATGTTCAGCTGGAGAACACACAGGGCACTGGGGAGGAGGGGGGAGTCTGTGCCCCCAGAGCTCGTTGCTGTCTTTGAGAGACTGGCTGGTTCTCTGTGATGCAGGCGGGGAGAAGTGGAAGCCACGGCTGAAGTTAGAGGGGGAGGGTTTCCAGTCCCAGCGGCAAGCCCTGCCCCTGGAGGCCTGCAGCATGCAGCAGGCTGCCTGGCTGTGAAGTCACAGGTTGCCTGTGGCCCACGGCTCCCTGAACCATCTAGTTTCGGCCAGGCCTGCTGCTGGGGAGGTTCAATAAGTAGAGTAGGCATAGACCAGGTTGGTAGCTCTCAGACTACACTGGAAGGTCACTTATGGGGCCTGGGGATGTCCTCATGGCAACAGTGCAAATGCTGGGGCTCCACCCTGAGCAGGTCTAGGTTAGAGAATTCATCAAATCCCTCACGGACTGTACGCCCCACTCATCACAACCTCAGCCGTGTCCTTACCAGCAGCCCAGGCGACTGAGATGCGCTGGGCCCCTGGAGACGTGCCAGGCCAGGTGCTCTCTGAGGCCCGTTCATCTCCCAGACACCTGGGCTCTTTCACCAAATGCTGCTGGTCCACAGAACTTCCATTTATGCTGCCCATGTGGGAAAGAGGACATGGAGGAGGTCGGGGGGGGGTTGCTGCTGTGACGAATATCCCAGTGTTGCCGGGACAAAGCCCACAGTCTGCGGTGTGGCAAACGGGGCTCCAGCACCTTCCCCAGCCCACCTCTTGCCCCTTCCCGCTGCTGGCCTCAGCATAGCTACTCCTCTGCCTCCGTGGTCTCTCCACTTGGTGGGACTGTGCTCATCCTTGTGGCACAGCTTGGATGCCCCTTTCTCCGTGAAGCCACCATTGCCTCCCCTGTGCTCCCGCACCTGCACCCCACCCCGCACGGCGTTGGTGGCCCTGTGTCTGCCCCACCCAGGCCTGGAGCTACCTGCGGTTGGAGCCCTGTCTCATCCACCCCTGGCCCCGGGCCTGGGCCTGGCGCAGGCCTGGCACCAACGTGCGCCAGTACTCGAGGACGTTTGCTGATGGAAAGCCAGATGCCTGCCTTCTGGGCCTGGGCTCACCTCCCGAGGACTGAGGGCGGATCTCAGAGCCTGCCGAGCCTGAAAGCATCCAAGGGCTCTCCAGAGGCAGCCCCTTGGCAGGTGGATGCTAAGGGAGACCTGACATGGCCTTTAGCTCAGCCTCAGCCCACATCTCCCATCTCTGGATACCCTGTTTTCTAACTAATACGTTTCCTTTGCAATTTTCTCAGACCTGCTCAGAATCCTATCCTCAGAGGTCTGAGGGTGGATTGTTTCTGCCCCTACCTTGCGCTTCTGGGGGTAGTCCTACAGATCTCCCACTGGCTTAGTTTGTCCTTCTGAAAGCATGGTGCCTGGGGAAAAAGCAGGGGAGTTTGGAGCTGGGTGGGGAAGATGGAGACAGGGTAACTTGGACAAGAGGTGGAAGCAGAGCCCAGGGAAGGTCCAAGAGATGCTGGCAAGAGGGGGTTTGACATCCTCAGAGACCAGGACCAAACTCCTTCCTTCTTGGGAGTGAGATGATCACTGCCTCAGCTTGCAGACAGAAATAGTCTAGCTGATGAAAATAAAGTCAGATTCCTGAAGGGATAAAGGGCTGCTCATAGGAAAACGCAAACACTCTGTCCTCAAGAACTGCATCCCGCAGAGCCTGTCCTTTAAGAGCAGCCACGGCAGATTATTAAATTGTAGATGCATTTCTCCTGGCGCCATCCCAGCCTCCCCTCGGCAGCCCACCCTGCCTTCTGGCCTGCCTTGGCACTCCCCCGAGGACCTTCCTGGGAAGGAACATTTCGGCTTGTGTAACGGGGCTGTCTCCTTGGAGAAGCTCGTGCGAGGGCGTGGAGGCAAGGAGGACATTCAGGCAGGAGGATGTCGACTCTGTTTGTAGACGTGTTGGCGACGGAGCCCCAGTACATTTAGGACTTGATTTCTGCAAACTCTAAATCATGCCTGGTTTTGACATTTAAAAAACAAATCAGTGAAAACCCCCAAATCAGGCCCTTTGCTATTTACTGAATTCCAGCATTGCTCTAAACTGTCAGTCCATGCCATTTTGCCTCATGGGAACAGAAATTTTGTGATCTGACTTGATTTTCTGGAGTGATTATTAAACTGTAGGCTGCCTGAGAAATCAAAAGATTGCTTCTTACTTAGCTGTGGGATGGTTGCAGAATTTGAGGTAGATGCATTGCGTGGCAGAGCTGGTAGCGTCTCAGCAGTCACTGCGTCCAGTGTCCCCGTTGTGCAGGGTGGGAAACAGAGGCCCAGGGGGTAGGGCCCTGCCCAAGTTCTTACAGTGTCAGCAGCACTGGGTCCCACGGCTCACACTCCAGTGCTTTGCAATACGTGCTGTGGTCTCATTTTCTCTCTCTTAGCCTCACTTTCTGTGATGTGAAATGGGAACAGCAAGCCTGCCTTCTATGTTTTGTGCAGATGATGTGAGAATCAATGAAGACTTCTTTTTTCTTTAAGTGAAAGCACTTTTATAAACTATAATACAGTAGGTGCTGTTACAATGACCAGGACTCCTTGGCTAGGAATAGACCTCTGATTATGGCTGTGAGTTTAATGTTTTGTGTGGACATGACGGGTTGTTGACCCTGGCACCGCAGACCCTGAAACTAAGGGTGCAGGGGTAGAATTGGGGCTCTTCAGCAAGATGCTCAAAGCACACACAAGGTCTGCCTCTCAGCCCCCAGGAGTCAAAACCCACCGGGCCAGAATCCCACCACAACCCAGCCCACGTGGCTGCCACGCCCTTGCCACAGCGTACGAGGGAGTCTGCAGCCTCGACTGGAAACCATTTAGGGGGGGCCGTGTGATTAGACACAGATGGACACTTTGCTGCTGTCTAAGAATGAATAGAGGCCATGAATCCAGGGCGGGCGGGAGCCGGTTCTTGGTGCTGGTCTCCAGAGGGGCCATTTAGCACATTAATAATCTATGAGATGCTTCCACCTTCTGGATTCATTAATAAGAAAAAAGGAGGGGAGGAGAAGCAGCAGTGATATTAAGCCCGTGCACTGTGGGCCAAGCAGAGGGGGTGGGAGAGACCCCAAAAAACCAGGGGCCTTTGGGTCGTCCTTCCTGGCTGTGTCGTTGGATGCCGCAGGCGGAATGCCCTGCATGAGGTGAGGAGAAGCTTGGCAGCTTTTTGTTTGGATACAATAGGTAGAAGGAAGTAGGAGCCTTTGGAAGGGTTTTCACCACAAAGGAGTCAGGAGTTGGCTTGAGGCAGGACCAGTGGTGGCCATGGCAACAGAGGTGCTTGCCCAACTCATTCCAGGGCCACCGGGCCACCGGGCAGGAGAGGCGTGGTGGAACAAGACAGTGCTGGCGCTGGCCCCTCCCACCTCGTTTGCCCCAAACCATGGGCTCCAGCCACCCAGAATTCCTTGAGGCTGCTGAGCTGCAGGGCGCTCTCTGAAGCTCCAGTGTCCCCTGAGCCGTCCCCATGCCTGCAGACTGCCCTCTCCTTTCACCTTAAGAGCTGGCCTCAAATACGATTCCTTCTGCAGAAACTTCCCTGATTTCTCCCAGGTTAGTTGGTGAGTTCCTGGCTCCCCTGAGCTTCCAGGCATGTTATGTGTGCTGCAGCCCCCTTCAAGCCCCGTCCCTATCCCCGAGTGTCCCAATTCCCTCCATTTCTGCCTCCCTAATTAGACTGTGGCACCCTAAGGATGCTGACCCTGTCTGATTTGTCTCTTTGAGCCTGGTCCCCCCCGAGGGCCTGGTGCAGGACACGGACCCAGTAATGTGTGTCAGGGATGGGGGAGCAAATTCACTCCACAGCTTTGCGCTGAGCTGGGGGACTTGCTGCCCTTCACGAGCCCTACCCTCTCCTTCGGTGGGAGGGTGCAGACGCGGTTCCACATCCAAGGTGGCTTGCATGGATGCCAGCAGTACCCACTGATCTTCGAGGGAAGGGGGTTTCTGTTCTCACTCATTCACCCATTCATTCACTCACTCATTCATTCGCTGACTCATGCTCCTATTCATTCACTCATTCTCTCACTCAACAAGTGCACACCTGCTGTATATGCCCCAGGCTCTCCCACCGGTGCAAATCCACCGTTCAACACTGTTGCCCTGAGAGAGAGACGTGACACAGATGCAGGAGCCAGACAGAGGACTGGGGTTCAGAAGCTCTGGGTAATGGTCACTAATGTCTGTCACTGACAGTGAACTTGGGCAAACCAGCAACCCCCTCGGAGCCTCACTGAATTCATCTGTGCAATGGAGCTAATCCTGCCTGCCCTCCTTCTGCGGCTATTGACAGAGTCCGATGGGACAGGGAAGGTGGAGCACCTGGAAGCACTGTGCAGGCTGTAAGCCCCCTCCAGACGTCAGGTGGTGACGTTACTGTGGCTGATGCCTTTGGGATCCGAGACGCCGGGGAGCTCCTTGGAGATTTATCCGACCCCATTTGTCTCCAGATCCAAAGCTGTGTGGATGAAATTAACATCACAGACCACGAAGGTGATTCAGTAAGATTGAAGCAGAGAACCTGCAGGAGAGGCGAAATTAGCCCCTGGCAGCTGTCAGAGGGCACACGCTCTTTTCCTGCTGTGTTGAGAGAAGCAGAGGCGGGTGAAGGAAGGGCAGGACGCTCCCCAGGGTGTGGCGGCTCCCGATCCATTCCTGCCGAGGACCCACCCCGTATCTTTCCTGTCCATCTGGTGAAAGAGTCAATCCAAGGTTCTGACCCCCATTTTTAATTCAAGACCACGGTCTCTAAAGTAACATCCGTTCCCAGTGTGTAACTCCAACGGCCTCATTGTTTATGCGTCTTTCACCAGCAGCGGCCTCAACCCCTTTCTGGGAATATGTGGGGTGTAAATAATTCATTCGGAATAAATAAATCACGCGTGCTACTTACGGTACGGCTGACGCTGCTCGTCATCAGCACAACCGCGGGTTACGTGGCGTGGAGTCTGGAATTACAGGTTGGGTCTGGAAAGAACCGGAGAGGGAATTAGAAAACGAACTCCCTCCAGGTGACAAGCAAGAGAAAGGGGAAAATACCAACCTCGCAGGGTCGTGGTGAGGGGGAGAAGTAATAAGTGTGGGACGCGGCACTGGGCTCCCAGCAGGTGCTCAATATTATTCTGCAAACATTATTCCTGTAATTCATGAGTGACGGTGACTCACCTCTTGAGCCAATGTCTCTGCAATGGATTTCCCTATAGCTGCGGCTCTCTAGCTTGGGTGGCTGTCACGATCACCTGGGAACTTGGTAAAAAACAAAAGCCTGCCAGGCGTGGGGTGACCAACCACCCCTGTTTGCCTGGGACTGAAAGTGTCCCTGGGTCAGTATTCAAACCAGGCAAGTCCCGGGCAAACCAGGACGAGTTGGTCGCCCTCCCCAGCTCCGGTCCGAGCTGCAGGAGCCCAATCCCCTGTGCTGCTCATTGGCACCCTGGGCGATTCTAGTACATGGTAGTCGTGGGAACCCCTGCCTCAGGGAGAGGACCTGCCCAGGTGCAGACTGGGGGGCTTACAGTGGGGATGCTAAGAGGGGATTCAGGCTCCGTACGCGGGGGTGGCCCAGGCGACACTTCCCAGACATGTCTGATGGCTGGGACTGTCGGGTGGGAGAGAGGGGGAGAGTCAGGTTGACCAGTTATAAATCAGAGTCCCAGGTCCACTGATCTGCATCTCCAGGGAAAGAGCCTGGGAGGCTAATTTTTAACAGGTGCCCTGGAAAGTTCTCATTGCCAGGGAAATTTGGGAAAAACCAATCTAGAGATCCTGCAAAGCCGTGTTGTTCATGGCATAGCAGCAATGCAGACTCCCAGGCCCCACCCCAGACTATCTGGCTCTGCATCTGAATTTTAACGAGATCCTATAGGTGGTTCTTGCTGCTGTAAGGCGCCTCTCCCTCGGGATCACCTGGGGTCTCTGAAGGGAAGCCAGGTGTGTTGGCTGGGGAAGGGTTTTGAGACAGGTGTTCAGACTCTGGAGTTGGCTTGAGGGAAAGGCCTACTGATTCGGCCTCAAGGGTCCACTTTCAGAATGTCAGCGTGAAAATGCAGGTGCAGTCCTGTCTTCACTGATACCGGACATCCCTGCAGTCAGCATCACGGATGCTCATCACACTGCAGTGTGGAATGTGTGCGACATGCTGACCTGGGAGTATCTGTCAGCCAACAAGACCCCCCACCCTGTACTGGCCAGGCACATACAGAGGGGACCTGTGGCTCCAAATAAGAGCAATGGGCAGGGCCCTGGGCTTAGCGGGGGGAGCCCTGGCTTCCTACCCCGGCCCTGCCGATTGCCACTGGGCAGCTTTACACACACCACATACTCTCATGGGAGCCTGGACATCTTCCCCCGTGACTGTCCTGCTTTCCCCCCAGGACTGTTGTGAGGCTCTGGTGAGGCCGGGCCCAGGCGGGCACCAGGTGAGCCACTGAGCAGGTGCTCCAGGGACAAAAGCACAAGGTGCGGGTGGCGGCTCAGCACTGATGTCCAGGCCTGGAAGGTGGTGGTGCACTCACGCGTGCAGACGAGGAAGTGGAGGTGCAGAGAGGCTGACGTACCGGTAACACCTGGTGCACTTCTCAGGCGTGGGGCTGAGGTTCACATCCAGGCCTTGGCCCTTATCAGCTCGTGTCAGGTTATCTAGTCTCTCCCGGCCTCAGCTCCTCGCCTGTGACCTGGCAGTGGCATCATACTGACACCGTGGCGATTGTCCGTTGCACTCCTTCTCCCTCCTGGGGGCTTCCACTCAAGGACACAGGCACCCAGCTGGCCTCCTGCTCTACCTCCCCAGGTAGAGGCAGAGCCCTGGGATCTGGGGGCAGCTCCCTGGGACTAGCTGTGTGGTCTTGGGGGCCTTCTATAAAGAGTTCGATAATTTTGATAATGTCATGCCATTATCCCCTGCGGCTCAGAACCATCAGTGCCAGTCCTTAAACTGGCCATCTTCCCTCTTGGGCCCCTGCATGAGATTTCCCCTGGCAACCCCTCCATTCCTACATGCTGTGAGAACAGCCAAGCGGGTGGTGAGTGGCCAAGGCCACTTGTGCATGTAACGCCATGTAGAATACAGGGGCAGCCTTGCAGCTGTGCCAAGTCATCAGCTTGGGTGTCTCTTGATCCACAGAGCCCTCCAGGTAGAGGACACCTTCTTCTACAGGAAGTGAGGCTCAGAGAGGTTAGGCAGCCTGTGTAAGGTCACACTGCAAGTAGGAGCAGAGCCGTGGTGCCAGCCTGTCTGGCAGGCTCCCCGCTAAGTCCCTTCCCCTCATGCTAAGGGACAGACCCTGCTCCCTGCACAGCTCAGGAGCCTTTGCCCATGCTGTTCCTGCTCCCGATGCCCTCTCTGCCCCCGCCCTCTCACCTTGCTGAGTCCTCTGGATTTCCTGATATTCAGGTGTCACCTCGTCCTCCAGGACACCTTCCCAATCTCACCCAACTCTGGTTCCCAGCTGGAGGCGGCACCCACCACCTCCCTTTGCATTTTCCTCCCTTCCTTTGTTTTGCTCATTCTTCAGTATATTGCAGTCTCTGATGAGGTTCCATTGTCACCCACCCAACTGAACTTCATCATGGCCAGGGCAGTCTTTGCCCATCTGAGCATTAGCCGTACCCCAAGGGCCTTGCAGGGGACCTGGCACTGTGTGGGCACTCAGAAATTGTCAATAGACACTCCTGGAGGGCCTGTCATAAAACCAGTTTGTAACACTACTGGCCTACATCGCCATGGCCTTTGCCATGAGCCAGGCCTGGTCCTAAACACTGTGCATAAATGAACTCATTTACTCCACCGCCAACCCTATGAGGTAGACACTATCGCTCTCCTCATTTCACAGAGAGGAAACTGAGGCATAGAGAGGTGGCATGTCTTGCCAAGGAATTGCCAGTCTTAAGTGGTTCTGGAGCCCCTGCTCACAACCACTAGGCTACACTGCCCGTTGCACGATCCCGTGTAACCCTCACAACACCACTCAGGGAAGGGAGGAACAGGCAGCGTCCCGGTTAGGCTTGTTCTCAGAGCAGGGAAAATAAGGTTCACGGAGGGGAGTGTCTGGCCCTGCTTCCTGCTGTGAGCAGACCACAGGGTGAGGTCTAGTGAAGGCCTCTAGGAGGGGCTTTCTGGAGGGGAGCCCGCAGGTTCCAGACCCCAAGCCTCTGCGGCCTCTCCCCAGCCCGTGTTGGCCGGAGCTCCCTGCCTGTCCACAGAGGACCTGGCGCGGTGTGTGGCTGTGTTCTGACATGGGCTGCGTTCTCCCTGTAAATCATTCATGACCCGCACACACCCATGCACACACGTACGCACACACGCGCACACACACACACACACACACACCACTTTTAAACTCATCCAGTAACTTGCATATACAAAATGGACCCTTTGAACCCAGAAAATGGATGGACTGATTGGTGGTGGAAATCAATAACTATGCTAAGTATTTCAAGTATGGTATATACAGCTCTACTCTGGGTGGTTTTATCATGAATAAGTTGATTTTTTTTTAAATAGAGCATAGTCTACATTAGTTTTGAATTATATGAAGGCTTTTGCTTTGAATCTATTTACTAAGAAGATTAAATTATTTATTATTTCCATGATGCAGAGATGGAGCCTTCTACAGTGGTAAGGGCTCAACTTGAGAAAAACAATCCTAGGTTAGATAACTATTTAGGCATTATGCCCAAATGCTTATATAAGCATAACTTTCTCGATTTTTCCCAAGGTCCCCCCCACTCTATTACATAGCACTGTCCTGGCTACTTCTAAGATGGCGTGTTGGCTTTGCACGTATCGAGGAATGGCTCCCTTCCCACTGTGGGTGTCTCCTGAAACTCCGGGCACATCCATAGGAGCAGGTCTGGGTTCGTGGACCTTTGGCACAGCAAAGCAGCTCTGGCCCAATCCTCCAGGCCACACTAACAAAAAGGCATTTTTACTCAATTCTCAGTTTCAACACCATTTTTTGGGAAGCCTTTCCGGAGTATGCCTCCTGTGGACACATCCCTAAACATTGCCTGCCTTACAGCACCCTCAGTCCCTCCTTCATTGCCAGTTTTGCCTGCTGGTTGTAAGGCCCCTCTGTGATGGGACAGCGTCTGCTCTGTTTGCACTTGGAACCCTCGAGCCCAGCACATGGCCTAGAATCTAGGAGAACCTCCTAGAAACTTTGGGTTTTATTTTGTTTTGGATACTCTGTCAATCTCTCTCTTTTGTGTAAGTAGCATCATGAATTCATGGATTTTTAAAAATATATTGAAAGCACTGTATTTCAGTTAGTTGTAGATTTTTTTTTTTTTTTTTTTTTGAGACAGAGTCTCACTCTGTTGCCTGGGCTAGAGTGAGTGCCATAGCGTCAGCCTAGCTCACAGCAACCTCAAACTCCTGGGCTTAAGCGATCCTACTGCCTCAGCCTCCCGAGTAGCTGGGACTACAGGCATGCGCCACCATGCCCGGCTAATTTTTTCTATATATATTTTTTTAGTTGTCCATATAATTTCTATCTATTTTTAGTAGAGACGGGGTCTCGCTTTTGCTCAGGCTGGTCTTGAACTCCTGAGCTCAAACGATCCGCCCGCCTCGGCCTCCCAGAGTGCTAGGATTACAGGCGTGAGCCACCACGCCCAGCCCGTTGTAGATATTATTTTTAATGCAAACAGTATTGTAGCTGCTCTATTCATGTTTCTACCTTTCCCCCAAATTTTTTTCCAATTTTTTATTTTGAAAAATTTTAAAACTGCAGAAGTTAAAAGAAAGTACAATGAACATCCTCTACCCTTTACCTACATTCACCAGTTGTTTATATTTTGCCACATTTGTTCTTTTGTTCTTCCTCTCCCTCCCTCTTTCCCCCTCGCCTACACACACACACACACACACACACACTCCCTCATGTTTTTTTGAAACACTTGAGAATAATTTGTGGACATAATGATACTTCACCCCTATATGTTAGCACGAATCTCCTAAGAAATTGTATTCTCTTACATAAGCATAATATAATTATCACATCTAAAAAATTTAACAGTGATATAATAGTATTACCTAATATATGGTGCATATTTAGATTTTTCCAGTTGTCCCCAAAATGTCCTTTTTTGGAGGTGAGGAGGGGATCAAGGATCCAAGCAAGGAGCGCGCGTTGTATTTGTTGTCCTACGCTTAGTCTTTTTTAATCTAGACTAGTCCTCCTACTTTATTTTGGCTTTCAGGACATTGAGTTTTTTTTTTTTTTTTGAAAACTCAAGCCAGCTGTTTCATAAAATGTCCCACAATCTGTATTTATTTGTTTCTTCATGATTAGATTCATGAGTTTTTAGCAAGAATGCTACATTTTTTATACTGTGTTCTTCCCAATACATAGAGTCAGGAGACCCGTGATGTCAGTTCGAACTATTATCGATGATGCTAAATTAATCACTTGGTGAAGGTGGTATCTTCCAGATTTATTGTAAAGACACCTTTTTCCCTCTGCAAATATGAAGTAATGTATGGGGTGAAACTCTGAGACCATGTGACTATCCTGCTTCCCTAACATCAGTGCCTGCCTCACTAACAGGGTGTTACAAAATGGTCATTCCTTAATTCTATTATTCCTTATACATTTAAGCCGGCATTCTTCTCAACATGGTAGCTTTCCCTTCTTTGACTCTTCCTGCCCCTTTCTCTCTCTCTTCCCTGACTAATTTGAGCACTTAATATTTTACCTGCCCTAGTCTTGGAATCAGCCATTTCTCTAAGGAGCTCTGATTCTTTCTGGCGGGAAATTGTATTGAGAAACCAACATTTGGGTGCTGGGTATACTTGTTGCTACTGGGGTTCACTCCTTGTAGGTTTTTTCAGTGAACTGAACTTGAAAATATAATTTTTAATATTTTAAACAAAAGTGTTTAAAATTTAATCTAACCATGAGGAGGTAATCAAATATGGGACATTCTGTAAATCACCTGAATTCTTCAAGAAAAGTCATGTTGTGGAAAACAAGAACAACCACAAAAAGACAGCCTAAGACTGTTCTAGATGAAAAGAGACTAAAAAAAATACCAACCAAGCGTAAGGCATGAATGTTGATCGGATCCTGAATTTTAAAAACATAAAGGGCAATTTTAAGAAATTGAAAAAATTTGAATGTGACTGTGCATTAGATGATATTGAATTATTGTTCCTTTTCCTAAGTGTGATAATGACATTGCAATGATATAGGAGAATGTCGTTCTTAGGAGATGCATTCTGAACTATTTAGGAGTAAAGTGTCATGATGTCTGTAAGCTAATTTCAAATACTTCAAAAACAAAAAGTTATGCCTATGTGTATGTGTGTGCATGTATGTATATGTATACCTATGTATATATACATAGATACATATATATTTAAAGAGAGAGAAGAAAGTAGATGTGCAAAATTGTGAATCTAAATGAAAGGTATATAGTATTCTTTGTACTATTCTTTCAACTTTCTTGTAGGTTTAAGTATTTTCACAATAAAAAGCTATGAATGTGTGTGCATATCAGTCTGTGTGTGCCAGGTGGGGGAGATGGTGGGGGTGGAATATGTTCTCTTAGTTGGACTGTGAAAACGTGTCTGAAAGTCGCTTTACAGGGTTTTTTCCATGTGATTATATTAGCAACTCGATAGACTCTTAGGTTCCTTTGTTCTGGTTTGTTTTCAGTTTTTAGGGATTGATTTTTTTCTTCTTGTTGGTTAATTTAATTTTTTAAAAAAATTATACAAATTTTACATGATTCCATAATCAAAACTATAAAGCAAGGTACAGGAGAGAGTTCTTGGCTCTGACCCGAGTCCCCTCCATTCTGTTCCATGCCATCCTAATATATGACCATTTTTATTAGTTTTTAATTTATCCTTCCAGTGTTTCTTATTGCAAATATGAGCATGTGTGTGTGTGTGTTCCTCCTTCCCCCATTTTATGCAAAAGGGAGTGAGCATACTGTAATATATACACTGTTCTGTTCCTTGCTTTTTTTTTTTTTTTTTGAGACAGAGTCTCACTCTGTTGCCCGGGCTAGAGTGAGTGCCGTGGCGTCAGCCTAGCTCACAGCAACCTCACACTCCTGGGCTTAAGCGATCCTACTGCCTCAGCCTCCCAAGTAGCTGGGACTACAGGCATGTGCCACCATGCCTGGCTAATTTTTTCTATGTATTTTTAGCTGTCCAGATTATTTCTTTCTATTTTTAGTAGAGACGGGGTCTCGCTCTTGCTCAGGCTGGTCTCGAACTCCTGAGCTCAAATAATCCGCCCGCCTCGGCCTCCCAGAGTGCTAGGATTACAGGCGTGAGCCACCGCGCCCGGCCTGTTCCTTGCTTTTTTCACTTAGTTTTCCCTGAGCTCACTGTTTACCACTGTAGAAAGACATTCCTTATTCTTCTTAAAGATGCACAGCACTGTTTTGGGTGGACATACCACAGTTTGTACAGCCAGTCCCCTCCTGATGGACATTTGGATTGTTTCCAATCTTTGGAATAACCTTGGCCACATGTCATATTTATGCCAGTGTAAACTGGGGAGGAATTCCTGGAAGTGGAATCTCTGGGTCAAAAGAAAACGCATCTGTAAGTTTTCTAGAAAATAAATCTTTGTTGAAAAAATCAGAAAACTAATTAATGAACCTGATTAAGAAAAGCAGAAAATTATAGGCTAATATCTAAATGGGGACATAAAACAATTCCAATAAATACATCTCTTTGTGAAAGAGGCTGGCTTTAAACCCTTCTGGTGTTGTCTCTAGTCCAGCAATTTTCATTTTCTCACCTAAAGAAAAAAGAATTTCTCTTTGGTTTGTAAATTAAACATAAATCTTGACATTTTAGAGCTGAAATAAAAACCACCTAGGACAGTCTCCGTATTTTAACACTAGAGAAACTGAGGCCCAGAAAGAGGAGGGGGTTGGACAGAAAGAATAAGAACAAAATCCAAATTCAGTTTAATTCCGTACAATTTAATAAGCAGTAAGTGAAATAGCTGCTGCGTTATAAATCATGACACTTGGTTTTAGTTTCCACCAAGAGTCAAAGGTAAAACTGTACCACCGGGAGCCCCGAGGTCTTCTATCAGCAGTGCTGTGGTTCAGAAGCCTGAGTGCTTTGCTGTCACAATGACATCTTCAGCAGGACTCTCTTAGTGTACGCGGATTTTATTTCACATCTTCTGTGTTATTCTAGGGCATTCTGATGTAGTCATGATGACAGAGTGGATCAGGTGGAGGGTTTCACTGGCTGTGGGCATTCTGGCTGATGACGTGAGTGGTCGTGTTTGCCGAGGATAGTCTGAAATTACATAATCGCGGCATTAGTAGCATTCTGCTTGAATTCTGAGCCGGCAGCATGGAGAAACTAATGGGTTTAGCCCAGCCCAGCCATGAACTTGAGGGGGTGAACCTGGGCAAGTCCCTTCTTGCTGGTCCTCTGTGTGTAAAAGGAGGAGTTGGACAAGCCCAGAATGGCACATAAATGAACGGCACTCCTGGCATTATCTTCTCTTTCTGTGCTGATTGCAGACATAACTAATGGATCCCTACACACTCACTCATCACCCTTAGCCCACTTCTCCTGGCAGCCCCTGGCAGCCCACTGGTGATACTGCACAGGCTCAAGCCTTTCCCCATGGCCAGCTTGGATGGTTACTTAGGGTTGGAAGGCAGAATACAGGACACCCAGTTAAATTTGAATTTGAATTTCAGATAAAGGAAGAAGTTTTTCTGAAGTGTAAGAATGTCCTGAATACTGCTAAATCTGGCAACTGTATTATTTAGGCCACTTCAGTTATTTCTCTTTTTTTCTATATAATCTACCTCTCTAATTTGAAAGATCCACCCTCTCTTCTTGGTACTTCTGACAGTGCCCATTCCTCAGTGCCTGGATGAAAGTCTAGCTCATTCTATAAGTGTTTAAATTCATATTATGACAATTTAATTGAAGGTGATGGGGATTCGGGTGGAAGGTTTTTATTTCTGAGGACCATATCTTCTGGTAAAACTCCTTAATGAAACTGTCACCCTGTGTTTCCCAGATATCATTTGCACATGCCTTTCTTGATTTTGCCAATCCATATACCACTTGTATTATTAGCCTCTTTATAATGTTCCTTTAAATTGACTCATTATTTTATTTCAATACCATGAATGAAAAATCAGTATCATTTACTAAAACAAAGGGAAAACACACCTATTAAGATTTAAAAGGGTACCCTGGGCTCACCTGAAATCATAGAACACAACGCTGACCAATTCAACTCCTTGCCAGTTTGGGAACCCCCTCTGTGGCCCTGGTAGATGACCCCTGAGGATCTCCTTGAATACCTCCAGTGATGAGGAACTCAATACTCTGCAAGGTTTTGATTCATCCTCGAATACGTTATTGCTCGATATTTAATCTTCATATTGATCCCTACCATCCTCCGTGAAACAGTTATACATGGATCCTAGTTTTCCCTCCGGGACCCCACACAGTAAGTTTGCTCCCTCTGCATTCGTTCATGTATTCACTTATTCTGCAGATATTTGAGTGCTTATGATCTCACAGTCTTTTTGAGGGAAGTAAGGATGCAATTACAGCACATGTCATAGGGTCTGATGGGGGGGCAGGGGGGCTGGAGGTGGGGGAGGTGTTGAGAAAGGCTGCTTCACGGGGAACAGGAGAGCCTGGTGTGCTTGGGAAAGAGAAGGCTGAAGTGAGGGGGTGAGGGAGGAGGCTGGAGTGGTCAAAAACGTGGGGAGGGAGCGGACCAGGTGGGCCTCATAACCCTCGTCTTCCATTCGCACCGGGACTTACTTCCTGCAAAACATTTTCATACTCAAGTTCTCAGTTCATTTTAGCAGAGCCCTGGGGAGTTAGTGGGGGCAGGACTTATTCTCCCCATTTCGCAGGGAAGGAAACTGAGGCCCAGCAGATTGCTGGTGGGGCCTGCAGCTGACGCACAGGGGAGCCAGGTCTTTATATCGCACAGGTGCACAGCAGTGCTCATTTCCGGTGCCCCACCCATGTGCAGCCCCGGCCCCCCTGGTCCTGGATGGCACCCCTGCCCCGTGGAAGAAAACTTCACATTCTTGGAAAACATCTCTGAATCTTTTATCTTGATTCAATTTACTTAATTTCCTCAGGACTGACCATGAAGCAAATTTCCGAGGTCTGGAGTCTGGTGTTCCCTGCTCCCTTCCTTGCTTGTGGACTGGGCCTGGCTACCAATCACTTCTCGGTGCCCCACCACAGGGGGAAGCAGCAGTGCTGGGAGAACTGAGGGAGAGCAGGGAAGGCTCCCTGGAGGAGGTGTCTGTGAGTGGGCCAGGACGGATGAGTAGGAGGTGCGTTCTCGGCAGTTGGAAATACTGCATCCCCTCCCACTGTAAGAATCGAGCTGGGGCCCCAGCATACCTTTCCCCATGCCCCAGATGTGATTTCAACCTATGGACTAATTAGAGGTGCCAAATTGACATGAGGAGACATGATTTCTGCAGTGAGGTAATTAAAAGGCAGTTGGCTTCACAGCTGTGATCACACGAGAATGCTTCTTACCCCTAAAGATGTCAGCTGAAAGCCAAGTGCAAAGGAGCCGAGGAAACCAAAGAGGCTTCTAACATAATTTGTTAATTTCCTACATTTGTCACCTGCACAGCTGTGAGGGGAAAATGGAACATTTTACCAGAAGTTTAAGAGAAAATTAAAGACATACATTCTAATTGTACACAATTAGACAAGCAATATAATCATTATTATTTGTTAATTAACAAGCCATTTTAAAATCAGTAGATTAGGATCTGGAAAGCCCGGCTTAGAATGATGCCTCTGCTTGGTGGCAGCCACGTCCCCGTGAGCAAATGCTTTCATTCACCAAGGCTTCTCGTCTGGAAGATGGGTATGTTCATCTCCATCCTGCCTTCCTCAGCGAGGAGGAATATTGAGGGAAAGGGCTTTGTAAATTAAAAGGACTTTTATAATTGTAAGAAACACCATTTAATTTTCCTAACTTGATTCTTGTAACTTCTAAGTCTAGAAGTTGTGATCTACCGTTAGCAATCATTAACCGGGCGCCTGTGCTATTCGGATCCTCATGTCAGCTCTGGGATGGGGGTACGCCCCTCTCACCCCCTTGGGTTTACAGGGGAGGAGACTGAGGTCCCAAAGGTGAAATAGTTTTCCGAAGTTGCATAGGGGGGTGGAGGTGGCATTCACATCAAACTGTGCAAACTGAAACTCAGAATTCTCACCTGTGTGTGCCACACTGCTTCCCCAGCACCGACTCAGCTTTGCTGTTTCTCTATTTTACTCCCATTTGTGACTCAAAAAACAAAAAAGGATTTAAGGAATGAATATTTGTTGTCCAATCTGCTTTCCATAAAATAATGGTAGAAATGTTAAAGAAGGGAGTAAAGAAGGAAATAGAAAAATCACAGAGTGCCACCTAGCAAAACAATTGTTAAAGAGCAAAGAATTAAATGACTTTACAATTTACCACTTACAAATAATTAAAAGATATTTCTTCAACTGGGTGATAGGCTGATGAATATTGCTTTTATTATTATTCTTTAAGCCAAACATAGATATTTAATATACTTATATAAGTAGTTTCTGGTCGACAATAAAAGTTTAAAAAGAAAAATTTGAAGAATTTTCTCTTAAAAAATAAAATACACATATGATTTTTGTTTCATATCATTGAATTGGACCATCTTAGGGAAGCAAAAACATAATAAGCCACTTATGCAGTGATTATTGTTTTTTCTTTTAAACAAATCTCATTTTTTTCTTCTCCCTTCTTTTAAATTGTCCCAGTTGCTTTCTTGTCCGATACCCAGGTGCCTCTAAGAAGCAGCCTGGTGTATTGGAGAGAGAACTGCGTTCTAAGAACAAAAGTCCCAAGCCCTAGCCTTGCCACTTGCTGATATGTGACTTTGAGCAGGTCACTTAACCTCTCTGAACTTCAGTTTCCTCATCCGTAAAATGAGGGTAATAAGGTCTACTCTACCTAACTCTGCCAGGGTTTTGTGATTATCAAAATTAGACTTCAAGAAGTAAATGTGTTTTGGAAATTGTGAAATCACAGAGAAGAATCCCGGCAGTGTGTGGAATGTGCAGCGATGTGAAGTTAGTCTCCCTGCTCTGCCAGCTGCTAGCTGTGTGACCATGTGCACACGATTGACCCTCTCTGAGCCTGTCTGCTCACCTGAAAAATGCAGATCATAATCGTGTCTACCTCATGGGGTCATTTTGCACGTTAAATGAAGCAGTGAATGCTGAGCACCTCATGCAGTGTTGCTCCACCATAGGTGCTCATTGTTTGATAACTTCAGGGAGTCAAAATATCTGAGCTCAAATCCCAGCTTTGCCTCTTACTAACTGTGGGGCCCCAGGCAAGTCACTGTTCCTCTTCAGGCCTCAGTTTCCCCAAGAGGAAACAAAGACAGTAACACCTCCCCTACCTCCCTTGAAAATGGTTGCAAGTTCCCAGTAAGAATATGGCCTTCGGAGGGGAAGGTGAGAGCTGAACTGCTGCGCATCTCTGAGTGGTGAAAAGCTAAACCTCATCAACAGGAAGGAGAAAGAACTGTTCCCCAAGCGGTCCCAGCCCAGGCTCTCTCTGACTAAAGAGATTTAAAACCTTACAGCAAGTCTATGCACGATGCCCCAGAAGGCCTTTTGTTGGAGTGGGGCTTCCAGAACTCACCCGAACGCCAAGCATTCATTTTCCCTTGTTAACTCAGGAAACATTTTGCAGCCGCTCTGCATCACATTAATCTCACGGGCATCTACATTGAGGCACTTTGTGTCCAAACAGTTTTTCGCCAGGGCTTGGGCACAGCGGCGACCTGGCGCAGACCTGAAGTGGACCCAAGTTCCCAACGCACACAGCCTGGTGCCTTTGTATACATCCTGGCACTGGCCACAAACAGTGTTTTGTCAGACGCTTCCTGAGAAAGTTGCATTCCATTCATCTCGGCTGAAAGGAACCCTCGATGACAAATACCGCCTTCATTTAATTACAGAAACGGTCAGCAAACCCATGGAGAAAGATTAAACCAGCAGAGAAAAGCGCAAACCTCAATCATTTTCTCATCCCGTCGCATCTGGCCCAAGTTCCTTACCTAGGACTTAGCAACTACGGCCACCCTTGCTTATACCTGCCACCTGAAAAATGGTTTATTTCTGCAGAAAAGTTAAACTCAGACGCCCCAAACCAGGTAAAGAATGAATTGCATTTAGGCAAGAATTCATCAGTGGCTTGGAATGTAATAAAGATCCCGAAGTTGGTAGACGTATTTATATTTTTCATCTAGGTTTATATCTGCAGAGAGAAGTGAAGCGTATCGGCAATTATCTGAATAAATCAGATCAAATAAAACACACACCCACACGAAACCAACAAATTCCTTAATCATTTTCTTCAGTTGCTGGAGAGAGAAGCATAGAGTTCTGTGGTTGCAAGGAACTTTGGAATTTTCAGTCCAATGCATCACTTCCAGGGGTGAGAAAAACAGATGCCTAGGAAGGGGCATGGTTTGCCCATGTTCTCTCAGTCATAGAGACAGGGTTAGGCCCAGGTGTCCCAGCTCCCTAAAGTGGCCTCGGAGCTGTCTGAGCTCTCCACTCCTCTCTGCATTCGCGTGCTTACTGTTAAAGCACCTCACGGTTCAATATGTCTCTCACAAGACATTTCACGGCAGGTCAGAGCCTCCCACCTAGAGAGAAATGGTGTTGGCTCTCTTCCCATTCCACTCCGTTGGTTAAGTGTGGATTCCTGGGAATCTCCCAGGATGGAAACGGTGGAAACTTGCTGTGTTTGAGAGACCCTGGAAGCCTGGAGTAAGCTGTCTCCTTCCTGGTCTACTGGATCTCAGAAGGAGCAGGCCCTAGACCATCGCCCCACCTCACTTGAGGCCCAGGAAGATAATATAAAGTCACAAAGACCAGGTCCTCATCTCCTGGACTAACCTTGCACACTTGAGGTCACCTTTCTGGGCCACAGTTTCACCCATTGTAAAATGGATGATAATTCCTGGCTCAGATCACCTGTCTGAAGGTATCGATCACCACGTCAGACGTGCTCATGAAAGCTTCCTTTGGATGGCTCATACTGTGGTTGGCCAATCAGGTAGCTGGTTTATTTCTCCATCCATTCATCAAGCCACCCACTGTCAAGCAGGCTTTGCTCTCACGCATTTTAGAGAATGGATTTGCCTGAGTGTAGAAGGAGGGAATAAAAATAATCTTGCCCCCCAGAAAGATTGCAGAGAATCCCTCAGTGCTAACAGACTCTCCGCAAAGCCAGCATCTACCAACTCTATAGGAATCATAATCGGAGTGAGTGCAGTGGCCTTTTTGTATCTGTAGAGCTTCAGAGTCTATAAAATTCATTCACATCCTAGCTTCACCCCTCTAAAGCAGGCAGGACAGAGCTTATGATCTTAATTTTACGGATGAGAGGAGGTTCAGTGACTTGTCCAAGGTTGCACGGCTAGCAAAAGGCAGAGCTGAGGTTCAAACCCAAGGTGTCTGGAGTCCAGGGTATGAGTGACTCTCAGCCTCTGCTGGTCTTTGCCAGGGCATCGCTGGGGTTCATGTCGAGGGGCATGTATCATTTCTGAGAGGCCATGGTTATGAAGATGGACACAGTATGGGATAACCATAGGGATTCTTCTCCATCCTTTATAAGTTGTGTGATCTTAGGCAAGTTTCTTTTTTCTTCTTTTATTCTGGTAAAATGCACACAGCATAAAGCTCACCATTTAACCATTTTAAAATGAACAAGTTAGTGTCATTGGGTACATTCCCAATGTTGTCCAACCATCATCACTATCTAGAACATTCTCAGCACCCCAAAAGAAAGCCCTGTACCCATTAAGCAGTCACTACCCAGTCCCTCCTTCTCTCCCAAATCCCCCCACTCCCCATAACTGCCAATCTGCTTTCTTGGGCAAGTTTCTTAACCTTAAAGTCTCAGTTTTCTTACCTGTCAGATGAGAGTAATAGCAGCACCTACTTCCTCCGGTTGTTGTGAGGATTAGATGGGACAATAACCGGAAACACTTGACATACATGGAAGTGGGTGGTATAGTAAATGTGTACTGTGACTGTGTTGTGGGATTTCAGGTAAGACCATCTGGGCTACCTAGGATGAGAAACAAAGATGCTTCACTTTGCCTACATCCTGGCTTCAAGGTGACCACTCATAGTGCATAATTCTTTCTGAACTGGGCTCTTGACACTGAAATTCTGGAAGATTTTGCCACTCCCTAGGCCAGGTGGCCATGCATAGTGTAGTGGGAACCATTGGTTCCTATGTCCTGCTCATGGGTTGGTCAGTACCTGGACGCCATCATTATCAGAAGGATTCAAACCAGTTCCTGGGGTGGGAGTGGAAGAACAAGATGTGCTTAAGGGTATTCTATGGGCCAAGCAGTGCTCAAGGACTCCCTGGACAACTACTCAAGACAAAGAGAACACTGTCGTGATCCAGGTTCAGCCTGGCCGCAGACTGGAGCAAGGAGAGGCGTGGGTTCCAAACCCCACTCAATGCCCAGAGCTGGCCAGGATGGGATGAGATGGGCAGTCTTATAGACCAACCCCCAGGGGCATGGCAGCTGGCACCACCCAAGTAGATAGCAGTTTGATGGTACATACCACAAATCTTAAAAATCTTCCACTTGTGGTTTCAATGGCGCCTAAACATACAAAAGAGAGTTATAGGCCCTGACACATAATTTACTTGATTAATTCAGACTAAATTTATTTGTGATTTTTCTAGCAATATTCTTTTTTTTTTTTTTTGAGACAGTGTTACTCTGTCACCCAGGCTAGAGTGCTGTGTTATCAGCCTAGCTCACAGCAACCTCAAACTCCTGGGTTCAAGAGATCCTCCTGCGTTAGCCTCCCGAGGATCTGGGACTACAGGCGCATGCCACCATGCCCGGCTAATTTTTTCTATTTTTAGTAGAGATGGGGTCTCACTCTTGCTCAGCTGGTTTCAAACTCCTGAGCTCAAGGGATCCTCCCACCTCGGCCTCCCGGAGTGCTAGGATTATAGGAGTAAGCCACCACGCCCGGCCTCTAGCAATACTCAATAGAATATTTTGCAGCTTTTCTTTGAAACTATTAAGACATGGAAAAGAAAACATACACACACACACACACACACACACACACACACAGAACAAAGAGACCCCAATACTCACTGATATTCTAGATGTTTGGAAGCTTCATTAATTATAAAGTAGATGGATCTGGATTGACAAAATCCTAAACTTTGCCTCCTGCTACTCCAAACCTTGCCACATAAAACAATTGTCCTGAAAACTAACAGACAGACTTTTTCCTCTCTCCCCTACAATCTGAGTTAGAGACTCAGGGGTTATACCAATCAGAAAATCAGACGATGACACCTCTACCTCACAGTTGCTGGTATCTGAGGCAACCAAAGTCCTTTTTTTTGTCTTCATTCTCACCTATCTTTCTAAATTCAGAGAGAGCTGTAAATTCCTAGAAAAAAAACTGGACAGGAAGAGGAGAGGAGGGCACTAGACACTCATTGCTTTCTGGGAGGCAGACACCTCCCAGGTGAGGTTCTGTAGGCAGGAGGGAAAAGCCCTCACAGCAGTGCATGCTGGGAATTAGTGTGCTATGTTGATCCAGAGTGTTAGGAAGTCGGGCAAAACGATGATGTCACCTCATTCATGTAGATCAGCATAAGGTGAGAGCCCACTAGACACCCAAATCTGTGCTCAAATACTTATTCTCCAGTTTTCTGAGAAATGTACTCAATTAAAATATAAATAGAAAACAAGGCCAAGGGCAATCCACATGTTCTGTCTTTGATAAGCCAAGTCTGAAACAACTGCCTTGCTTTTGAGGGTGAGTACCCTGAAAACACCTTTGATAAAGTGCCTCAAAAATAATCACAGGAGCACAATACTCAGAAGAAGGGGAGGAAGAGTCCACCTCTGAAAATGATCTATCATAGGATAAAGAAGAAAACTTGAGAGAGATGTTTGGCATCCTCATTCATACTCCATATAACATAGGCTCCATGAAATAGACAGCCCGAGATGGGGGGGGGCGCGAAAAGGGATGTGATCATAAAAAACTAATAGGAAACTAAACATGTCAATAACACAATAAAAATCTGTTAATAAAGCTTAAACTGAGGGTGTTGGAAAGCCAGTCGGGTGACTCTCAGCACAAAGACCCTGAATGGCTAACGTGTGTGCACAGCTACTTAACCATACAACAGCCAAAGAGCTGCAAAGCCAAATAATAATGTAGTGCCACTTTATCTCTGAAAGACTAACAAAAATTAGGAAGTCGAATAATACCAAATAACAGCCAGGATGTGAAAAAATGAGAACACTTACACCCTACTGCTAGGACTGTGGATGATGTAGAAAATAGTGCCAGTTAAAATGCACACACTCTGTAATAGAATAGACTAAAATAAGATGCTCTTCTAAAATGAAGACAAGGACCAAGAGATGAAATCTTGAAAGAAAATGTGACAGATATGGATTTGGAGAATGAAGAGACAACATATAGATGAACAGGTATTCCGGAGGAGAGATAAGAATATATGATGTAGACATATTATACATAATAAATTTACTATATATGTTATATTTATTATGTATGACATATACAATATAAATGTATCAAAATATATTGTAAATATAAATAATATACGATATTATGTAATTACTTACATAATAACATTTAATATATATCATATAGGATATAGTATATTTTATATATATTATATATACATTTTTCTGAGTTGGAAGACTTGAGTGTATAGATCACATACAAGGAGTGTATAGGATTCCCTGTATCTCAGATAAAAGCAAGAGTGCCACACGCAGATCTATCCTAGCAATTTTTTTATATGCCAAGAATAAAGAAAAAAAAATCCTTCAGGCATCCAGGCAGAGGAAAGCAGGTATCTACAAATGAACAACAATCAAGCTAGCCCTGGATTTCTCCCCTGCATCATTTTGTGGTTTCAAAGGGGAGAAGTGGTAGCCCAAGAATTTTATACCCAGCCAAATTCTGCAATGTGTCAAGATAGCACAGAGCCATCCTCAGCAAGTCAGCAACCCGTTACTCCTCTTCAGAATATTCAAGGGTTCTCCAGCAAGCTGATACCTGAAGCAAGATGAACTCACACAGCCAGAGCAGAGAAAGGTAGCTAGCTGCGAAGTTGAGGACCAATGGGAACAAAAGGAAACACAAAGGAAGCATAAAAAAACAGTAAGATGGCCAACAAGAAGACAGATGCAAGACGAAGTATTAATATTTATTATAGAAGTAAACATACACATTTTAAAATCTGCCCATATGCTCTTTTCAAGAAATATATTTTAAAACAATCTTAATAGAATACAAATAAAAGAGGATCAAAGCTATGCCAGGCAAACGCAGGCAAAAATAAAGTCGGGGTTGCAATATTAATATCAAGCAAGATAAAGTCTAAAACAAAAAGCAATAAAATGACAAAGAGGTTTATTTTACCTTGATAAATATTTCAATCCTCAATTCACTCAATGAATACCTATTAAGTGCCTGCTATTTGCACTAGGCAAAGGTATACATTGCTGAAAAATAAAGATGTAATTGTGACGAACATTTATGCTTAAAACATAAACTCAAATCATATAAAGCAAAAACTGTCGAAACACTTGGAGAAGTGGTCATAGATGATAGAGAACAATTTCACCAACCTCTCAGCCTTTGATAGACAAAGTAAACGAAAATATGAAGCATATCATAATCATATAATTCATTTGATTTATCTATTATGCACGAGTAGGCTAGTAAAGAACTCTATAGCTTACAACTAGAGATTTCATTTTTTTTCCCAGCCACTGCAGACCTTTTACAAAAGTTGATTGAATCATAGGCCACAAAAAAAGTCTCAATAAATTCCAAAAGCAGACACCATATACACCAAATGCTCAAAATAATGCACTAAAACTAGAAATAATAACAAAGCTATAAATTAAATTTTAAATTACTTTCTGAAATAAATCCTTGGTTAGCAATTGACTAGAAGCCTCAAATCACAGTGTGTTCAGAAACGAATGTGGTTGTGTGAAATAAGGCAAGAGAGCCCAGAGAGCTTGCTGTTCAGGTTAGGGCCCTGCGGCTGGCAGCTGCAGTGTGGCCAGATGCTGGGTGCCTATGCTGGGCTGCTGGGCGGGGAGGGACCGGGGAGCACACAGGAGGCAGGTTCGCAGCCATCAAGAGGAGAAGGAGCATTGGGGTTTAGAGTCCTTTAGCAATGGTGGGTATCTCCGTATCTCCCCATTTCTGGGCTTCAGTCTGCTTATTCAAAACCAGGGATGTTGAGCTGTGTCAGTGGTTTTCAACCCTCACCGAGCACCATAACCACTTGGAAAGTTTTTAAATAATACTGATGCTTGGGCTCTATGCCCTGAGATTCTGATTCAGTTGCTTTGGAGTGGGACCAAGTCATCGGTATTTTTAAAAATCTCCCCAAATGATCCCAGTGTGCAGCCAGGGTAGAGCACCCCAGAGCTAGATGTTTTCTCAGATTCCCCCCAGTTCTGAAGTTCAGCAGTACTACTGGGCACCTGCAGTCTTTGCCCATGGAAAAAAGTTTTAGGACGCTAAAGCCTGGGAAACAGTGATGCAAAGCAATCTAATCAAAGTGTGCATTATCTCAAATGGTGCAGAAAATGTCAGTGCCAGTTAATATTTTGTACCCAACATGATTTAGACCTGGGGCATATATCGTACTCCAAGCCCACTGTAAACACAATGGGCCATTTATTCACTGAACAGTAACCACTGTAATTACCTACAGGGCAAACATATGAGGTTGTTCAAGCAACAATTAATTGTGGACCTGGAACTAATGGAACAATAACGGTAAAGTAGCAACTGGAGTGTGATTCAGAAATCACATCAGAAAACCAATATTTTCTAAATTGTATTAGATAAGCATTTTGGGGGATGTGATGGCATATATAATGTCCCAGGTCCTGAAATAGTTGCTCCCAGATTTTTCTAATAGTTCCTTCTTACACTGATGAGCCTAGCACTGTTGTTTTAATCTTGAGAGAAGAATCGTGGACACTGGGGTCTGAGGGGACTGTTGGGAACTTCCATTTCTTGCACTTACTGTGAGACCAAGTATCACCTGCAGGCAGGTGTGCAGCCCTTGTTTGGACGGTAGGATCCTCCTTGTGAATCTGATGGAAGCCACGGATTCTTTTTTCAGAAAAATATGCATGCCTGTATGCACATACATGCCCATGCAAACCTTTTTCTACACTTTCCAGGGGGTTCACAGATACCCTGAAGCCCCTCTGTTCTCACTAGGTTTTGGTCTAGCCTCCATTTGCACACCTCCAGACACAGGGATCTCACTACTTCTAATGGCAGGCTTTCCATTGCTGGACACCTCTGAATGTGAACATTCTCAGTGTGGCCAGCTGGAATGTTCCTCTCTGAGGATTCTTTCCATTGGTTCTGTTCTACCAAGAATCTTAAGAACAGTCATTCCACCCTTGACCCTTACCAGACTTGGAGGGTCCTTGTCTCTGTGGGGATCTTAGAAATTGGTTTCTACAGGTGCTCTCTAGCTCCAGGTAACAGCTGGTGGGCTGCTGGTGGTCAGCTCTAACAGGAGATCAGGGATCCTAGGTGGTGGCTGTCTACTCTCTGAACCAGACCAGGGAAAAGGACAAATTCCTACTGCCCTCTTCAAGTCCTGGTTGAAAAAGCGCTTCCTAGGGTGATAGAAGAATCAGTAAGGTATCTTCAGCTGCGGCCTGAGGGGGCCAGGATGTTATTTCTCTGGAGGCTTCAATCGGACCCTGGGATACATCAAATCTATAAAATAAAATATCTTATTTTGCTTTCTATAAATCTATAAAATAAAATATCTTATTTGCTTATTTTGCTGCTGCTGGGACAAGCAACGGTTTGGGGAGACAGCTGGTGGCAGCAAGGGTTGGGGAGACAGGGGGTGTGGCTTGCTTCAGCCACATCCTCTCTGGATCAAAGATTTAAATGACACCAAAGAAGGGAGGGAGGAAGAAAGAAAGGACAGACAGACCAGAAGAAACAATGGAGGAATTCTTTTACAATCTCAGTGTAAAAAAGGCCTTTCTAAATACAACTCAAAACCTGAAGTCATAAAAGAAAAAAATTGATAAATTCAACCACATTTAAAAAACACACCTCTACATGGCAAAGGTCACCATAAACAAATTCAAAATACAAACTAGGGGAATAATTAGCAACTTCTATCGCGAAGGGCTTATTTCCTTAATATGAAAGGTCACTTCTACAAACTTATAAAGAAGACTAAGAGTCAAACTGGCAAACGGACAAAGATGTGGACAGCTTCCAGAAAGGAGCTACCAATTGCTCTTAAACATAGAAGGAGATACTCCACTTCATTCGAAGTAAGATAAATGCAAATTAGAACTACAGCAAGATACCATTTTTTCCCCATCACACTGCAAAGATCAAAAAATTTGATAACCACTTTCTGTGGGTGAGGCTGAGGGAAAGCAGAGTGGAGATCAGAGGAAATTGTGGAGGAGGTGACATTTAAGCTGGGCCTTGTAGGACAGATAATTAAAATCCAATTTAACAACTTACTGGCACTTAAAAGAAAAAGAAGAAGTAATAAAGAGAAGGACGGACAGATTTGACTACTGAGTGTAAATTAAAATACACACGCACAAAATATAAAGGCAAACACACTAAGATATTTGTGGCAACTATAATAGCCTGAGTTTGAATGCTATACATGTAAGAAATATTCATTAAATTCAATAAGAAAAGCATTAGAATACTCCTCAAAAAATAAACAAAGAACATGAAAAACTAACTCCTAAAATTGGACATACTATTACATAACCATGACCACATGGAAAAAGATGCAACATTGTGTATAACCATGAATGCAGTATGATTCCTTGTTTGTTTTTTTTAGTGACAAATCATTATAAGAAGAGAAAAGATATTTTATTCCCTCTATTGATGGGAATGTGGTGAAATTGGCCCTCTAGTTATACCTGGCTAGGAGATGTACAAATTTTAAAATTTCTCAGAGAAATTTTATATCACAGACTCTTTCCTATGGAAATATAGGGGAAAATGCTATGCACAAAGATGCCTGTAGAATATTAATAATATGACAGTAATGACAAATTAGAAACAATCTAAATGTCTCCAAATTAGAGATGACCCAGTAAATTGTGGTATGTTCATATGCTGGAATATTATGCAGCTATTCAAATGTTCACAAGGAGTTTTCAACAGGATAAATGCTTGTAGGAGAATTGTGGGTAATAAGCAGTTCAATTGTGTATGTAGAATGATATCAAGACTCTTTTTTAAAAAAATCCAGTCACAGTACATAGAAAAACACTGCAAGGAAATAGACTATCATATAATATTAATATTAATGGTGGTTCTTTGGGGAGGGGTGGATCATTGGTTAGGTTTTTCCTTCTGTCTCCTTATTTTGCATTTTAACCTTCTCCTTAATTATGATGTCTTACTTTTACGATAAAAAGGCTTAAAGACTATCTTGCCCCACGTGTTTGTGTTCCTCTGTTCAGTTAAGCAAGGCACCCGGTCACAGCTGCGAGGCTCACTCAGAAAGCGTTGTCTCTCTTGTGTCTTTCAGCTTTCCTTTGCTGCAACCACGCCTGTGCTAGCTGATAAGAAAAAATACCCTTATTTCTTTCGGACTGTCCCATCGGATAATGCGGTGAACCCAGCCATCCTCAAGTTGCTCAAGCACTACCAGTGGAAGCGCGTGGGCACGCTGACACAAGACGTGCAGAGGTTCTCCGAGGTACGCTCCGCCCGCGTGGACACGGTCTCGCTTACTGCTGGCTGCGGTTATCTCCTAGCAAGGGGCAATATGGCGTGATGGGGATGGGTGAGATCACAGGGGCTTTTGAGCACGTGTTTATGAGCAAGATCAGAGCTGTGTCCCCATTGACAAAACAGAGCTGGCAGCTGAGGAATTTGTGTGGCGATTGGTGCAAACTTCCATTCTAGACGGCTCAGGAGTGAACCTTCCCTTCTCTCATTGTTCCTTTCCGCTGCTGCCTCGTGTGGCTTACTCCCCGAATGCCCCTGTCGGTTTGTTGTTCTTGTTGCTGACCCTGTAGTGACCATCTAAACTCACAAAGTACTGCCCAGAGGTGTTCTCCCCTGAGGAACGTTTCGGGAAGGAGCCGGCTTGGCTTACAAGCATACACTGCTACACATGGTGTGGTTGTTTTGTTTTGTGTTTTTTTTGCAAAAGAAAAGAAAAGAAAAAGCCAAAATATATATAGTAAAAAGTAAAAGTGTTGCTTTGTCCCAATCCCCCTAAATCTCACTTTCTCTCTGAAAGGTAACCCTTGCTTGCAGTGGAGTGTTTGTTCTTCTGCCTAGGGATTTTTCAGTGTATTTGTGTTGAACCCAAATGACTTCATACTATACATTTTGCTTTTTCTACTTTGCAACAGACCTTAGAGACCTTGACTGACTCCATATTTTAGTGGGACGTGGTGCTCTGTCAAATGGGTGTGTCGTGATTTACTCTGGATGTTCACAGCTTTTTGATGTCACAGCCAAAACTTTCATGCCTAAATGTGCATCCTGACGACAGATTTCTAAAAGTGGAATTACTGCACCATTTAAAATTTTGAGAGCAACTGACCTCCAAAAAGTCTGTTTCAATTTCTAGTCCCACCAATGGCTTTTGACAATTCCTATTTCCACACATTCTTACTAACAAATTTTTAAAATTTATCCCCACTCAGATGGGTCCAAAATGGTCTCTTGCCTTTTTTCCCATTTGCTTTGTGTCTCCTGCGTGCCTCTGTGCTCTCGATACTTGTAGCTTCCAAAAACACAAGACAAGTCAGGTGTGCTTAGTAGCCCAAGAGCAACACACCGCTGGCTGTGTGGGGAATTTCCATGTGTGCGTCGGGTGTGCGGGCAAACCTCACGGGAGAGGTGGGGGAGGACACACACCCTCTGCCAGGCCAGGCAGGGGTGGTGAGAAAGGTGGGGGCAGAGCAGGGCAGGGAATCAACAGACTTGGTTTCCCCTCCAGCTCTGCACTTAGCTTTCCAAGGCTCTTGTCCCCGTGTCTCCCATGGGAGGGAGAGACCACTTCATGCATTGGCTGTGTGACGTTGGAGAAGTCACCTCACTTCTCTGAGCTTCAGTTTCCTCCCCTGTAAAATCCAATAACCCTTTGCAGGCCTCCCTGCCGGGTTTTCTTTGCCAAAATCCAATGAGTAATGGATTTGAAAGAACTTTGTAAACCATGAAGCTCATGCGCAGAGAGGGCTGTTTTTGGAGGTGCTTGGAGAGCGGAAGTGTTTGGCCCCACAGTCTGTGGTTATCCAAACAAGGCAAACTTTTCCCAGGCAAGACTTCTCCTCATGTTCCCACCTCTCTGTTTCTCAGCCCCTCGGAGGAGGCACAAAGGGACCTTGACCTCCAGTGGGAGTGACTCACTGCCAACACTGAAGAGGCTTTTGCTGGAAGCCTGCCCTTTAAAGAGCAGCAATAAATGTTCTAAAATGAGTGTGAAACAGGTTGATGGTAGAGGATGGGGAGGGCCAGTCCTGTGGCCCCATTAACTCCGGACCTTGCAGCAGTTTGGAGGGAACTGCTTTTGTCTAATAGCATCTTTGGCTGTCAGAGCCTGAAGGGCCTTAGAGACACCTCCCCCAACGTCCTCATTTTGTAGAAGGGGAAACTGAGGCCAAGAGAAGGGAAGGGACAAAGTTCAGGGTTTCAGAGCACCTCTGAAGTCATGAAATATTGTTCACAGAAAAGTCAGGACTGAATTCTGGGGCTCTGACCCCCAGTTCAGACTTCTCCTCACTCCTTCTTTCCATCCATAACTTCCTGGAGTCACATGGAAACTACTCGCATGTAGCCTCTGAAATTCCCCCCAGACATGTTCTAAAGAGGACAATTTATCAGCCCCAACTTTGGTTGAGTGCTCTATATGTTCCCAAACACTCTCACAGCCAGCCAGCCGCCCTGTAGGGAGGGGTGATGGTTCCCATTTTGCAGATGAGGAAACTGAGGGTTGCAGAGAGTGGATGGCCCCAGGGCACATGCTGGTGAAGAGCCCGGCCAGGGCTAGAAGCCTGACCCTCTGGACTGTCGGTCAGGGTTTTCTCTGCTACACCGTCCTCACTGGGATCAGGTATGGACAGTTTGGTGCCATATCTGCACCCCTGCACAGCTGTGGTAGGGCCCTCAGCAGGGGTTTCAGGGCATCTCAGCGGGAAACCTCTTTTCCCCCCGAGGACAGGATGTTGCTTGGTGGTTTTGCTGGCGAGGACCCCTCCTGATTTGAATCTCTCAGCCCAGCTGACTCCTCTCTGTGCCCAAGGGCTTTGGCATCCCTCTCCCGATGTCTGGACTGCAGCGCTGGAGTGCAGGCCTTGGAAACTCGCCAGGGCCTAACAGCTTTTCGTGAGTGCAAGGGAAACTGGATTCCTTTTATGAAACTGGTCGATCAGCAGCGTCAAGCACTTCTGTTCCGGACTGGTGCGCTGGAAGGAATGTCAAGTGAAAGCAATCCTGAAGTTGGAAGTGGTGGTGGAGGTGCCATAATCCCACAGTGCTTAGTACTGTGGCATTAAGATTTTGGAAGGGATAGAAGGCTGAAGGCCACCCCACCTTGGGACCAGCTGCTCCTTCGAGCCCCCAACCTCTGAGACTGAAGGTTAGCACACACTGACCCACAAGCTGCTCAGGACTTGGATCAGGTGAGCCGATCTCTAAGCCCAGTTTGGCCAAGCGATGGCTGTGTGACCACAGGCAATTCACTTTACGTTGCTGACTCTGGGACGTATCAGATCTAGAGCAGCTGCTAGGACAACGAGGGATCCATGGAGAGAATCGATGGCTGAAAAGACTGAGCTTGCTGCGGCCATGCCCTCTCGGAATCAAAGATTTAAAATGAGATGAAAGAAGGAGGAAGGACACGGTACCAGGTGGACTGATCCCTAAGCCTGCCTTTGCTAATCCATGGCTGTGTGACTTTAGGTCTCACAAAGGTCTGGTTTTCCCTTTGGTAAAGTGGGGATATGTATCCCTCTTCGCAGGCACTGGGAGATGAGGTGTTTAGAGGAGAAAACATAAGCCAAGGCCTCTGCGTGGTAGGGGCTCACTGCATGCCATCCATCCGCTCGGAGGGTAATGCGGTGGCCCCCGTGTGCCGCAGGCTGTGCCCGGCCCTGTACTGTGGCAGGACAGAGATCCGCGGTCCTGGCCTTGGGGTGAGGCGGGGCCAGGCTTCCTGCAGGGGGTCCTCAGCTCTGGCTGCTCAGTGGAGTCACCAGGGAATTTTTGTTTTGTTCTATTTTGTTTTAATACAAAATAAAATTTAAATTCTCTAAGCTGGATTTTTTTTCCTTTTCCTTTCCTTCCCTTTTAACGGCTTTATTGAAACACATACCATACAGTTCATACGCTGTCAGTATACAGCCCAGTTATCGTTAACGAATTCACACGGCTGTGCAGCCATCACCACAGTCCAGTTTAGCACACGCCCAAGACTCCGAAAACTCCCTCGTGTCCATCTGTAGTCGGTCCAGCCCCCCAGCCCCAGGTATAGTTTTGCCTTTTCTGGAAATTTCATACAAATGGAATTATTGATATATAACGCGTCGTCTTTTGTGCCTGGCTCCTTCACTCCTCCAGTGCTTTTGCAGTTCACGGTGGTGTGGCACACAGGAGCAGTTCGTGTCTCTGCCCTGCTGAGCAGTACTCCCCTCGTGGATGGCATGCCTTTTAGCGTCGCCTGGGGAGCTTTAAAAATCCTGATGCCCAGGCCACGCTCAGGACAATCACATTCGAGGACCCTGGCATTAGAGCCCTTCCAAGTCCTCCAGGTGGCTTCAACAGGCGATGGTGTTGAGAATGCCTGTCCTGCGTCACTGGCTCTGAATGAAGTTCAGGGTGGAAATGACGCCCTCTTGTGGTGAGAGCCCTTGAGCTTCTAGTAGCCCTTGTCTACCTGGTGGCCGTTCCACCTGGTGGCCATCTACCTGGCGGCCCTCAGCTGTCCTGGGGACTGAGGGGGCAGGATGGAGAAGGGGGAGAGAGAGGTCTCAAGCCAGCACTGGGCCCCACCCGGTATAAGACAGCAGTGCGGGTGCTGATGAGGAGTGGAGGCTACTGCTGAGAGGGTTTGTCCCCCCGGGGTCTAGGATGGAGAGGGATGGGCAGGCAGGTGGCCCATGGCCTGGAGAAGTATCTGTGTGTCTGGAAGTCTCTGTGAAGGTTGAGGGGTTGGGGGTGGGGGGCTGGAGGGAAGGGAGGCTGTGGCCAGAGCCAGAGAGGCAGGAGGTAAAGAACTGAGGGGCCAGGCCCTGGCTGTGTGCCAAGAGCTGACACGGCATAGAGGTGCAGGTCACTGGGGTTCAGAGCAAGGAAATGAGAGGCCAAGCTGAGCGCTCTCACATGGGCATGCGGGCCCAGGAGGGAGGCAGGGCTGGGGAGGAGATGAAGGCAGCGAGCAGGGAACACCCGGGAGCACAGCAGAGGGTGGCAGGGCTGTTTGGCCTCTCCCTAGTTCCAGGCCGCGTGATCTACTCAACCGTCCTCACCGGGTTGTTATTTTGGATGCAGCTAACCAGCTAAGTGCTTAAGTGCCCTTAGACAAATCATTCACTCTCTCTGTGCCTCAGTTTCCCCTTATGTAAGTTAAGGGAGTTGGGCCAGTTGACCCCTAGGGCCCCTCCTAGCTCAAGGAATGTTTGATTCTAGGATGAGAGCTTGTGGGCGTCTGGCCGTTGACCCGGCCCTGCCGTTCCTAGGACATGGCCATGAGATTTATTTAGCTTCTTTGTGCCTCTGTTTTGTTTTGTTTTTTTAAAAGACTTAATTTTTTAGTGGAGTTTTAGATTCATAGCAACGTTGAGAGGAAGGCACAGGGATTTCTCATATACCCCCTGCTCCACACGTGCACAGCCTCCCCTGTTACCCACATCCCCAGCCGAGGGGGCGTGTGTTGCAGTTGATGGACCCGCACCCACACATCACCAGTGCCCAGAGTCCGTAGCTGACACTAGAGTTCGTTCTCGGTGGTGTACATCCTGTGGTTTTGGACAAATGCATAATGACATGTGTTCATCCTTATAGCATCATACAGAGTGTTTTCACTGCCCTGATCATCCTGTCTTTTCACTGGTCTCCATAGTTTTGCCTTTTCCATAATGTCATATAGTTGGAATCATACCTGAATGTAGCCTTTTCAGATTGGCTTCTTTCACTTAGTTAATGCGCATTTAACTTTCCTCCATGTCTTTTCATGGCTTGATAGCTTATTTCCTTTTAGCACAGAATAATACGGTCATCCCTCGGTATCCATGGGGGATTTGTTCCAGGACCCCCCAAGGATACCAAAATCCATGGATGCTATATTCCATTGAATGAAAATGGCATAGTATTTGCATATAACCTATGCACATCCTCCCATATACTTCATTCATCTCTAGGTTGCTTGTAATACCTAATATAATCTAAGTGATATGTAAATTGTTGTTATACTGTATTTTTATTTGTATTTTTTATTGTTTTATTGTTATTTTTTTGTCTAAATATTTTGTCTAAATATCTGTGGTTGGTAGACTCTGAGGATGAGGAACCCGCAGATGCAGAGGGCCAACTGTATTCCATTGACTGGATATGCCTCAGTTTATTTATCCATTCACCTACTGAAGGACATCTTGGGACTTCCAAGTTCTGGCAATTATGAATAAAGCTACTCTAAACATGGGTGTGCAGGTTTTTGTGTGGACATAAGATTTCAACTCCTTTGGGTAAATACCGAGGAGCTTGATTACTGGATCATATGGTGAGAGTATGTTTAATTTTGTAAGAAAATGCCAAACTGTCTCCAAAGTGGCTGTACCATTTTGCATTCCCACCAGCAATGGATGAGAGTTCCAGTTACTCCCCATCCTTGCCAGCATTTGGTGTTGCCAGTGCTCTGGAGTTTGGCTATTCTAATGATGTGTAGTGGTGTCTTGTTGTTTAATTTGCTTTTCCCTGATGACGTATGATGTGGAGCATCTTTTCATATGCTCGTCCCCCATCTTATTTTCTCATTTCAGGTATGAGGATAAAGAGAGTACCGACCTCTTAGGGTTGATTGGGAAGATTAGATGTGTTAGCATACTCAAAGGGCTAAGAAAGTGCTTGGCTCATCATAATCACCATGCAAGGGGTAGCTGCTATTTTTATTACCATCTAGAATCTGGTTCCTTAGCCCATGGCTGGCCGCCATCCAGTAGCCCTGCCGTGTAGCTGAGTTTCTGTGCCCGCCACGAGCATCGCTACCCTTCCCTCCTCTTCCCTCCCTCCAAACAGGCTCCAAGACTCCCTACCTAGTCGCTGGTCCTCAGTGGTCTTGAGGTTTCTGGGGCTGACCTTTCCCTACCGGTAGCCTCCCTCAAGTGGCAGGACCCACTGGGGCCCTTGATCTGCCCAAGACTGAAAGGTCGCCATCTGCAAAGCTTCCTCTTCAAAGCACCTGCCCTTTCAGGCCCTCCAGGCCCCTCCTGGCTCTTTGAAACCTTTTCCTCTTGCCAAGTTGCCATCTGCCCCACCAAAGGGGTCTCTGGTCAACTCCTCTGAAGTTACTGTCTCCTATTCTGGAGCAGTAGCCTGGGAGACACTCCTGCATCAGAGGACAGGGAGGCCCCAAGCTTGCACCTGATCCAGAAGCCACCCTAGGTAGACTGACCAGTCGTTTCCTGCTACTCTTAACAGGAATGAGCTAGCAACGTAGCTCAAGGGACCCTGCACAGTCCTCCTTCTCTGTCCCACCTCCAGTTACTGTCCCCTCTGCCCCTATGGTCCAGCCACACCTCCATGCTGGCTTCTTTTTCAGCAGGAACATCCGCCCCACACACCTGGCTTGACCCTCCTCCCCAGCTGGCTCAGGTGTGTCACCTCTGTCCTCTGTCCCCTCGGGCACCCTGTGCCAGCTCTCTGAATGATGCAGCACAAGACACCATCTGCTTCCTCATCTCTTTCGCTGCCCCTGGATGGGAGAGCCCCTGTGGACAAGAGGCACGGCTGATCTCTGTGTTCCTCACCCTGCCTGCTGCCCGGTGCATGCTTGTTTAATAACGATCTCGGTAAACGATTCTCTCCCTGTTAAGGCAGATGCTTAAGGGCAAATGCAGTTATTTCCCCTCTGTTGCCCTGAGTCTGCCTGCACCTGGGATGGTAGTTGAGGGTGGAGGGGTACTGAGCTGGTGCTGGCCCCTGTCCTCTCCTGCCTGCCTCCTCCCTGAGCCACCCGGGCCCTCAGGAAGAAGGGAGGGGCGGCAAAATCAGCAGGTCTGTCTCCCACAGAACTCAGCGTAGATCATGCCATCATTTCTTAACTTGAAGTCTTTTTTGCATGTGACATTGTTTGTTGTGGGAATTTTCCTGAAGATCTAAGTGGAAAGTTCTGAGCCAGCCACTGGAACCGGCAGTGCCCAGGAACCTGCCATGTGGTTGCTTATGGACGACATCATTGTTAAGCATTGGGAGTGTACACAATGTGGTTTGTCTAAGTTATTTTTCCTGACTGGTCATCCTGGGAGTTTCATTCAGAGTTGTTCACACTTCAGTATCCTCTGTGTTCAGGATCTGTCTTCTAGAGCAGCGGTTCTCAAAGTGTGGTCCCTGGACCACCACCAGCCGCATCACCTGGGCTCCATCCCAGCCCCAGGGAATCGGCCATTCTGGGTGGGGCTCAGCAGTCTGATTTCGATGCAGGCTGGAGTTTGAGAACCACTGCACTGGAGGAATGGGCAGCCTTCGGGCGAGACCACTGTGCTCCTGAGCCGGCTTTATCAGAGAAAAGGGCCACGCACGCTGGGAGGGCTGAGCCACCTCCGGTCTCTGTCCTTGGCTTCCCTCCTGGCTGCAGGATCACCTGGGCCGCCAACATATCCGCAGATCTTTTATCATTAGGAGACAGGAGGGGACTCCCGACGGATCAGATTCTAATCCTAATGGTACTAGCGCCCCACCTCTTGCCCCAACTTTTATCTGAAGAACTTGCTAATGCTTTTAGGTGACTTGGCTGCCCGCCCAGCAAGCATCCTCTCCTTCTCTGTGCTCTTACCTCGCGCTCTGCGGGGACCAGGCCCGCGGTCAGCCAGCAGGAACAGCTCCCGATCTGTCCTGCCTGTGCCAAAGTGGCAGTTTGTGGCATCCTCTTTGGCCGTTTTTGGAGGGGTAGGTCTGTTATTTCCCAGAGTGTGGTATGAATGTGTGACATGATTTTTGTATAATTTTAATAGTTCTGTATTTATGTTATTATATCCTAGAAAAAATTACGACTAGCCCATCAAAACTGCACTTCATGGATGTTATTGCTTAGGGTGGAACCCCTGTTTAAAAAGCAAGATAGTTTAAAGGAAAATACTAAGTTAGTGCTTACATAGATGGTGCACAGACATGGTGAAATGGCCTCTGAGGGGTGCAGGGGTGACTGGAATTTGGGGACCACTGGGATGAATGAAGACCACTTGGCCACCTGTTCAATTAACTCATGAGGGTGGGAGAAGGTACTGCCAACAGGCTTCTCCTGAAGCCCTGATCTAAAGCACATTAGATGGGAGGGACTTTGCCAAGTCCAGTGGGGTCAAGAACTGGCCCCAAAAGCCTTCAGCTTTGTGCTGAGGTTCTCTGGGGGCAGACCTGGGGGTGCAAGCGACGCTTGTTCCTTCATGTGAGTGCCCTCGGGGGAAGCGCAGTCCACCAGCAGGTTCTCTGTCCTGCCCACCCTTGCAGAGTGGAATGCCCCTCCTGGGTGATGGCCATTGCCCAGCAGGTCTCTAGTTTCCAGTGCTCCTGCCATCTTGGTGGCAGTGTGTGCATATCTGGGAGCACATCCAGGAGTTTTTTGTCCAGGGGTGGCTGCCATGGCTCAGAGCTCCTGCCTTGGGACATATGGCCCTCTAGGCTCCTCCTCCCTCCGCTCCAGAACAGGGAGGAGACCCTGGCCCATCTGCAGTGCAGAAGGAAGACCTTGGGACATTGGTGGATGGTCCTCCCTAACACTCCACCCCAGTGCCCCCCGACCCCCGCCCACACACAACACACCAGCTCTTAAAAGAAAGGGGCTGCCCTGGAGAGACTGGGTGTCTGGCTGTGGTCTGGGGTCGGGGGGCTGGGTGAGTGCAACACTGTCTACTTGGGAGGGCGTGCAGCACAAGATAAATATATCCTCCACCCAGACCGCGTGGATCCTGCAACACAGGGCTGAGTAAGTGAGTACGCCTTCTCTGAGAGAGCCCACGGGAGATCCTGCAGGTCCCTGGGGGAACTGGCCATGCATGGCGACCTCAGCACCCTCACCAGGGACGCTTCCTGGCACCCCCTGCACAGCCTCGGGCCAGATTCCCAGGACACGACTCCAGCCCTGTGGGGCAACCGCTGCGTCATGACCTTTGGGGTAGCAGAATGTAATTATGATGTCATCCCCTGCCATTTATGGAGGACCTGCTGTGTGCCGGGTGATTACATTCAATCATCCAGCAGACTCACCCGGGGACGGTTAAGTAACCGCCGAGGTCTCACAGCCAAGAGGTGGCCAGTGTAGACAGGAAACCAGGTTTGCACCTGCCCTTGTGGAGGGAAGGAGGCGGGGTCTGGGGCCAGTACCCACACAACACCCGCAGCCCACCCTGCCCCAGAAGCAAGGAGATACATAAATAGACCAGCCAACGCGTTCACAGTCCCTTGTATTTTTGCAGTGGGATTCTGCATTTAATTTTCATTGTCTTCCCAGATCTGGAATCTCAGAGCCCGGTGCCGTCCCCCTACAGCTGCTCCTACCGCACCTCCCAGGGGTCTTCGTTTCAGTCGGGCCTCTCGGCTGACTGGGCGGCGAATCTTGCAGCGTGTAGGTTCCCCAGACCTATTCTGGCACATTCTGGCTGCAGTTTCTCCGCCAAGGCCCATCTGCCGGGCTTGGGTAGTGCCAGAGCCACATGAGCAAAGGAGCGGAGTTGGGAAGCTGTGTGGAACTTTCAGGAAATGGCGAAGAGTCTGTTGGAGCTGGAAAGCCCAAAGCACGGGGACAGAATTGGGAGAATGGGCTGGGAGACGAGAAGGACGGGGAAGGCCCCTGAGTTCGGACTTTACCTGTCAGCAGTAGGGAGCCACGGAAGGTTTTTAAAGGAGGGGTGAGGTAGTAGCAGTCTTGAGGGCAGATTGGGACGAGCAGAACAGAGGCTGGGAAAGCAGCCAGGAAGTTATTGCAGTAATTCCAAAGAAAAATAATAAGTTTGCAGTTACTGTCTTACATAAAAATGTCAAGTTCTCTTTGTTGTTATTTTTTGCTTTTTTAATTTAAAAATACTAATTATTGTTTTCTAACTGTAATGTTGATAGGCACTCAATGTGGAAAACTTGGAAAACACAGAAGAGCAAAAAGGAAAATTAAAAATTGGCCCACTGAAAGGTCATTGTTAACGTCTAGGCTGATGTCTTTACCATTTTTTCAATGCACATAAGTGAATATGAATGAACAAATACGTGCCCAGGCCATGGAAATGGCTTCTTTAACTTGGCAATGCGGGGACATGTTTTTCAATGTCAGCAAAAGTCACCCACCACCGTGACTCATGATAGCCGCGCAGCACTTGCCGACGTGGCCCTGGCGGTCTCCGTGAACTGCCCCGACCTGTGCCCTCTCTGATGTCTTCTGGGCTGGGGTTGCCTCAAGTCTTACTTATGCTACAATCTGTTCCCTTCCTTTCTATATTCCTGTAATTCTGTAAATATTCTGTCCATTAGTGGTCTTCTTAATTGTTTTCTAAAACCTGTAGGGGCTTGTTTCTTAAAAAATTCTTTGTCTGCCATTTCAAGAACTTTCGGATAGGACAGGAGCTAGAAGTGTTTTTGCTGTCAACCATTTTTATCCAGTCTCTGTTCAAAAAATTCTACCCTATGTGTTTGCCATAAATTACTCAAGAAGGCCCCTGTTATTGAACATGGAGGTAGTTGCCAGTTTTTACTGATTATAATCAACGGTGCCATAAACTCATACTTGTATTTTTGTGTGAACATTCTGATTATTTTCCAAGGATAAATTCCTAGAAATAGCATATGCATATTTTTGAACCTTTTGTACGTATTGCCAAATTGTCCTCCAGAAAGATCATACCAATTTAGAGTTTCATAGCAGTATATGAGAGCATTCCCTGCCAACATTGTGTATTATTCTGTTCTGATCTTTGGCAATTGCTATTTTAATTTGCATTTCTTTGATTACTATTGAGATTGGATTTTATTTTACTAAGACTCTTTCTCATTTCTGTTTCTCCTTTTGTAAATTGGCTGTTCATGTTGTTGGCACTTTTTCCTATTGGAGTGTTCTCTTTTTTTCTTACTGATTTATAAGAGCTCTTTATAAAGTAAGGATATCAGCCCTTGTCACATTTGTTGAGATATTCCCCCATGTTTCAAGTGACATTTAATTTTGTTTTTGATGTTACTCAATATATTGAAATTTTTAATGTTTTATATAGTAGAATTTATCAAGATCATTTTTTTTTTTACCTTTCTGTTATGCTTGGCAAACTCTTCCCATCCCAAGAATTTTTGTAAATACTCACCTACATTTTTGTCTAGTGTATTTATTACTTCAATTTTCAATTTATCTGGAATTTCAGTATATGGTCTGAATATCAAACCTTTCTTCTCCTGCCCCCATAGTCACTCGATTTTTCTTTCAGCCCTTAATTGATATAGCTTTCCCTGACTAATTTAAAATACCTATGCTAAATTTTATCTTTAGAAAATAATATATTACATTTTATATATGCCTTAGACCAGTTCTGTATGATAGAAATATAATGAGGGCCACATACGTGATTTTTAAATTTTCTAGTAGCCACATTTTAAAAAGTAAAAAGGGGTCGGCGCAGTGGCTCATGCCTGTAATCCTAGCACTCTGGGAGGCCGAGGCGGGTGGATCGCTCTGCTCGAGGTCAGGAGTTTGAGACCAGCCTGAACAAGAGCGAGACCCCATCTCTACTAAAAATAGAAAGAAATTATCTGGCCAACTAAAAATATATATAGAAAAAATTAGCCAGGCATGGTGGCACATGCCTGTATTTCCAGCTACTCGGGAGGCTGAGGCAATAGGATTGCTTGAACCCAGGAGTTTGAGGTTGCTGTGAGCTAGGCTGATGCCATGGCACTCACTCTAGCCTGGGCAACAGAGCGAGACTCTGTCTCAAAAAAAAAAAAAAAGAAAAGTAAAAAGGAACAGGCAAAAGTAATTTTAATAATATATTTTATTTAATGTAATATATCCAAAATACTATCATTTCAACATATGTGAGTAGCATTTCAAGTGCTCAGTCATGACATGTGGCTAGTGGCCGCCACAGTGGACAATGCAGCTGTAGACTGTTCCTGAGTTTCTAGATTCCATTCTATGGATCTGTCTGCTCTGGAATTGGCCCTCTAGCTTTCCATTATAATATAGTTTAATAATGTGAAATCCTCCCTTCTTTCTGCCAATTATTTTTATTCTTACCAATTTAATTCTTGCAAGGTTCCAAAAATGCCGTTGATGTTTTTATTTGAATTTCAGTAATTATAATTAATTTGGAGAAGATTCAACATCTTTATAATACTGTATCTACCCGTTTGTGAATGTGGGACATCTCTCCATTCAAAGTTTTTTGTTGAGTCTGCAGATAAGTTTGTCATTTTCTTCAGATAGGTCGTTTCCATTAACCGTTAGGTTTATTTTCAGATCTTCTACATCTATTATTGCTTTGCAGAATGGGATGTACTTTCCTGGATGTTTTTTAAGTAGTCATTGCTGGCATATGGGAAAGCTATTGATCTGTGTGTATACACCTTATGACTGGCCATATTGAACTCCCATTACTTCTGGTAGTTTTCCCTCTCTTAATTCCCTTGGGTTTTCTAGGTAGATACAATGATATCTAGAGCAAGGATAACTTTGCTTTCTGTTTTCCAACATTATAGCATCTTTATCTTCATCATTTTTCATTGAGATAGTATTGCATAGTGGTTAAGAGCAGAATGACTGTCTAGGTTCTAATTCCAGCTCAGTTACTTGCTGGTGTCCTTGGGTAAGTTATTTAATTTTTCTTTATCCCTGATAATGGGGACATACTCATATTACCTCAAGTGTTGTGAGTATTAAAATAACTAATACATGTAAAGCACTTAGGACTTAGAATAGTGTCCAAAGTAGTACCCATTATATATATTGCAAGGGCTCCCCATTATATATATATATGTAATATATAATAACATTACATATTATTAATATGTTAATATGCTATTGCATATTAATAATATGTTAATATTATTGCTTCATTCACTGGATGTTCTAGAAGTATATTGAAAAACAATGATTAACAGTGCGTATTCCTGTCTTCTTCTTGACTGTTGGTAAGATTTGATGTCCATTGGAAGAGCAAACATCCCTCATCATGTTGAGGAATGTTCTGACCAGATATGCATGCTAAAAAGTCAGATGCTTTTTTAGAGTCCAAACTGACAGCTATGTATTTTTTCTTTGATCTATTAGTATGACCAATTATAGTCATCAATCTCCTTGTATTCATTCATTCAACACATATTTATTGAGTGCCTAGCATGTGTGGGTCGCTGTTCTAGGCACTATGGACACATCAGTGAGTAAAACAAAGTCCCTGCCCTCAAGGAGCTTGCATTCTGGTGGGGGAGAAAGATGATAAAAAACAATGAGCAAATAAATTTAAAATATGCCAGATGATAATAAGTGCTAGGGAGAAAAATAAAGTAGGTAAGGGGAGTAGGATACACCATGCAGAGTGGGGTGATGTCCAGGAGAGCTTCAAAGAGAAGGTGACGTTTGGGAAGACACCTGAGGGCAGAAAGGGGCAAGTCAGGGGTACCTGGGAGGAGAACAGATGAGCAGAGGTCCTGATGTGGGAGGGGTTCCGGAGGAACAGGGGCAGCGCCAGGGAGGCCATTATAGCTGGGACAGAGTAGGGGAGGGGAAAGTGGCATGGTGGGGTCGGGGTGGAGAAGAGATTTAGGGCCCTTAGAAGACACTTGCGAGGACTTTGGCTTATACTTTGAGTCAGTTGAGACACTACTGGAGACTGTCTCCATTTTTGTTTTTAATTGAGAAAAAAATTCTCATTCTTTAATTGAGAAAAAATTCTCACATCACATAAAATTCACCATTTTAACCATTTTGAAGCATATAATTAAATGGCTTTCAGGATACACACAATGATGTGTGACCATCACCGTTATCTAATTCCAGAACATTTTCGTTACCCCCAGAAGAAATTCCATATCCATTAGCAGTTGCTCATTTCCCCCATCCCTCAGCCCCTGAGAACCATTAATCTACTTTGTGTCTCTATGGATTTTCCTATAAGTAGACATTTCATATCAATGGAATGATAAAATATGTGGCATTTTGTGTCTGGCTTATTCACTTAGCATAATGTTTTCAAGGTTCATCCATGTTGTAGCATGTATCAGTAATGTATCCGTTCTTTCTTTCTTTCTTATGGCCAAATAATATTTTATTATGTGAACATAACACATTTTGTTTACCCATTCACTAGGGTAATGATGGGCATTTCAGTTGTTTCAGCTTTTGGCGATATTGAATAATGCTGCCATGAACATCTGTGTGCAAGGTTTTGTGTGAACATATGTTTTAAGTTATCTTGAGTATATAGCTAGAAGTGGGATTGCTGGGTCACATGGTAACTCTACATTTAATATTTTGAGAAACTGCCAAACCATTTTCTGGTTTACATCAATGACTGTACCATTTTACATTCCTACCAGCAATGTATGAAGGTTCCAATTTCTCCACATCCTTGCCAATACTTGTTGTTTTCCATTTAAAAAAATTATAGCCGTTTTAGGGGTGTGAAGTGGTGTCTTCTTGCAGTTTTGAAGTTCACTTCCCTAATGAATAGTGATTTTGAACATCTGTTCATGTGCTTATTAACTTATTATTTATATATTATCATATATCTTCTTTGGACATATGCCTATTCAAATCCTTTGTCCAACTTTTAATTGGGTTGTCTCTATTTTATTGAGTTGTAAGTGTTCTTCTGGATTAGACCCATATCAGATATATTATTTGCAAATATTTTCTCCCATTCTGTGGGTTGTCTTTTCATTTTCTTCATGGTGTTTTTTGCATTAAAGTTTAATTTTGGTGAAATAAAGTCTTTTTTTTTTCCTTTGTTGCTTTTGTTTCGGGTGTCATATTTAAGAGACCATTTTCTAATCCAAGGTCATGAAGACTTAGTCCTGTTTCCTTCTAAGAGTTTTATAGTTTTAGCTCTTACATTTAAGTCTTTGGTCCCTTTGGAGTTAATTTTTGTGTATGATGTGAGGTAAGGTTCCAACTTCATTCTTTTGCATCAAGCTATCCAGTTGTCCCAGGATCATTGGTTGAAAAGATTATTATTTCTCCATTAAATGGTCTTGGCACCCTTGTTGAAAATCAACTGACTATAGCAGTATGGATTTATTTCTGGACTACTGGAGAGTTTTTTTAAAAAGAAGAGGGATTGGCTGGGAACGGTGGCTCTTGCCTGTAATTTTAGCACTTTTAGGGGCTGAGGTGGGGGGATCGCTTGAGGCTAGGAGTTTGAGACCAGCCTGAGCAAGAGCAAGACCCCGTCTCCACAAAAAAATAGAAAAATTAGTCAGGCATGGTGGTGCACGCCTATAGTCCCAGCTACTTGAGAGGCTGAGGCAGGAGGATTGGATCTCTTGAGCCCAGGAGTTTGAGGTTGCAGTAAGCTATGATGATGCCACTGCACTCAAGCCTGAGCAACAACAGAGTGAGACTCTGTCCCCTCAACCAAAAAAAGAGAGATTTTTATCTGACTTAGGTTTTAAGAGTATCACCCTGGCCACTGAGTGGAGAGTGGTTACTTGGACTAAATGGTGAAAATCAAATATTCTAGATTTTTTTTTACACTAACACTGACAAGATTTCCTGATGGAATGAACAGGTGTGTGAGTGAAAAAAGGTGAGGCATCAAAGATGGCACGAAAGTTTTTGATCTGAGCAAGTGGATGGAATGAGTTATCATGTATTAACTTGAGGGAGGATGCAAAGCGAAAGTTTTAGAGAGGGAAATCAGTGGTTTAGATATGCCTATTGGATATCTGGATGGAGAGATTGAATAGGCAGTTGGATAAATGGATCTGGATTTGTTTACATTAAACCATATTGGCATTCCATTTTTTGTTATGCTGTGTTATTCTTTTAATCAGTTTATCTATTTTTTCTGTCAGTACATATGATTATAACTTATATTTTGCCGTGATTGTGCCATCAGTTCAGTTGTTAGGGAGATTCTACTTTTACAACAAGAATTAGAAAGCTTTCCATGTTTTTAGGTGCCCTGTATAGTTTATAGAATATGCAAATTAGCTGCTCCTTGAAAATAAAAAGATAATTTCTATGAAAGCCTCCAGGATTTTGCATCCCCCATCCTGCCCTTCTTACAAGTTATCTTTGCAGCTTATTTCATGCTTATTGGTCACTTTAGTTTTATACTTCTTGTATGGATTTAGTAACATATTTTCCAGAAAATAGTCCATTTCCTTGAGATTGTCAAATTTATTAGCATACATTAGAGTACAATATTTAAGTCTCTGTCTTTTGTTATATGCTCTTTCTTATTACTATAGATGTGTTCTTCCTCCTTTTTTCCTTAGCTAGTTTGCTTCTTTTATTAATGGAACTGGTATTAACATCTTAAATTCAGCAGATAAAAATGGTCACATTTTAAATTCTATTTTCCAATTAAATTAAACCTGGGTCAAGCGCTCCACCTGCCAGATTTGCTAGGGTTAGTGTCTCTCTCGGAGCATCACCCTCCTCTAAAATGACCAGTAACTCTGGTGGTCTTTCCAACATGGAGCTGGGAGAGCCCACATGCTGCAGCCCTTGTCTACTGCTGCCTCTTGGGTGTGCTGTTGACACTGGTCTGTTTCCTGCCACCCACTGATCCAGGTCCCTAGGCACACTTCCTGGCATCCTCAAGCTCCTCCTATGAATTCAGAACCCCTGTTGGCTTTTTCTTCTCAGATAGTCACATCCCCAAGGGTCAGAGAGGATTTCTGCTAGAGTCCTGACCCTAAATGGCACCATTATTGCATTTTGCTACGTAATAGAGCTATCTGCTCATCCTCTTTATTAAGGCAGCCACCTTGATTGCTTGGAGGAGTGGAGGCCTATTTGCCTCCCCTTTAAAAATTACGCACCCTCCCAGGGATGGATAAGTTTTTCAGACATTACTCTTGCTAAAGAACATATAGTTCTTAGCAAAGCAAAAAACACAAGTTAAATCTTTAGTGAAGCATCCCATTTTCTTGTTTTTTAAGGAAAGAACCAGCTCTTGGATTTTTTATTGGCTCTGCTTCTATTTATCTACTTAATTTACTTGCTTCTGCTTTTCTCTTTATTAATACCTTTCTTTTTTATTTATGTCTATTTTAGCATTCTTTTCCTAACTTCTTGATTTGCATACTTATTTTTACTCTTTTTCATTGCTATCAAATGTATTTAAACATATAAATTTCTTTGATTATAGCTTTGGCCATATCTTACGCTTTTCGCTAAATAATATCTCATTCTCATTATAATAAAACTATTCTATAATTGCACTTTAAGTTTAAAATATTAGGCTTCTACTTCTCTAAGTACTAACATAAAAATGCAATACTATATTGTAAGCTACAGAAAGTAGCACTTATTTATTCCCTATGCCTCATCACCTCTAATTTTTTACTTTATAATTTGAGTTTTTATTTGATTTTACTCTTTACATTGTAGATGTTCTTTTTCAGTTATTATTTAAGGTATTGATTTTTATTTTGAAACTATATTACAATAACTATGATTTTAAGATTCAAATCCATATTTACATGGAGTCAATTTCTATTGACATATTTTTCATGAGTTGTGTCTTCTGATCCATCTCGCTGTTGCATGAGTTCATCTTTTGTTTTTTAGGAAGGCCATATGCGCTTTATATCTATTAATACTCTGCCCTTGCATAAATCACAGTTTCTCTCTGTTGCTTCTCCTGTGAATGACAAGTTATCTAAGTATACATTTCTATGATCATGATATTCTTCCTCAAACCTCGCTAGACATTACATCAATGTTGTAATGAAGTCTGATGCAATCTGATTTGGTTCCTTTATAGATAGGTTTTTTTCCCCCCACCCCATGCTAGATGCTCACAGGATTCTTTCTTTATTTTTGAAATTAAGAAAGAAAAAATAGCACATATCTGATGTTTGTTTTGTCTAAAATATGCTTAACATTTTTATTTGAAGAATCTGGATTTTTTTCAGATTGTACAAGTTTTCTTTTGTTATATCTTTAATTATTATTCTTTTGTTCTGGTATCTTTTTTAGAAATATCAATAATTCATGAGCGAGTCTCTGTAGTTTATTCTCCATATTATTATTTTCTCTCTGGTATTTTTATCTCAGTCTTTGTTCTCTACATTCTGAGAATACATCTCAAGGTTGTCCTCCACAACATTCATCAGTTTTCTACAATTAAATTCTGCTCTTTATTGCTTCTAATGGTTCTTAAAAGTCTTATAACATTATTCATTTCCTGTCATTATCATCTTAACGCTGCCTGGTTTCTTTAAATTTCAGTTTCTTTTATTGTATATTTTATTTCTTAAAGTTTAGAGACCAGGTTTTCTTTAAAACGAACACTACAATTTACTTTTATGACCTATAGCAAATCTTTTTAGAGATGATGTTCTTTCTCTGCTTGTATTCCTTGTTTGTTTCCTTGATGTTTCAGAAAGTTGTCACAGGTTCCATGTACATTTTAGGCCTTCCCTGACCTGGTATTTGCTTGTAGCACAGGTGAATTCTGCTTGGGTCCCCTCATTGTTTTATTTAGAAGCTATTAGATTCTTCACCTTGGATATTCATCTGGAAGACTCGATGATGGAGTTTTAATATTACCTGCCCGGGGCCAAGCAGCTGAGGGAATAGGGAGCCTTCTGGTGCTGTGGGCATTTCTTCACCGAGTCTGTTGAACAGCTGCTCCAGATGTGCAAGGTTCCTCCTGGCCTCCTCCCTTGTTCTCCTGCCTGCTGTCTGGGAAATGCCCACGCCTATCGCAGGGAGACTGGGCTTGGACAGGCTTTTCTTGTTCTTGGATCTAATGGCCCAGCCATTCCTGAAGGCTATCAGGCTGCACAGTGAGAGGTGGGCTCCTGGCGGTGGGCTCTGCACCCCTCCTGCAGCGCAGGCTCCCCTCTATCACTCCCTTGCCCAGGAGAGGCTGTGAGCTTGGTCGGTCAGCATATCCGCCCTCCCTGCGGCACCACGCCACTTTCTCAGGAAGGAGAGCCGTGAGTCAGCCTTCAATCTGGCTCCCTTGGCACTGTACCTAGCAGAAATTCCTCAAAGTTGGTGGCATATTGATGGCACTCTTTCCTACTTTCCAATGCTGAAGCAGATTCCCCCCTATTTTTATACTCCCTTGGTCCTTTCTGTCACTTTCAGAAGGAGGTAGCTTAGGTGGGAGTTGGACATCTGTGCTTAGCTTTCCCATCTTTCTCAAAAGTTTCATAGTTAACATTGTTTTCCGTACTTTGTACTTCGGTATACAGATAGACGAGAGTTCCTGAGCATCTCCTCTTCTGTGGCCCCTGTTTAAAATCCCTCGTCTATATTGGCCTTCCTCATTTCTGGTTTTATAGTTTTTCCTCGGCACTTTTCCTCTCCTTCTCAAATCTCAGCGTAGCATCCTCTTGATCAGATGGGTAATTCTCCTGCCAAACATGCTGTTGCCAGGCTTGGGGCAGTGAGTTCATCCCTTGCCAGGGACCCATCGTCAGGCGTCCTAAGCCACATCCTGGCCTCCAGCAATATTGATGGAGTTTCCCCACATCCTCCCTTCTCTGCCAAAGTTATGACCTTCGGGTGGAAATAGAAAACACCATTCCCCTGCCTCCGAGTCTCCATCCCCTTGCATTTCTCTAGAGAACCATTTCAATTCCTTCTGGCATGGCCAGACCCTCCGTGTGAGTCAGCAGACGTGGGCAGCAGGCATTGGGGATGGGGTTGCAGAGGCTCCCCTGTCACTGCTTGGCTGCCCGCCCCAGGAAGACAGTGGATCACACAATTTGCCATATCAAGTCTGTGAACAGCTGCCTCTGTGGGGAGTCACCAAGCTCCACACATCTGCTCCTTCCGGGACTGCTGTAAAGATTCCTCCCACCACAGGTGCCTATGAATCCCCTTCGTGGTTTCATGGGCCGTGGAACAGAACTCTCCCGCAGGAAGTCCACAGCCAGCCCTAGTGAGAAGACACACAGTCAGGGTTTGGTACCAGCGGCACCACCACCATTTCCTTCCCTTCCCCTCCCCCACATCATGTTTTCTCTGCCTCCCCTCCTTGCCTGCGCAGCCCCTGATAATGAACACTGCCGTTACTGAACGTCAGCCATGGTAGGCACTTCGCATGTATTAGGTTTTTTAACCTTTCCAACAACCTGAGATAAGTTGTGGTTGTGCCCCTTTTACAGATGAGAAAAGGGCTCAGAGAGGTTCCTTGCTCACCCAAGGTGTCCCAGCCAGTGTGGGCATAGCCAGCATTCCAATCTGGAGCTACCTGACTCCATTGTTTGACTCTTGCCTCTCTCCCACAGCCCTGCTAGGGGGGGAATAGACTCACAGACTTTTTATCATGTGTCTAGAACAAGGTTTTGCAAACCGTGGCCCATGGGCCAAATCTAACCCCTAGTTTTTATAAATAAAGTTTTATTGGAACACAGCCATGCACACTCATTCGCACATTGTCTATGGCTGCTTTTGCAATGCAGTTGGGACAGGACCTGTAAGGTCCGCAAAGCCTAAAATTTTTACTGTCTGGCCCTTTACAGAAAAAGCTTGGCAACCCCTGGTTTATAGCATGAGCTATACAAAGAGACAGACCTGAAATTAAATCCCAGGCTCACTGCCTCCTCCCTGTGTAACCTTGGGCAGCAACTCAACAGCCCTGAATCTCATTTTACTTACCCACAAACTGGTCATAATTGTATGTGTTGGCCATGTTGTACCAACGGCCATGAGGAGTGTTATGACACATTTGAGGGGCTGGCATAAGTGTGAGGTCCCATCGTGCCACCTTCTCCAGATTTTCTCTCTGGCTTCCTTTCTGGAGCATTCCAGCATTTATGCCTAAGAGCCCTTCCTCTTCTCTGGTACCTGGAGCACAGATGAAGCACAGATGCTTCTCACGCCTCCCCCGGAAATGCTGGGTACCAGGCATTAGTGACATTTCCCTCGGCGGATGAATGGGGTGTCCTTTGGTTTCATTCACTGGTTCGGCCAGTGTTGTCCGAGCCAGGCCACTGTGCTGCAATCTCACAGCGACCCAGACAGGGGCTCACAGCCCAGAGGCAGATGGACAGGTAAACAAGCCATGACAAAAGCAGTAACCTCAGTGCCTCCAGATGTGGGTCCCCTTTGGAAAATTCCGCTTGGACTCTGCAGAGAAAATACCTGTGTCTGGAGCCTCTGGGTACTGCTCCTAGGAAGATCATTATGAAAACTGCTTAGCACAGCACAGCTTCAAACCCTGCTCCCGGGCCGTGTCAGCCTGCTCAGCACTTTGGTGCAGTGTCCACCCCAGGACGTGGTTGGCTCACCTGGCCCACTGGCCCCCTCCCAGGACACACACTCAGCACCTCTACAGGATGGAGCAGGCTCCACAGCTCCAGGCGAGGGAAGGGCAGACTGTCTCTCCTGACCTTGGGGGAGCTGTGGAGAGCTTAGGTCTTCTCTGTCCAGGAGCAGCCCAAACACTCTCCCCCAGCCCCCTGCAGTGTTGCTGAAAAGGCCTCATGCTGTGCACTGCTGCAGTGGATTCTCTCAGCTGTGGATGACCCCAGGAACTTTCAGTTACTCCAGAACAGGACCAAGACAGTGTGGGCCTGGGAGGGGAAGCAGAGGCTGCAGGTGCTCAGAGGGTGCAAGTGCAGCCATTGGAGAATCCGGAAGGACTTCACGTGGGAGGGGCTGTTTGTGATGGGGCTTACAGGGTGAGCAGAGCTCAGGAACTCACTTAAGGGGATTAGTGCACGTGTGGTTGGTGGTGAAAATGAATTATAGGTCACAAAGTCAGGATATACAATTGTTTGCTACCCAAAAGACTTATATCTGTGATATCAGTTAAGGTCCCAGCAGGAACAGATGGATATAAAGAATGTTTGCTTTAGAGGAGTACTTTGTGCAGGACAAAGGGAACCATCCGGGGCTAATGCAGCTCCAGGACCACAGTGGTGGGAGTCAGGACCATCACATGCCTTGGAGGACAAGGGGAGGAATCGGTGCTACTGGAGCCGGGAGGCGGGACCACTTGATTCTAACCAAGTCAGGGAGGAGCCTGGGGGAGAGAGATCCTGAACTCTCTCTCTTCCCACCCTCTGACTCCCGCTGGGCTCCCGTTGGCCAACACTGATTGGAAGTCAGAGGACAAGGCAACTCAAGTGATGTTCATTGTCGAAGTCAAATTCCAGGAACAGGGCAGGGCGGGGCAGGCCAGAGAGTGTGCGTGAGGGCAAATGGAGAATAATCAACATGAGATATTATACTAGTTGGATTAGTGTGCTGGGCATACGGTAGTTTTATCACTTTTCCTCCTTTCCTTAGACTTTCAATGAAGTATGGAAATTTGATAAGTTTAAAGTCTTTGAGTCAAAAGAAATATACATGATCTGAGTCACTCCCATAAATGATCTGAGTCTACGAGGGTCCCAGCAAGAGCTGCATTTCAGGTTCTCAGCAGGAGACGTTGTCATCTGAGAACCGGGGGACAATGAACTGGTTTGGGCCAAGTTGACACTCATAGCCGGGGAGGGTGAGCCCGTCTTAGGTCAGGTTCCCAGGAAAGGGATTCTGAGACGTGCATACAGGGGATATATTGGAGAGTGCCCGCAGGAGCCGGTGGGAAAGGCGGGACTGGGCCCAAGGGGGAAGCTGACATACAACAAAGTCGAAACAGAGGCCTCAGCCAGGCTCGCCCACAGGGAGCTCTGGAGCTGGGATGTCCGGAATTGAGGCAAGAAGGCTGGGCCAGTCATTGGGTGCAGGCTGGCTTGGGGAAGGGGTGTGGCCTTGGGCAAGGCTACCTCCTTTAGTTAAGGGCAAATCCTGGCAGCTGGGGAAGGAGAGCCTCTGTCGTCCACCGGGAGGTTCTGGCAGCACACCACACCGCAGCATCTGTTACCGGGCCCTAAGGAGTGAGGAGTTGAAGGTAAAGGGCCACTCAGACTGGGGCATGCTAAAAGGTGTCTCTGAACCAGCGTTTCCCAAATCTGGCTAGGTAACCAAGCTCCCAGGGCGCGCTGCAAACACAGATTGCTGGCCTCCCCATACCGGGGTCAGAATCTCTCTGTTGAGGCCCAGGCATCTGCATTTCTGCAAAACTCCTGGGGAGATGCAGGTCACACGCAGGCTTGAAGCCACTGCTCTTAACAACTCTGAGCCCAGGGGTTGTTGGTGCCAGCATCTAGACTGGACAGGGAGCCCGGGCTCCTCCGGTGGGAGTGTGGTTTGAATCAATGAGCAGCCAGGTCTCAGACGGCCCCAGGTGTGTTAGTTTCCTGTGGCTGCCAGAACAAATCACTGCAAACTAGGTGGCTTAAAACAACAAATTTATTCTCTGGCAGTTCTGGAGGCCAGAAGTCCTAAATCAAGGTGTCAGTAGGTCCATGCTGAAGTCTCTAGGAGAGAATCTTTCCTGCATCTTCCAGCTTCTGGTGGCTCCAGCTATTCCTTGGCTGGTAGCTGCATCGCTCCCATCTCTGCCTCTGTGTCCATGTGGCCTTCTCCTTGTATCTCTGTGTCCCAAATCTCCCTTTGTCTTTCTCTTACAAGGACACTTAATATTGGACTTATCCAGGATGCTCTCATCTTGAGATCCTTAAGTTAATTACAGCTGCAAAGACCTTTTTCCCAAATAAGGTCACATTCACAGGTGCTTAGGGTTAGAACGTGGACATCCTTTGGAGGGATCACCATTCTGCACCTAGATCCTCTGCCCTGTGGATGTACATACAGGCATCTCTGACGCACACTTACAGACTTCACATGCACACAGCTGGATGTATACCCACAGGTGTTATTCATGTGCAGGTATTCCCACGTGGAGTAGATCTAATACATACTCACTTACATACTTGCCCTTTACAAATTTTTTCACTTATGTTCAACTCTGGTTATAGATTATTAAGAGCTAACTTATTTGTAGAAATCTAATAACTAGGTGGCTCCAGTTTTCGAAAGGAATGCTTTCTTCAGTGAACACCAGTCAGATTTGGAAAGGTGGAACTACAACCCCACAGACAAGTTTCTATAAGAATTTATGTATATGCCCCAAATCTTTGGAAAACCTCACTACCTACCAAATTCTCCATCATTAATTCTCCATCATTAATTAGAAAGGGTTTTTTGGCTTTGGGCCAAAATCTAATTTCCCGAACCGTCTACCTGTTGGTTCTCCACCGCCATGGGGTGCCCGGAGCCAGGCGCCCTCTCTCCCGCATGACAGCTCCTCAGTATTTGAAGTCGGCCATCCCTCCCTGCTCGGTCTACGCCTCTCCAGGCTAATTTTTTAATTAGCTCAAATTAATGGCGGTTCCTGGGGAGCTCCAGCCCCAGTAAAAGTGACCCGAATTATTCAAAGATTTGAGTGTTTCAAATGCCTGTTTATCCTAATTAGCATCTTAACTACAGCAGTGCCCTCTGCCTCTAACGAGCCACATTTTAACATGTTCCATATTTTAATGGATTTTACTTGAATGAACTGTTTAATCAAGTGAAGACACATTTCATGAATGAATAGAAGTAAATCTATAATTATACACTTTAGTCAGGTAAGAGGAGTGACATTTCGGCACAATCCAGGGCTATATATAGTGAGTGCATTTGAATGACAAAGTAGGTTACCTCGGCTTCCATAGGGGAGCTGGGAATTTGCCTTGCTCTCAACTTCATTTCGTAACCTAATTAGAATCTGCAAAGAGTTGTAAAGTGCGTGTGTGGCACAGCCCTGGTTCTCCCCGGCTTCACCTTTGCCTTTCTGGATGATTCCTCAGCTGGTGCAGTGGCCTTGCGAGGGAACAGCTGGCCACAGAAGCCAAGAGTCTTCGAGTCTCTGATGGTCCCTGCAGCCTCCAGCCACTGGCTGCAGATTTCACTGGCTCGCCGGAGCCTTCCCTGCTTGGGACCTGTGGCCCGAAGGCCGCAGAGTGTGGCTGTGATGCTGTCCTGCTTCTCTCTTCCCCCTGTCTTACGCTCCCTCTCTCATGTCCTCCTCCTTGCTTTCCTTCTCTTCATTGTCCCTTCTGACGGAGCCAGGATCTGCACACTCACGAAAGGCCAGGAGCAGAGGGCCTGGGGATTAACACACTGACTGCCATACTGGAAAAAAGAATTTTTTCCCTTGGGGGCACAGTATTTTATTATCAAAATAGAATTAAAATTTCAAAAACAAAATGATCATTCTAATTTAATGAAAAATGTGTTATTTTTTATTGTTTTCTGTGCGTGAGTTATATGCAACTTGAAAAATAGTTCTCGTGGCTCCCAAGGTGAAGAGATGTGTGAGTTACATATGCTTCGTGAGGCCCCGGTCTCAAAACCAGCATGACTTAATTACAACTAACTCACAGGGCAGTTAATGTGTTAAAGACTAGATGTACCTATTGGATGGGGCAGGAAAGGGCAGGGGAGGAATCCTGGTGCCCTGGATCTGGAGCAGGTGAGGACAGGTGACTTGGGGGTTTGGGGCAGGCTGGCAACCCAGCCTTGAGTGTGGAGGTTCTGTTGCTCTTACCCCTACAATCAGGGGTTTGCACCTTGAGCTGCACACTGGAGTCACCTGGACAGCACTAAAAATCCTGATGCCTGGGTCCTATTCCAGAGGTTCAGATTGGCTTAGGAGGCAGCTAGGGCATCAGTAGTTTCTAAAATTCCCCAGGTGACTCTAACATGCAGTCCAGAAGTTTTTAAGTGACTGCAGCCCCAGCCAACATCCTCTCAACCTCATGAAAGACCCTGAGCCAGAATCACCCAGCTAAGTCACTCCCCCATTCCTCACCATAGAAACTGTGTGAGACCATCAGTGGTTTTTTTTTGTTTGTTTTTGGGTTTTTTTTTTTTTTTTTTTTTTTTGAGACAGAGTCTCGCTCTGTTGCCCAGGCTAGAGTGAGTGCCGTGGCGTCCTCCTAGCTCACAGCAACCTCAAACTCCTAGGCTTAAGCGATCCTACTGCCTCAACCTCCCGAGTAGCTGGGACTACAGGCATGCGCCACCATGCCCGGCTAATTTTTTTTCTATATATATTTTTAGTTGGCCAGATAATTTCTTTCTATTTTTAGTAGAGATGGGGTCTCGGTCTTGCTCAGGCTGGTCTTGAACTCCTGACCTCAAGCGATCCTCCCACCTCGGCCTCCCAGAGTGCTAGGATTACAGGCGTGAGCCACTGCGCCCAGCCTGACCATCAGTGTTTATTATTTTAAACTGCTAAGTGTTGGGATAATTTGTTACACAGCAATAGATAACTAATACAGATTATTAGTTGCTGCGAATGTACCCCCAATCGGGTCACTTCTTGCCACCTCCACCATCATCTCCTTATCCAGCCTCCACAGTCCCTCCCTGGACTATCGCTGGAGTCCCTCCCTGGCCTTCCTGTTCCACCCATGCCCCTGTCCCCCAGTGGTCCCACAGCAGCTGGAGTTACTGTCTCAAAACACAGTTCTAATCACATCATCCCCTCATTTAAACCTCCCAATAGCTTACATTGTGCATAGGACCGAGACCAGAGCCTTTCACCTGAGTTGTGAGGCCTGCGTGTCTTTTCCCAGCCACCTCTCTTTTCTCATTTCTTTCCAACAACCTGCCCCACTCCTACTTTGTGTTCTCCTTTAAGCCCAGCTGGGACATTCTTCCAGTTTCTCTCCTAGCTCCCTCCACCACAGGACCTTTGCACATGTTGCTCCTCAGCCTAGACTCCTCCCTGCCCTACCTCCTGGCCTAGGTCTGACTTCTTTGTTACTGCCTCTCCCAGAAGCAACCCCTGAACTTGAGAGCCCTTGTCTCAGTGGATATTCACACGTTCACCAGGACAATCATCTGGTTGATGTCTCTCACTGGACTGGACAGAGATCCGGGGTGGTGAATGGTTTTGCCCCTCATTAGAGACCCAGTGCAACCTTGCACTATGCCTGCAACAGAAGAGGTGTCAATATCATGAATGAATGAGTGAGTGAATGAATGAATGAAGACTGGTAGGAACAAACAGACACCATTTGGGAAAACCCAAGGCACTGACCAACTGTCCAGGAAGGTACTCAAGCCCAGAACCCAGGCAGTGACCGGGCATGAGATGGAATTTCAGCCCCAGGAATGAAGCAAGAGCCCAGACTGAGAACCTGAGGTCTGCGATGGCCCCTTGCCAGGCCGACTGGGAGTTGGACCCCTCGGCTCCTGACCTTAGGGTCCTTGATGGAGGATCGGGGTGTCAAGGGCTGAGATGAAGGATCTCTAGGGGCAGGGAGTTCGTTGGCCCTACCTGTGGGTAGCAGAGAGTGGCAGGGGACAGGAGCCTGGCGGGGCATGCAACTACAGTCTGGGGACCCTACAGCAGAGACAGCGTGGGTGGAGAGAACAGACTGACCCACACAACAGTGAGGGGGCAGGTAGTGCAGTCATTTGATAAGCCCAAGACTGGGTGACGTCCAGAGAGAGGGTGGTATCCAGCATCCTCCACAGCTGTTCTGCGTTTAATGGACAGGTGCAGGCTTCAAGCAGGGAGGAGGCCCTGTGATGGAGTGGCACTGTCACCTTCCAGGGGTGGGGACCAGCCCCCCTGATGGGACAGGGTGGACCCATATTAGGCTTAAAATGAGTCACGTGGACTCAGTTATGCTGAGCGAGAAAATTTTCCAAGTAGTCCACTCACTTCCACTCCCTTCCGATTCCATTTTCCTTCCACCTCTCCCCCTGGTCTCCCACTCCTCTCCCCGCTTCTCCCCCACGTGTCACAGGCATGGACACAGCCCGGCGTGTGCTCTCGCTGCCTAGCTTATGGATGGGGGTTGTGCACTCAGTCAGTTGCAGGAACAAGGCCGTTGTGATGGCTTCATTGGAGTGACAAGGCCCTGTCACCCTCTTCACCCACAGCCCCGAGAACCAGCTGGGAGGGAGTTGTGTGCAGACACACTGGTCTCTGCTGTCTGGACGGCTGCTCTGACCTGGCGGCATTTTCTCTCTGCTCAGCCTGAGCAGAGCTGTCCCCCAAAGCCATGGATTCCTCCTGGCTCTAACCTTATTAAAAACTGTTGGCCTTCCTACAGCTTGAAGTCTGAGTTCAAATATTAATGTTCTTGCATTTGGATCTTTGGTTCCCAAAGCTTTACGGGAGCCTGAGGCGTCACTGGTCTCAGCCTTTGTGACCTTTACTCTCTCCAACCACCCGTGCCCAGGGCCTCCCTAAGGGTCCTTGGTTCCTGCCCACACCTCTCTCCTCTGAGCTCAAGCCACATTGTCACTACCCTAATAGAAGCAAGCAGAACTGGGTCCAGCACTCCAGTTGTGGTCTGAGACGGCTCAGAGAGGGACTATCCCCTCCTTCATTCTAGACGTGATACCTTTGTAAATGTCGTTCCCAGTCTTATTCACTCCTTTGGCAATTGCCTCACTCAGTTAATACAATCCGATCTCCTAAACGAGGGGAAGAAATCCAAGTCATTAAAAATTTTTTTTTCATACCATCATTAATCCTTTACTGCTTACCTAGAAGAACATATTTCTGTGTTTATAAGGGAGGTGAATAAAAAACCAGAATTCACTTTAGAGAAACGCAGTTTATAGCAAACTGTGTATGAGACTGCAGGTACAAGGGATACCTGTGGTTCCAGAAGGAAACATAGGTGTTTACAAATTTACTTCGTAAATATTTCATCAGTGCACTCAAGGATTCTTCTATGCACGTATGAGTGTGTGGATTTTTTTTCCTCATGAGGAAGATCAGTTATACTATTTATTTTCCATGCCTTGGTTATTTTAAAATGCCGTTTATTACTGATTTCCTCCATTTCCTTTCCTAAAAGCGTCCATTAGAATAAACACTTGAGGTGAGACGGATACCTTGGTGCTGAAATTACGGGCAGTGAGTGGCTGATCTCAGTGACCATCTGCTCTGCCCTGTTCTGGTCAATCGGGCCTCCGGAACTGTCCACATCTGGTGGATTCCAGAAGAGTCAGCCTGAACCAGAATCGCACCTCAGTTTCCTCATCTGTGAAATTAAGGGTGGAATGAGACAACCTCTAGGGTGTTTTTGTTTGTTTAAGTTCTGACCACTTATAAAATATTTTATTCTGCCATATTGATATACAGCTTTCATGCACACACGAACACACACGTCGAAACCCCAAACCGCTGACTGCCTTGATGCCTTATGCCTGGGAATGATCATTGCAACTTTTAAGCAACGTGTAGAACTTTAGAGTTTCATCAGTGTTTTTTGCTGGGCCTTGAATCAACCCTCTGGGCTACTTGCTATATTGCCTGCATTTTACAGGTGGAAAGACTGACTCAAGAGAGGTCGAGCTGTGTCCTTAAATTTGGGAGCTGTGCGAGTAGAGAGCCAGGCCTGACTGTGCACACCCAGGAGCCCGTGCCCTGGGTGGTACTGCCTTCCAGCAGGGGCAAGTGTGCACATCTTCCCACTAGCAATCGCTGTTGCTTCACAACATGCCCGAGACACACAAAACTGCCAACGGGACCCCACTTGCATCCAAAAAGGATTTGAGGCAGCAGAAATAAATTCCTATGGCAAAATTAACTTTTTTTTTTCAATCGGCTTGTTCCCAATCTTCCATCAAATCAAGGTAAAAGTGAAGATTGGACAGGGTTCACCCTGACTACAGCAGTTTCTTTCTTTTTACAAAACATTTATTACAAAGTATTTCAAGCATTCAGAAAAGCACAGAATAAAATACACACCCATGGACTTGCTAGCCAGAATTAATCAATGTTCACATTTTGCTCCATTTGCTTCGTATTTCTTTCCAAGAAATAAAAGATGGCAGCTCCCATTGCAGTCTCCTTTGTTCCTCTTCCTTGGTGGTGACTTCCCAGGAACCATCCTGTGACATTTAGGGCCAGCTTATTCGGAACACTTTGAGAGATACATTACAAGCCTCCACCACGTATTGAAATAAGAAGAGCTTTTTTATTGTGGTAAAATAGACTGACATAAAATTTACCATTTTAACCATTTTTAAGTGTACAATCCAGTGGCATTAAGTACATTCACATTTTTGTGCGACTATTACCACTATCCATCGCCACAATTTTTCATCATCCCTTACTGAGACTCTGCACCCATTAAGCAGTAACTCCCATCCCCTGCTCCCCTCAGCTTCTGGTAACCACCGTTGTACCTTGTCTCTACGAATTCAACTACCCTGAAGTATCTCATATGAGTGGAATCATACAATACTTGTCCTCTTGTGTCTGGCTTACTGCACATAACATGATGTCTTCAAGTTTCATCCATGTTGTAGCATGTATCAGAATTTCATTCCTTTTTGAAGCAGAATAATACTCTGTTGTATGTGTGTACCACAATTTCTTTATCCATCCATCTGCCAATGAACATTGGGGTTGCTTCCACCTTTTAGCTACTGTAAATGCTGCTGCTATGAACAGGGGTATAAAAATGTCTATTCAAGCCCCTGCTTTCAATTATTTTGAGCATGTGCCTGGCATTGGTGGATTGTATGGTCATTCTGCATTTAATTTTTTGAGGGTCTACCATACTGTTTTGCACAGTGGCTGTTCCATTTTACATTCCCACCAGCACTGCACAAGGGTTCCAATTTCTCCGCTTCCTTGCTAACACTTGTTGTTTTCTGGTTTTGGATGATAATCACCCTAATGGGTATTAACAAGAAGCATTTTTAAGCATCATCTTCTCTTAAAGAGGAAGAAACTGAGTCCCAGTGAAGGGGAGGGTCACACAGAGAGGTCAAGGTCACACGCAAGTCAGTGACAGAGCAGGACCTGGAAGCTGGGTCCCGACCCCCACCTAATTCTTTCTAGTAAAGCACACAGTCCAGTTTCCATCGCTATATGGCAGAGGGTGCACAGCCACGGCCAAAGGCCAGATACAGACTTCAGATTTATATAGTTTGATCCTTACTTTGGACTTTTTAAAATCAAAATTCTTTAAATGTAGGGTATTTTATGTTTAAAAATCTAGATTTCTGATTTCTTCCCCCAAAATCAGAAGGTCTGGTGACCCTGGACCCACATTCTAACTTGGCAACCGTGTAGCGACTACTGTCTTTAGATGGGGCATTCAGTCACCAATTTGCCACACTCCCCACCACCACCTAGTATCTTCCACACAGGCTGCTTCCCACAGTGGCTGGCCCTAGTGACACTGGAGTTTGCAGCCCTTTGCTTTCCAGGTTCATAGACGCTAGTCACTCTTTGTGTCAGAGCAGACAGTTATGTTTCACATCACAGGCCGGTTCCAAACCTCTTTATTCTGCATCATTTTTCTGAAAGTCTTGGCTATTTCTTCACCATAAAAGAGATAATATTGCACATAAATAATGCAAAATATAAACCGAGATACTGTTGGAGAGCCTGATTTGGAGATGTGTGATGTAGTGGAGAAACGCCAGCAAGGGTGCTAGTCTTGACTCTCACGGGAGCTCGCTGGGCAATCCTGCCAAGCCCCTTCCCTGCCCGGCCTCCTTGTGCTCGTGTGCCAATTGCAGGGTGGGACTGGGGGCTCTCCAAGTTCCCATGGGGCACTCTAGTTTATAAAGTAGGAAAAAGCCTCCCCTTCCCATTGTTGGTGGAGTGGAGAAAATGGCTTTGCTCACTTGAGCCGCTTCCCCAGGACGACCCCTCTGAACCGGCCCTTCCCCTGGTGGCCAGCACACCCACCCTCTGCTTTCTCTTTGCTGACAGGTGAGGAACGACCTGACTGGGGTTCTGTATGGCGAAGACATTGAGATTTCAGACACCGAGAGTTTCTCCAACGATCCGTGCACCAGTGTCAAAAAGCTTAAGGTAGGCATGGCTAGCCACAGCCTGAATGACAGACTGACCGAGAAGCTCCTGGGTCCCCAGATCCCCGGACTATGAAAGAGCCTCACTTTTCATCTGGGCCTCAAGTTCATTTCCACCTTGGCATCTCAGACTTCGGAGATGCTCCCAGGGGCCGGCTTCCCCTCGCCTTCCCCTTGCTCGCTGTCCAGCGCGGGCCAAAGGTGCTGGTTGCCAGGTGCTCGGCCATTCAGAGCTTTCCTGGTGATTTCACACCTCTCAACCCAGCCTGTGGGGCAAGCAGGGCACAAGTCATTGTCATGTCTATTTTGAAGGGAGAGGAACTGTCTTGCCCAAAGCCCACAGCAAGGGGGCATTGCTGTTGGGACTGGAAGCCCAGGCTCCTGGCCCCCATCCAGTGACTGGATTTGTCTCTAACTTTCATTTGTCCGTTCACGCCGCAAACTCTCTCAAACACCTTTTCTGTGCCAGACCCTGTCCTGGGCTCACCGGCATCGGCATCGCCAGACCTGTCCTTGTCCTCAGCTTGCTCACAGTGTGGTCAGGAAGACAGACACCTCTCAGGGGAGACAGGAACAAAAGGGCCTGGGAACAAAGGGAGGAAGTGACTCATGCCACCTGGGGAGAGGGTTCAGACAAGGCTCCAAAGAAGAGACAGCATTCAGGCTGCGGAGGATGAGCAGGACCGGACCTGCAGGAGCCTGGCGGGGAAGGAGGGATGAAGGGGAGAGGGCTGGGCAGGCACACCCCTCCTGAGTGCAGACTGGGCAGGAGTTCCACAGAGCCTGATGTGCCTGGGGCGGGGTGGGAGGGACGATGCTGAGGCTGGAAGCAGAAGTCAGTTCCCAGGGGCCTTGAATGCCGAGCTGAGAAGTTTGGTCTTTTATCCTGAGGGCAGTGGGGAGCTGCTGGAGGTTTGTAAGCAGGTGCAGGTGTCATCAGAGCCATGGACTTCCTCTTTTGCTCTCTTCCATTCCATCATGCCCACATTAAAGTCGTTGGCATGGAGACCCCAGATGCCAACTGCTGAGAGATCCCTTCTGTCTTGTGCGGGTCCCAGGCTCCACCATTCAGAGCAGGTGGCAGTTTAGAGCTTTTGCCTTCTAAATCCCGCAGTTCACAGATGAGGAGCCCAAAGCCCAGAGATGGGGGAGCAAGGGAAGCAACGTGCCAGTTGTTTAGCACCTCATTCAGAGCAGACCTGGAGCCCGGGGGTCACATTTCAGCCCTGGGAGCCTCAGTCGACCAGGAGCCTTAGTCTGGGGAGGGCCTGCAGGCAGCCCAGGCGGCTGGAATCAGATCCACCCAAGCTCCTCCACCTGTGGTGCCACAGCTGTGTGGGGCCTGGAGGACTCAGGATGGGGTGGCTGCTCTGCGGGGAGCACCTGCCGGTGGGGGGAGAGTTGGGGAGGAGGGGGGGCCTGGAGGGGCACTGACATTCTCCTGCCACACACAGAGGCAGCTCTGCAGGGCGGGCACTCGAGGTGGCTTCCTGTGGCCCAGATGCCCAGCGTCTGTGGGCTTTAAAGTTTAAAGAGCCTTTGTGTGCAGGGCAGAGGTACTAGTTGAAAGTCTGCAAGACACTGAGGACAGGACTGGGCTCTCTGCTCATCAGGCAGCCAGCTCTAACAGAAGTAGCAGTGACAGTCACAATGGTGAGAATAGCTGCCTTCCCAGTGCGTGGACCGAGGGCCAGGCCCCCAAGCAGAGCCCTTGACCTTCATGTGCTCATTTAGTCCTCCCCAAAGCCCTAGGGCGGAGGGAATTTTTCTATCCCCTGTTCACAGATGGGGCTTGAGGCTCAAAGAGGGTAAAGAACTACCCCAAGACACCCAGCTGACAAGTGGCGGGTTGCGATTGAAACCCACATCCGGGCAATGCCACGGCCCAGCTTTCTCCACTGCCCCCCATGACTGCGCTTCTGAGAAAGGACTCCAACTTCACAGACGCAGGGGACAGCAGGCTGAGGACAGGGGTCCCTGGCCCAGACACCTGCTCAGCTCTGCCTTCTTGGAGCCTTTGCTCAGTCGTCCGCTTTGCCCAGACGCCTTCCCTGAACACTGCATTTAAAATTGAACTCCCTGCCACTGCAATCCCACTTGCCCCTTTCTGCCAGTTTTCTCCATGTCACTGACTGACATCTGTTTTTGTTTCCTGTGACTGCTGTAACCAAGTACTGCAAACTAGATGGCTTAAAACAACAACAATTTATTCTTTCACATTCTGGAGGCCAGGAGTCTGAGACCAGCGTGTGGGCAGGAACACGCTCTCTCAAAGGCTCTGGGGCTCTGCCCCGCATTTGTGGTTCGCTGAGAAATCAACTTGCAAGAGGCAGATTAATTGGAGAAGAGACATATGAATTAATCTAGCCTGTGTAAGACCCACCCTGCAATGGGATGCAGAAGCTTGTACATCATCTTGAGGTTACAGAAGGATCCCGGCAAAACAGCTGGTGGGAGGCAGGGAGAAAGGGAGTTGGGCTGAGGGACAGTGCATGGTTACTGGGGAGAAGTCAATGAACTTGAGGAACATACAGTGGTCCTGGGCAAAGTCTGCTGGGCCCGTAGAGCGGACAATGGTTTGTGGCCAAAGTCTGTCCAGATGTGTTGACAGACTTTACTCTTCCTCCTGTGATACGAGTGCAATTAATGAAAACTTGGGGAAGGGACCAGAGATGATTGTTTCCTTCTTTGGTAGGTCCGGACTTCAGGCAGCTAAGGGAACTTCAGGGAGTCCTGTGCTTTGGGAGAGTCAGTGCGGATGGGGAGAGGTCAGGGGGACACTGAAGCTTCTTCAATCCAGCACGTCCAAATGCCGTCTTTGGAGTGTGGGCTTCTGAGCCCCAACACCCTTCTCTTGGCTGCTGGTGCCACCAGCAGTCCTTGGCTTGCGGCCGCATAGCTCCAATCCCTCACATGGCTCCAATCCCTCCTTCCCTTCACATCATCTTCTTATTGGGACACTAGTCACGCTGGATTAAGAGCCTACCCTACTCCAGGGTGATCTCATCCTAACCAACTGAATCTGCAACGACCCTGTTTTCAAGTAAGGTCACATTCTGAGGCATCAGAGATCAGGACTTCAATGTGTCTTTTTGGGAGACACAATTCAACTCCTAACAACATTTGACATTCTATTAATTTTACCTAATTGTTTCATTATCAGTCCCCTCCCATTGGAATGGAAGCTCCAGGACACAGAAATTTCTGTCTCCATCACTCGTTTCCCATCACCTGAAACCCAAGCTGTAATAATTTGCTCAACAATTTGGTAGGGGTTTTTTGCGTGTGTGTTTTCTATGCTTTTTTTTTAATTTCAAAAAATATAGTGGTTAAAAGTGTTTTTTGTTACATGGATAGATTGTATCCTGCTGAAGTCAGGGCTTTCAGTGTACTCATCACCAGAATAGTGTGCATTGCACTCGATAGGTGGATTTTTATCCCTCACCCCCTCCCACCCTTCTTAGTTTCCAATGTCCATTACTGCTCTTTGTGATCATATATATCCCTCGCTTAGCTCGCTTTTCCATTCCTGAGATATTTCACTTAGGATAACGGTCTCCTCAACAATTGTTGAGTGTGTGAATAAAATACCGAGTCTGAATAGACAGAGCCAACAGAGGCTACAAGGGCAAAATACTCAGGAACAAAGAAAAAGTAGTAACTTTTGGAAAGCTCGAAGGAAAAGCAAGTCTCTGATGTGTTGTGGGATAAGGTGCAGAAGGAGGTTCAGAGGACGGGGAAGGAAACCAAATATCAGATAGCAGAAGTAGAATTTGCACTGGAGGTAGTGCGGATAGCAGAGTTAATGCCAAGAAAAATAAAAATCGATCATGTGGAGGGCAAACTTGAGATGCTTTTCCAGAATTCAGAGGAAATGGCCAAAGAGATCAATCCAATGAGAAAAAAAGATAATAGTTATGGATACTGGAGAAGGGAGATTTTAAGGAAAAACCAGGACAAATGAAACAGAACCAAAACTCGAAGACAAATGGGTACCCCAGTAGCAACAAGCATGCCTAGCACCCAGATTTTGGTTTCTAATAGCATCCTCCAACAAAAGGAGCCAGGGCTCCTTAGAGAAATGGCTGATTCTATGGGGCAGGCATGGACAAGATGATCCTGGAGCATCCTGTAGTGCCTGAGGTTGAGGAAGTGCTCAGAACACCACCACCACCACCACCAGTGCACCCTGGGGGGGCAGAATGTCAAAGGAGTACAGCAGCCTATTGCAAGAGCTCCCAATGGCCAAAGCTGGAACAATTTGAGCAATTAAATAAACGTAGTATTAGAATATAACCCAAAGCATAAAATAAATACCCACAAGTCCATACTTATATAAATGATTGAATAAATAAATGGGGGTGGATAGGCAATTCTATGTTGAATCCCAATAACTTATGTAGATACTTCACGCTCCAAGGAGGTGGGACATAACTACCTATTACCTGAGTTATGTTCTTCCAAAGAATACAAATAACTTGCAAAAGAATAACTTGAAAGTGGAGAAACCTGATGAACACTGCCTCGGCCAGGTGGTCAAGGTCAACATCAGCAGTGAGAAGTCACGTCGATAGCTCCCTTGACACGATGTGATGAAAATGGCACTTTACCTCAGTGGTCTTCCTCTCCAAGTCCCATCACCTCAGTCTAACCATGAGAAAGACATCAGACGAATTCCACTTGAAGGCCATTCTGCAAAATACCTGAGCAATACTCCTCGAAACTGTCTAGGTCATCAAAAATAGGGACTGTCTGACCCAAAAGAAGCCTAAGGAGACATGACAACCAAGTATGATGTGGTCTCCTAGGTGGTATCCAAGAATAGAAAAAGGACATTTATAATGTCCTAATAATGAATAAAGCTAATAATGATGTATCAATATTGGTTCATTAATTGTGACAAATGTACCATGCTAACATAAGATGTTAATAATAGGGAAAACTGGGGGGAGGGTGTATGGGAACTCCCTAGACTATCTTTGCTAATTTTTCTATAAATCTAAAACTATTCTCAAGTGTTTATTTAAAAAAATAGGAAACAAACTTCAAGACAGACCTAGTACTATTGGACCATACAAAATTGCCAATATTCTACCATTTTTGAACTACAAAATCAACAATTTCATCTGGAAATATACAGACTGCATGTGCAGACTAGCCCACCTGTCTGCATTCTAGCAGAACTGGTGAAAGGAGTGTCATGCTCAGACCCATTTTGGCAAAAGTTTTGACTTTCAAACTTACAGGGGAAAATCTTGCAAATATCTAGGCCAGAAAATAACAAGGTGCAAAACCAGGCCATCCTCCGACTCCTCTGCAGCATTAAATCTCAGAAACAATGGAGCAACTGGGAGACATTGTCTGCCATGCGAGGCTCACACGATGTACCAGCCCGGTGCCCCTCTTGAAGTTAGTCCCGAAGTCCTACGTCAGCCAGCTGAGAGAGATGCATACTTTATAGCCGAGGTCGTGATCGAAATGGCTGAGCAGGGACCACTGGAACCTGTAGACGGAGAGCTAAGTCTAGATAATTCTTATAAAAGTATATACAGGTACAAAAATTACATATAATTTTATACATAATGCAAAAAACCAGATTCTGTAATAGCAATAATTGAAATATAAAAATCCAAATTACCTTCACAGGGCCTGCGAAGTGAGTGAATAAAAAAAATGGGTGCTAAAGTCTTGGTCTTAACTAGGACAGGGACCCAAAAGAGACCACTGTGCTCATGAGTTTCATAATTAGAGAAATAATAAGCTAACAAACGCTTGGAAAAACTCAATGGTAAATATACCGTAGTGCAAACAGAACCTGAAGCTGCAGAAACACGGAAGGCAAAAGGATAGGAAATCTAGTCCACATACCGAAACAGAAAGCAAACATGCAAACCGAAAGCACAAAACAGATAATTGCAGACCAAATATAATGGTAATGACCAGAAATTCAAATAGGTCAAACTCATTATTAAAAAGCAGAGACTCAGACTGCGTTTTGAAAAATGAACTCTAGTGATTTACATCAGACAAAGTGATGCAGAAAGGTTAAAGGTAGAAAAGATTGGACAAATTTCTACCAAGCAAACCAAACTGCAGCAAAAATCCCAGTATTTGTCTCAGACCAAAGAGAATTCAAGGTACAGGCGTCAAACGGGATTAAGGATAGTCGTTTTCTGTAGATAAAGATACAATGCACCATGAGAACAACACGCTTGTGGACTATTATTGCTTTAAATTCCATCTCACTGAAATAAATAAAGAAAAGCCTGCTAAAAAGACAAAGGGGAATTGGTAGTAACACAATAGCTCCCTTGACACGATGTGATGAAAATGGCACTTTACCTCAGTGGTCTTCCTCTCCAAGTCCCATCACCTCAGTCTAACCATGAGAAAGACATCAGACGAATTCCACTTGAAGGCCATTCTGCAAAATACCTGCAAAATACCAATACAATAGTGTTGGGAGACATAACATCTCTTTCTCAGTCCAGGCAAAAAAAAGCAAGAACACAGAGGAACAGAATAATGAAATTAATAAGGCTGATTTAGCAGGTAGGTATCAAAATTTGTATCAAGAAAGTCAGGAAATAAAACCATTTCCGTGTGATGAAGACCTGAGGCCGTGTAAGCTCGTTCCAAGCCCGTTCTGAACAGGGGACTTTAAAGGCGAGCTGTGAGACCCTGCGCTGGGCATGTTGGGGAGAAGGGCAGGCTCCAGACTCCCCTCTTGTCCGCTTCAGCCGCTTCCTCCACCTTCCCTGAAGGGGCCCCCGCCCCGTATTCATGTCTCCATTTTGTTGGTAGAGTCTGTGTGTGCATTATTTCATCCATGGGGCATCCACAGACCCTTCTGGAATTGAGATGTAAGAGGCAATTGCCCCACTTCAATCCAGCTGTGGAGACCAGATACTTTTATGAAAATAACAGGAGTTTTTAAAAATCTTTTATTATAAAATAAAATAAAGATTCAAAAACCACACGAATCACATGAATGTTTTCATGAATCGTAAGGGAAATACCACCCAGGCCAGAGAACTTTGTCAGATACCCCAAAAGTCCCTTCCATCCACCCACTCCCAGGTGCAACCCCCTACCTGCCACCAATGAGGGACCGTACGCCCTACTTTTATAGTAATCGCTAATGTTCTTTTCTTTGCTTGCTTGCCTGCCTGCCTTCCTTCCTTCCTTCCTTCCTTCCTTCCTTCCCTTCCTTCCTTCCTTCCTTCCTTCCTCCCTCCCTTCCTTTCCCTTTCTTTCTGTCTTTCTTTCTTCTCAGAACTCAGAAAGCATAGGGAATGCTGTTTCTAGCTGTGACCCTCTATTTTTTTATTGTAGTAAAATATATAGAACAAAAGATTTACCATTTTAACCATTTTTAAGGGTTCAATTCAGTGGCATTAAGTACATTGACAGTGTTGTACAACCATCCCATTACCCATTTCCAGAACTTTTTCACCATCCCAAACAGAAACTCAGAACAGGGGCTTTGAATGGAGAGGACCCTGGGCTGGACTCCTGTGCCTGCTCCCGTGTCCTGTATAGAGAGGACATTGAGATGTCCCAAATGTTGTGTGACAGTCACCATGTGCAGAGTGTTGGGTCTCACGGGGGCTGAATAATTAGTAGTTGATGTTATGTTGGAAACCTGAGAAACACTAGAGAAAACACTAAATAATAAAATTATAGAACTTAAGGGGAAAAAGCCATGTAATTCCCATCTTTTGGTGCATATCCTAAAATAGTAACAGAGGGCTTGATAACGCCCAAACCCGGGGACACTGCGCAAAGCTGAACAACTGTGAGCAGTTTGCAGTCTGGGCCCACAGAGCTGCCCCTTTGCAGGTGGATTCGCCAGAGGAAGCAGGAGCCTTGCTTGCCCCCACGGTGCCGTGACAGCAGGGTGCCTCTTTGCAGAGGCCACTTTTCTCTCTTCCCCATCTCATCACAGCCTCTTCTTCTGCCCTCACCCCATGCTCCTGCTTCAATAGCAACGGAGGACACTTTTTAGCACTCACTTCGTGCCCACCAATTCATTAATTCATTTAATCCTCGCAATAACTCTATGATAGCAGTCAGCAAACTACGGCCCACAGGCCAAATCCAGCCCACTGTCTGTTTTTGTAAATAAAGCTTTACTGGGACATATTCATTTGCCATAGCGTCTTTGGCTGCCTTTGTGCCGCAGCAGCACAATTAATTGCGACAGACACTGTATGGCCTGTGAAACCTAAAATATTTACTACCTGTGTCTTTATAGAAACTGTTAGCCACCACCTGCTCGGGAGGCAGGTGCTATTACTGTCGTCATACAGGTAGAGAAACTGAAGCTCAGGGAGGTTTAATAACTAGCTCCAGGCCCTGCAGCTGATGAGTAACTGAGCTGAGAGTCTAGCCCAGCAGCCCCCTACAGACTGGCTCTGAGCCCCCACGACAAGCCTCCCAGCGTGGTGCCCACCCGCACATCGCGGTTACCAGGATGGTTGCTTCGTGGCCTCTTGATAATCCAGGGGTTACTCAAACACCCAAAATTTAAAAATGACCTCTCTCCCCTGGGCCTTCTCCATAGTGAAACAGGAATGAAGTGGCTGTGCAGCATAGCTACTGACCATAAGTGGAGAAGTAGTAAAAAGAAGGGAATGACAGACAGAAAGACGGTAAACAGAAAGCTCTCATTCATCTTCCTTTTTTATATCCGAGCAACGTTTGGACTTCAGTGAGCCATCATGGAGACCCCCTAAATTGAGCCAGGCTTTCTACTCTAAAAGAAAAAAGAAAAAGAAAATATGCTGCTTCTGCTCAGAGCCATGTTTAGCTTTCTTTTTTGAATGATTCACAAATATAGCCCAATTCTCTACCAATATTTCTGGGCATTCTTATGCCTCAATTGTCACATTAAGGGGACAGCTTTGACCAGAAAATCCACCCAGTTGGCCAGCAATGACAGAGAGGCTCCTAGAACCCAGCAGAGAGGGGAGGGAGGCAGAGGCAGTCTAGGGTCAGGACCTGCCTCAGAGGGAAGTGCGTCAATTTCTCATTGCTGCTGCGACGAATACGAGTGGTGTACACAGCACAAATCTATCTTACTGGTCTGGAGGCCGGAAGTCCAAAAAGGGTCTCCATAGGCTGAAATGAAGGTGTCAATGGGACTGCGTTCTTCCAGAGGCTCTGGGGAAGAGTCCATTTCTTGCCTTTCCCAGCGTCTAGAGGCTGCCTATACTCCTTGGCTGGTAGCCCCGTCCTCAAAGCCCGCAATAGTCAGTCGAGTCTTTCTCACATTGTGTCACTATCTCTGGCTCCTCCACTTTTAAGTACCCTTGTGGTTACATTGGGCCCACCTGCGTAACCCATGAAACTCTCCCTATTTTAAGATCAGCTGCTAAGCAACCTTAATTCCATCTGCAGCGTGAGTCCCTGCTTGCCACATAACATATACCCTCAGGGGTTCTGGGGGTTTGGATGTGGCCACTGTCCCCCCGTCATAGGAAGATGCAGAGATCGGCCTTGAGGAGGACTGTCCTCACCTGTGCTCCACGGAGTGTCCTAGTGGGAATTGTGCTCTCCCTGCCCCACCGGCCAGAAAAGTCCTGGAGGGAATCATCCCCCTTTTCCCCAACCGGATAGGAGAGCCCAGACAGGAACTGCCACCCCGCAGCTGGGAGCCCACCCCAACCGCCTGCACAGCCCGAGGGCGGGCAAAGCTGCAGGATAAACATGGCGCATCTTCCCAGGGGCCAGTTTTGCTCAGACGTGGAGAGGAAAAGGCATTATTTTTATCTTATGACATAGATATATTATTGGAATGCTAAATATGCATGAATTTTCAAGATACATTAACAAACTTTAAAGAAATGCCAAGCTTTGCCAGTGGGCTGCTGTGGGCTATTCCCTCCCCACTCCCTTTCTTGAGAGTAAGTACATGTTTCCCGTTTCTCTGCCTTTAGGGACATTTCTGGTGGGCTGGAGGGGAGTCTAAGAAAGATTAATTTTAGCTAAATAAAAGAGAAGACTCATTCTGGGTGTGGAATCAGTCTGTCAGACACAGGAGGGACTTTGGAGAACATCTGGGCTAACCCTCTAGGGCTCAGCCCAGGTCTACAGCCAGAAGGGCGGGGTGTGACTGGCCTGGCCACCTACACCTGGGCCAGTGCCCGCTGCCCCTGGTGAGGCCACCGCCCAGCCCACATCATGGCCAGCCTCTAATAGCTCGGCCGCCTCAGGGCTCATAGCATCTCGGCCCTTTCTGCAGCACTGTGCATGGTTTTATCTGATTTTTCAGCAGCCCAGCGCAGTAGATAGAGTGGATCTGAGAAACCAGGATGCGATTGAGTGGGCTGAGACTGGTGCATGGGTGGCAGGGGACTCCAGACAACCCAGAGGTCAAAGTCAAGGTGAGGCATGACCTTGACCTTCCTCATAGGATCCCACACTCCTGTGGCAGGGAGGGCCGGCCAGCCAGGATAATCCCTGGTCTTCCTTGCTTCTGCTGTCCCGCTCTTTAAATGCACGCCAGCTATTCTAATGGCTCAGGATTGCATTTGCCATTTATATCTTTTCACTTCAAAATCTGCCGACTTTTCTCGAGGAGTTGTTGCTGCAGACTGGGTGCCGAGCTCCAGCAGCGCAGCCCTGGTGGGGTTTGCTTTCTCAGCTGGGAGGCAAGAGATAGGGGTGATTGGGCAAGCACTCAGGCTCCGGGGCCTCACCAACCTGGGGTTGGGGCTGGCACCACCACTTCCCACCTGTGTGACCTGCGTCTCAGGTTGAATTCCCTAGAAACAGAGCCTGAGATTCTTGTGAAAGGGATTTACTGAGGGCGTGCTCTCAGGAGCAGGGCAGGGAAGCAGGATAAGGCAGGCATGCAGGGAGCTGGGCCAGAAAGCTGGCTGGAGACCAGTTTAGCCAGGCCCCATGGGGTTCTCTAGAGCATAGATGATGCCACGGAGCTGGTCCCACCTTTCGGCAGCCGGGCTGGAGTTTGATACCCATGTGACTCAGTCACTGGCTGCTGTCTGTGGGGTGTGGGGCTTGGCCTGGCCCCCACAGCCAGGAAGCTCCCTTTAGCAGAGGGCAGTCCTCCAGGAAAGGGACTGAACTGGCGGGAGCCTGCTCGCACCGCAGCTGGGGAGGGTGCACCTGCCCCCAGGAGAGGATCCGGCAGGACCAAGGGTGTCCACCGCACCTGGGAAAGTTGCTTAATTCTTTACGCTTGATTTGCTCATGAATCTTTCCAAAGCGGGCACAATAATAGGGCCACCTCCTGGTGGGGGGTTGGGGGGCGGCTGACGCACAGCTTAGCACAACAGCTAGAAAGAGCTCAAGAATCATTCTTTATTTTTATCATACTGTGTTAAGATCACTTGCAAACTAGAGGTTACACACTAGTTCTTTGAATCAGATCATCTCTCGTGCGCACGCGTGACTGTGTGTGTGATTTTAGCTCCTTTTAAGAAGTCCAGAGACAAAGTGGTTCTAGACAATGCATGAGAGGGGGTTAAGAAGGAGGAAGGAAATCTACCCAGGGTGTGGGCAGCACCGGGCTCCTCTCCAGAGAGAGTTTAGGGGGTCTTCTGCCTCACACGTCCTGTGGCTGTTTGGAGGGTTTGGGCTGAGCACCCCTCCTTGTCCCCCCCCCCATGGCTGTTTCCTTCCATGTTTGCCCCTTTCCTAGGGGAGTGGCCTCTTGAGCGTGTGAACATGGGTCTCCAACCCTAGACCTTGACTTCTCATTTGTCCCACATTGTGTCATCTAGTTCCACTCCAGGTGGCCCCCTGCAGAGGCGAGTCCAGACTCTAGTGTGGAAAATCCTCTGCCCTCTGCCAGGTTCCCCCTTCTCTGTGACACCACAGCTCTGGTCTGTCACTCTCATCCTCAGAGACATTCATGGCTCTCCCTGTCTACCCCTCAGTACTCCTGAAACTGCCCACACCCTTTCAGCACAGGAGATGGGCTCATACCCCTGGCAGGGAGGCGGGGGGCTTGGCTAGAAGCAGGGGCCACGTTAACCCCAATTTTTTCTTTCCTATTTCTGAACGTCTGGAAAAGATATGTTATGCAACATTGAAAAGTAGATTCTGGAACTTTTGTGAGTACATGCTCATGTGTATAAAAACTGTTAAGATTCTCTAAATCCAAACTGTTTCCCCACCCCTGGATCTTCCAGTAAGTTGCTACCCCAGAAAGAATACCGAGGTATATCTGTGCATTTCGTACCCTCAGGATACCTCCTCATGCCCTGGAATGCACATACCCCAGCTTGGGAAGCACCTCAAACTCCTTATACTGCTCTCAAGGGCCCCTGCCAAGGACCCTGGCCTGGTGTCCCCTCCCCTTGGCCTCTCCCCACCCCAATTCCAGGCTCTGGCTGCACTTCTGCTGGCTTCTCCTCTTTCCTCCCAGGCTTTGCAGCATCTCGCCCCCTCTTACTTGCCATCTAGAAGCAGAGTGGGTGTGAGCAGCGTCCTGCATCGGACACCACCTAGCTCTGCATAGGGTCTTTCTCCAGGGCCCTTGATGGTCAGGAGGCACCTGGGGAGGGCTCTGACTCTAAGGTGCCGTGCAGCCTGGGAGGAAGCCTCATGCCTCTCTGGGAAGGGGTCAACTAGGTGGGTGATCCCTTAGGCCCCATCCAAACCTAACAGCCTGGGAGCACAGAACCAAGTGGTCCTTGCAACTTGGTTGTCATGGCAATGGAGACACTAAGTGGTCCACAAGTGGCAGAACTGGTTGTTTATCTGTCAGCAGGCAGTCAGGCAGTCAGCCATGAAGATGTGGGTCCCTCGGTCTACTTGAGAAATGGACATGGTGAACCCAGTCAGGGCATAGACCCTAGGGTGGGCAGCATATTTAGCGCAGTGATGATAATGGCTACCAGATACTGAATCAGCAGTGTGGCCAGGCATCGTGCATGGTGCTGCACACGGCATGCCTTCACTACATGCCTTCATCATGCATTCACTTCATCATGCATTCAGTGCATACTTGTTGACATGTGTGTCATGCCCTTGCTGGGAGCTGGGAACCCAGACGTAAGTCAGGTTACCCTCAGTCCAGTGGGTAACACAGAAAAGTGAGTGGACTTGTGCCAGGTTGGAAAGAAGTGCAGTGTGCTCCAGGCCCACAGAGGAGGAAATGGCCACCACGCCTGGTGGCCCAGACAGATGGATCCTTGGAGCAAAGGATCCTGAGCTGAGGCAGGAAGGGTGGTGTCAGCGGTGCAGGCAGAGCGCGTGGGATGGGAGGGCAGGGCGGTGTGGATGGGGGAGCTTCAGAAAGAAGGCAGGGCAGAGTGAGAATACAAGCAAAAGAATGAATGGATGGATGGATGGATGGATGGCAGTCCTGTTTCAGGGAGCTGCAGGGAGCTGCAGCTTCATTCTCACTGCCATGGAGCAATAGTGGGAAATGTGGTAGAGAATTGTGCAGGAGTCAGTTGGTAACGAATCAGAGTTTGATCTGTAAACCTCGGAGTGCCGTGGACAGATTTCACACAATCAGATTTGCATCTTGGAATGATCCCTTTGTCTGCTCTGTGGAGATGGGTGGATGGGGCAGGATTAAAGGGTCCATTTGGGAGGCTGTGCTGTTCACTGAGCAGGGAATGATGGTGACTAAGCCCAGGGCTGGGGACTGGAGAGACGGGAATGGTTTGGGAGCTTGTGAGCAGACGAAGCCATCCCCTGGGCATGGTGGGGTGAAAGAGACGAGTGGATCTACGATGATTCCCAAGTTTCCAATGTGGTGAGTGGAGGCCGGCGATACCGTTCTTAGTTTGGGAAACACAGGAGGAGGAGGGGGCTCGCCGGGACAGCTGATGACTTCAGCTTGGGACGTGTTGCGCTGGAGGTGCCAGACAGAATCCAACTGGAGGAGTCCAGTGGGCAACCAGAGAAAATTCTGGGCTGGGGAAAGAGGTTTGGAGTCCACAGCACACAGAGGGCAGTTGTGGCTGGAGTCAGGAGTGAGGCTGCCCACAGAGTAGAAGGAGCAAAGGCTGAGGGCAGAGCACCAGCGTTTAGGGACAGGCAGGAGATGAGGGGCTGGTGCAGAGCAGGCTGAGCAGGGGCGACCAGGGAGGTGGGAGGCCTGGAGAGAGCATCTGATGGGTTTCACTGGGATGAATCCAACAACCACTGGGCAAGGTAGGTAGGATTATCCCTATTTCAGAGATAAAGAAATTGAGGCCACTCCAGGAGGTTAAGACTCAGGGTTTTCAGCTAGTCAGAGGTGGAGCTGGGATTTGAACCCAGGATTCTTTGACTCCAAAATCCAATAATCTGTTTGTATCATGTTTAGCAATGCAGGGCTTGGCACGAAGTAGATGCTCAGTAAGTGTTTACCGGCTGCCTGGGTGGATGGATGGATACTGTTAGCAGGAAGAAATGCTAAAAGATTTCAACAAACAAGCAGAAAGACCCAGGAGCATGCCTGGGAGCATGTCCACAGAACGGAAGCAGCTTAGAACTTTTTATAGCATTGCAGACTGGTGATGACAAAGGCTTGCCTTCCTGCAACTGCTCTGTTAACGATCTTTCAAAGTCCTTTCAGAGCAAGTGGGTTTTTTTTTCTTCTTCTTTCCATTCTTGCTTGCAAACGAAGGATGATTTTAGAATCCAGGCCTTCTTTATTTTGCTAAAGTACATGATGAGTAAAATGGCCTCGCAGTCAGCACTTTCCAATTTTAAAAGATGCTAAAAACTGATCTGTAAAGGCATGTTTTTCTTCTCTGTGTATCAAAGGGCCTTGAGGCCTGCTGGAGGGGGTGGCTGAGCAGCAGGAAGGTGGCACCACCTGCGAGGCTGGGCCTCACTCTGGAGGGCAGGAAGCCGCTGGAGTGGGGAGCAGCTGTGTGGCCCAGGGTCCGGCTGGTCTCCTGGCAGCTGCCCTGCAGCCTTCTTTGGCCTGTTCCTCTCTGTGGATCCCAGCGACCCAGAAAGTGACCAAGGGCCTGTTACCCTGACCCAGGAGAGCCTCAGGCAGGTGCTCAGTAAATGTTTGTTGAATGAATGAATGAGTCCCAGGGGCTGTTGTACAGTCTACACCTTTTAACCACACTGAGCTAATGAATGTAGCCCCATTTACAGGACTTTCAAATATAGATTTTCCTTAGAAATAAAGTGGTACACTCGCTCTGTTAAGAACTTTACAAGGATTATTTCAATTTGTCCTCCCAACAATCCTGTAAGGTAAGTACTACCATTCTCCCCATTTTACAGGTGAGGCAATTGAGGCTGAGATGGAAAAGGAGCCGCCTGTGGCCACCTGAGGGTTGTTGGTGGAGCTGAAATTTGACCAAAGCTTGAAACTCTGAAACCTTTTAATTGGAAGGCTCTGTGGGCTCCAGGAATGCCTTGAGGGGTCGATTGTCAAGAAGTAGAAAAGTCTAGAACACTGTGGGGACAGTATGTTTGCCTGGGCTCTTACCTCTGTCCCCAACTCCCCAGGGGACCTTAGAAGCTCCTTTTCCCTCCTCTGGCCTCAGTTTCCCTGTATGTAAAGTGAGGAATAAGACTAGATGATGTCTCCATGCACTGCAGGGTTTGCCTGCCCTCGTTGGAAGAGAACAGGGGAGAGTCCAAGGCGCCTCAGGGCAGCCAGCTTCAGCCTGGGGCCTGTGCAGGCTTGCCCCACGGCTTGCCCCACGGCTTGCCTGTGAGACCAGGGAGGGCCAACTGTAGGAGCCGAGGAGAAGCTGGCCCCAGAGAGGGCCAGAGAATCCAGGCTGGGCTGGGCTGGGGGTGAGGTTCTGCCCTGCCCACCTGCCCGGGCAGTGCTCTCACCTGGGAGCCTGGGGCACAGGAGCGTTCTTGAACCCCGCATGGTGTGCTGATCATCTGCTCACCTTCACATATGTGTCCTTCTGTCCTCAGGGGAATGACGTGCGGATCATCCTTGGCCAGTTTGACCAGCATATGGCAGCAAAAGTGTTCTGTTGTGTAAGTAAAACCGTCTTTTCAGCTTTGTCTTTGGGGCGGTTCACGAAGCTTTGTCTCGGACTCATTCTCGGTGCTGGTCCGAGAGCGGGACTCTAGGACCGGGGCCTGGGTTCCTGGAGGCAGAGATGTTGTGCTCACTCTTCTTTCTTCTGTTCAAGGAGCTAAAATCCCAGGGCTCAGAACAGTACAGACACAGGGGGAGCCAGGGACCTCGATTCACCAAACCCCCCTCTAACCTATTGTCTCAGCTTGATCAGCACATGCTACATCCCCCAATTCAGTCACGCATGACAGAGCCCCGCTGTGAGCACCGTGCAGAGATAGTATCCAGAGATCAGGGTGAGAATGGAGTGACTCGGTTCCCCTCTGGGCCTGCAGGGAGGGCTCAGAGTCTTAGGTTTAGGACAACTGTCAACTGTCCAGTATCTACCCCCGAATCCTTTACAGTTGTCTAGTATGTGGTAGGTGACAGAGTACTTCTTTATACCTTATCTCATTCCATCTTTTCAATAACCGTGAGCAACTATGATTATGCAGTTTTACAGACGAGGAAACAGAGGCCAGAGAGGCAAAGGGGCTTGTCCGGCGGCCCCCAGCCAATTCATGGCAGAGCCCAGGCTCAATCCTCATTCACCTGATTGCAATTTAATCTTAAAAAAAAAGAGGTTTTCTCCGCATGATTTCTCACTTAAGTTATATATAAGGGCTCTAACACAGGAACTAAATCTGTTTCCATTTTGATGCCCCAGCTCCTAATCCTCCACCCCACTCAGGAGAAAATCAGCAGAATGAGAGCCCCGTTAGGTGAGTCATTGTCTACCCAATAAGCTTCTCTTCAGACTGAGGTCATTCTAGGTGTATTCTCCAGTGATGGGCCACAGATCTCTGTCCTCTTTGATCTTTTTGTCAGTATAACCTGGATGAAGTTATAAATAGGTTTGTAGGAATTTTAGAAGTCATGAAATATGTTAGATGACAGAGCCAGGGTTTAAAGAACTTTAACAGGTTGGAATATTTGATGAAATCCAAGGAGATTAATGATTCTAATATAAGGTTAGATTAGAACAAATCCAGCTACCTAAGTCCAAGGTGGTAGAGGCATAGCTGGGGAGTTCTGTGTGTTGAGAAGTGACTTTGAGTGTCTCAGTTGACCCCCAGTTTACTACAGAGTCTGGTCACTGAGGTCACCAGCGTTAGCACAGTGGCAGAGAGTGACCTCAGACTACATGTCCACACCCAGGGCAGGGTGGTCCCTTTGCTCTCTGCTGGGGAAATCCCACTTGGGGTTCCCTGCCCAGCTCCTGGTGCCCTGTTTCAGGACAGGTGCAGGAACTGAAGAGACCAGGAGCGAGGACAGAGCAGTGGCAGAAAGCCACAGTCTCATGGGATTGTTCCATCTGAAGGCTCAGGAGCAAGATGAGGATGGCCTGATCATCTTCTGACTTAGCCGGGAGGAGGGAGAAGCTTCGAGGCTGACATTGCAGGAGACCTTGGACGGAGCTTGGCACTCAGGAGCCAGTCAGCTTGGGCTTGAATCCCTGCTGTGCTGCTTGGTACTGGAGCTGGGCGTGCTATTTATACTCTCTGGACCTCAGCTTTCTCATCTGTAAAATGGGGATGATAACACCTGTCTCACAGGATTGCTGTGAAGACTCAGTGAACAGAAACCCTTTGCACAGTACCTCATAGACAAGTACTGCGAGACCTCGGTGAATGTCAGTGATCTTGTTTTGTTTGTTTATTTGCGATCTCAGGTGTCTAGAGATGGAAGGAGCCACTATTGGGCTGGCGAGTTTACTGGTGGGTCTCACAAAATTGTGATGAGCATTCCGCGTCTCAGTGAAGAGTAGCAAGAGGTCCTTCCACATTAAAAATTGAAGGAGGAACATAAGAAAAATTGAAAATGTGGAGCAAGTAGATTTAATAATTTTACTCCAAAAACTTACAAACCTTGCTCCTTACTACCTAGGGTCCAGAAATAGCCCGTTTTAAGAAGGAAAATAATGCCCCAAACTGGAGAACAAGCTTTCTTGTAGGGAAGAAACTGGGTTTTTCCCTCCACATTCCCAGGGCCTTGCGAGGAGCTGCTGCATGGTGGGTGGTTGATGTTGACCAAATGAGGAAAACAAATAACTCCAGGGAAAATAAATTAATAAAAATGATCCTCGAGGATGCCACACTAAGCCCTGGCCACCTCCCATTTGCAAGAAATGCAGACAGACCTCATGTTCCGATCCAAGCCAAAGCAGAGCCCAGGCATGGCTGTGACTTCACTCTGTGCCAGGCGCTGGGACGATTTTCCGAGTGACTTTTCCAGCCGTGGTTTCCACTTGAGAACAGATGGCACGGCCGTCTTCCTTTTGACCCAAAGCCCCAGGCAGCCTGCCTTCCACATGGCATGGGGACACCACCCCTCTTCCCTCCCGCTTTCCTCTTCACTCTTGTCAGACTTACGGTATTTTGAGATGGGGTTTCTCTTAAACCCTTTGCTGACTGCTTCACTCGTTAAGGAGTCTCTGTGAGGTTTTTGGTTGTGTGTTGGGTCCATGTGCCAAACCCTTGCATGGAATCTGCTTTTGAGGACGTAAGGTCTTGCCTGGTTGGGAAGGAGTTCTTCTGGCAGGTCCAGAAGGTTCCGAGGAGTCTCTGCTTGATGTGTTCACACTGCATCAAGACTGGGGTGTGATACAGGGAGGGGCTGCTCAGGGCAGGGACCACCTGGGAGAGCCTTCCTGCCCCTATGAAGGTCAGAGCACAGGCCAGATGGAAGCAACCGTGTGTTTGCCATGCACACGCTGCAGTGCAAACTTTACAGCGTGTTGCTGCGTTCTTGAGATTGGCACTGCCACCCAATGGGAGAGCAGACTCCAGCAAATGCAAGGCCTATTTATAGCCCTGTGGCAAAATGTTCATTTTGGCTCTAGCACAGTATGAGCATGGCATGTCGCTTTTGTCTTCTCCTCCATCCTCGGTGCTCTATTCTAAATTCTCAAGAATTCTGATGTGGGTTCTGGTTTTAGCTCTGCGGGCTGTGTGACCCCAGGCAGGTCACTTCACATCTCTGGTCCCCAGCTGCCTCATCTCTAAAATGGAAGCAATGATCTCTGCCTTATATGCCTCACAGGGTTGTTGAGAGGCTTAAAGGAGGCCACCAAAGGGAGAGCATTGTCCCAAGTGTTAACTGCTTCACTGACGTTAGGTTTTATCACAATTGTTATTGTGACCCTTAATATAAAAGGAAATGTCCTTCTTGCATGAGGAGAGGAGAATGCAAAAAGAAACTTAATAAAAAGAGGAGATTGGATTTTTTTTTAAATTCACATCATGGTTACATGTCTACAACTAATAAGAACCAAAGCAGTTCATGGGACTGAAGAACGTGAGCCCAGGACCACCCATCAGCACGCAGCAGGACCCGTTTGGTGGCCACAGGTTCTGGGACCATAGTTCTACCAGAGGCAGAGAAAATGAAAGCCAAGGCAACCAAGTAAACCAGAAATACCTTCATTTAGTCACTCTATAACCATTTATTGAGTGCCCTCTGTATACCAGGCACTGTGGTAAGCACTAGGGACCCAGGGGAGAGCTGGCATGGCCCCACCCTCCAGGAACTTTCCACTAAGGTCCACTAAGGTCCACTCATGTTCGCTAACATCCACTCACGTCCACTCATGTCCACTCATGTCCATTCATGTCCACTCATGTCCACTCATGTCCACCCTCGTCCACTAACGTCCACTCACGTCCACTCATGTCCACTAACTTCCACTAGTGTCCACTCACGTCCACTAACGTCCACTCATGTCCACTCACATCCACTCACTTCCACTCAGGTCCACTCATGTCCACTCACATCCAGTCATGTCCACTAACTTCCAACAGTGTCCACTCATGTCCATTAATGTCCACTCATGTCCACTCACGTCCACTAACGTCCACTCATGTCCACTCACATTCGCTAATGTCCACTCACGTCCACTCACTTCCACAAACGTCCACTCATTTCCACTAACGTCCACTCATGTCCACTCATGTCCACTCACATTCGCTAATGTCCACTCACGTCCAATCACGTCCACTAACGTCCACTCACTTCCACAAACGTCCACTCATGTCCACTCATATCCACTCATGTCCACTCACTTCCACTAGTGTCCACTGATGTCCGCTCACGTTCGCTAATGTCCACTCACGTCCACTCATGTCCACTCACGTCCACTCACTTCCACTAACATCCACTAATGTCCACTCATGTCCACTCACATTCGCTAATGTCCACTCATGTCCACTCACGTCCACTCATTTCCACTCACACTCGCTAATCTCCACTCATGTCCACTCATGTCCGCTCACGTCCACTAACGTCCACTAACATTTGCTAACATCCACTCACGTCAACTCACGTTCGCTAACGTCCACTCATGTCCACTCACGTCCACTCACTTCCACTAACGTCCAATAACGTCCACTCACATCCACTAACTTCCACTAACGTCCACTAACGTCCACTCACATTCGCTAATGTCCACTCATGTCCACTCATGTCCACTCACTTCCACTAACGTCCACTCATGTCCACTCACGTCCACTCATGTCCCCTCACATCCAGTCATGTCCAGTAACTTCCAACAGCGTCCACTCACGTCCACTAATGTCC